>JZKD02S1821851.1:120760-166992 GCA_000966675.3 Picea glauca
ATTCCTGTACCAATTATGTAAACATTCATGTATAATGGTAAATTGAGGGGTTTGGAAACCTCGGTAGTGAACGGGTACACTACAAATTGGTATCAGAGCAATTGGTACACTACAGGTAGAGTGCGAACCTGTTTCAAAGATTAAAAGGAAGAGGAAGTTACAAAGGTTCTAGAAGAGGATCTTCTAGAAAATGAGTTGGCATTTGCATGGTTTCCATCCTACTAACTTCTCAGATTTCATGGGATCATCCTCATCCCTTTAACCATCTCTCCTTCTCCTATATAATGAAGGGTTTCTCAAGGAAGAGGTTAAAAAAGACTGAATAAAGAGTTGATGAAGGAATAGATTCTGAATTGTGTGAGGAATCTTTTTTGAATTGATGCTTGAGGCCTCCATTTTTCCATCAATCCTTAGTGGATCTTCTTCATGCAAGTTTGGATCAAGTGTGTGTGTTGGAAAAAAGGACTACCGAAATGAAGCTTTCTGCATTAAGGAGATATGGTTGTATCTTCTACTTTCACATTAATATAATACAGTGGCATATCCCTTTCCCATAAAATCACTCTTATTTTATTGCATAATTCCTTGATCATATGCATAGGTCGTCATTGGATATACTTTACTATCTTCACTTTGGTTGGTTTGTGTTGTCTTGGATCTTATCTTGCAAGAGAACTAGAGTGAAGTAGGAACAACAAAGACCTAAGGAAGCGATATAAAGGTATGTCACTCGTTCCTCCTTCAATGGTAAATTCAATGATAGTTTCTTAGGGAAAGCATCATGTCCTGTCCTTCTTTGTTCTATATCCAAGTGGATCTAGGGAGATCTGTTAGTGTTCGCATATACCGCTTTATCCTATAACAGTTACCGACAACCTTCAATGCCTCCTTTGGCCATAACCTTAGCAAGAGACCTTGTAAATACTCTAGACCCTGATGACCAAACTAGCTCATGTTCCATGTGAAAATTGACATACCATTTCTTAATGACCAAACCTAAGGGACCGCAAGTCCACTTTCTTCCCACAATGACGTTGTTTTCCTCCACCTTATTTTTATATTAGATATTTTAATCGATATATTTTTGAACTAATAAATAGGTCGTTAGTGAGTTGAAAAGATCGTCCCTCACTGTGTTCCCCTATGTTGATATTTCAAAAGTGTAGAATTATGAGGAGACAATTACAGTTAGAAAACACAACAAACAATACAAAGATTGAAACAAAACATCAAATACCTCAATTCTTTAGATTCTTCCTTCTCATTCCTTCTCAATTGAACAAATGATTATCGAACAACTAATACATTCATATATAGCCTTCAAATTTCTACATATATGGAAATTGTTGAAAATCATATGCAACTAATTTTAACCACCTAAGACTAATTTTGAATAGCTTAAATTATGTTGAGAACACTGGTTAACCCTAAATTATGATGCAAACAATCTAACCAAAATTTGTTGACAATGTAAGAGTCTACCAACAATTACAATAATAGAATATAAGCATTATCGTCAACAGTCCCCCTTAATGCTTAATGAGGTGATTCCAAGAATCTTTCTCATGTAATGAAACTTCTCCCTCGGTAGTCATTTGGTGAAGATATCAAGAAGTTGATCATTTGTCTTACAAAAAATTAATTCAAATTCTTCTTTTTCCACACGATCTTAATATGTTTAGAGTGACTATGAAACACTGGATTTTTACTTATGGAAATTGTAGACATGTTGTCACAACAAATAATTGTGGCATGTTGTTGTTCTTGTTTTAGATATGTGAATATTATCTTCAATCAAATTGCTTCACATGTTGTTGATGTTGTTGCAATATACTCTCCCTCTATAGAAGATAATGAAAGAGTTGGTTGTTTCATTGAAGACTAGGATAGTGCACCCAATCCTAGGTTGAAAACACAACCTGAAGTACTTTTTATATCATCAATACATCCATCCCAATAACTATTTTTATAACCAACAAACCCCAAATTGTTTGGTGAAGTATACCAAATGCCAAAACTGTTTGTTCCATGGACATTCCTCAAAATTATTTTTTCATCTCTAAATTGAATCTTACACGGACTTCTCATGAATCTAGAAATTAAACGTATTTCTTGCATAATATCAGGTCTAGTTGTAGTAAGATACATGAGACTAGTCTTTTGCACTGAGTCTGCCAAATATAGAGTGCGTAGGATGGTATTTGGTAAGGTGGGGGCCTAGATGCCTTCACCCATCCTCTCAAAGGCTCTATGAGCCCCTCTGTGAATAGCATGATCAACCTGGGTTTTGATATATCTGTCACCGCCAGGACTACCTGTTGGAACTTCGTGATGAACGCCTCTGTTGTGCCAGTTTGTCTCAAATGGGCATGATCCCTGAAGTGGATCTTGAGATCTCTCCTGTCAAACCTATCCATGAGTCTCTTTGTGAACTCCCTGTAGGAGGTGATGTGAATCTGACCCAATGTCACCAATCCATGGTGCCACCACTCATGTGCCTCTCCCTCCAGGTGTAATGTAGTGAAATTGATGGCCTCTATATTCGCCATTTGGTTGTGTCTCAGTCATCTGGTTGAGCTTGCAGTATGTGTCTTACTTATATACCTAAACTCTGGCAGTGCATTTAGATGATCCATCAAAAGAAGATGTGGTGATCTTACCAACTTTCTGAATGAAATCAATGTTATTCCCCTGATGTTGTTGCGGTCCTCCTCTCTGTGGCTCTCTGGGGCGATTCCTGAGTCTGAGTCCACAATAATCGACTAGGGTCATGTCCTAATGGAAGTCATAGCCCAATGTTGCATACTCCCTCTTGTACTCTGCAATTTTCTCTACATGAGTGGGTGACCTTTGTGTCATTGATAGTTATGCTGCTACTGGGGGTGCTCTCTAGAAATTGGGAAACAAAGGTATGGGAATCCTCCTCGAAGGGGTGTATGTTTGAGTAGGAGACTAGGGTCTACTTCCTACCCTCAATTTCCTCTATGCTACATGTGGGGCTTGTGTGTTTGGGGTGCCCACTATAGCCAATCTATCATCCACCTATGCCAAGGACTGAGTCATGGCCCGCTGACTAGCTACTATATCACAAATAACCTTCATGAAGGCTTCCTCTAGCTCCACGAGGGCCTTACCACTGCCCTCTAGTCATTCATATATGTATCCTAGAGTCCTTTATTCCTCGCACTTAGCCTCATGCTCTGCTTCCCTGTGTGCCTCTTCCTATTCCTCTGAGCTGGGAGGGAAAAGAGGAAAGTCACGCCTCAACCATATTTCCTTGTGCCTATCATAAGTGACATATTCATCCCCTTCATGCTCACAGCCCTCTGGGTCTTCTGCTGCACTCATCATCTTTAGTCACAGGCTGGCAGGACTAAAGCTTTGATACCATTGTAATGTTCATGACTTTGCTAGTCTAGGAAACATTTTTAATGTATGTAGGATTAGTTGTTTACAACAGACAACTGAGCATTCAAACAATAATAATGGCGACAAAGACAACAAAATTATATTATAAAATATCCTAGGAGTACAAATGTCGAATACAACCGAATACAATGAATTGCTTGGCTAGATCAAGGAAAAAACAGATCTTAGATGGAATACAAAAGCAACTAAATGATGCGCCTCTCCATCTCGGGGAAAATGTGCCCTAGTGATTCCACCGTCGGAACCGGATGAGAAACCAAGTGAAAGATGCACCTTGGCTTCTTCTCGGAATGGGTTGGGGTGGAATCTCTAAACTCTCCTTGTATGGGGTGGGTCGACTAGCTAAACCTCCTCCGAAGTTGTGCCCTCACCTTGAATAAGCACGCCTTTGCTAACCATGTGTAATTGTTGCCGAAGAATGATGGAAGACCTACATGATCTCCCCGGTGACTAGGGTGTGTCTCTCAACAATGAAATCTGCCAACTGGTGTCTTCCTCCTGGAATCCATTGAATTTTATCTCCTAAGATGTGCCTTACTTCTTACTGACAAGTCATAATCTACATAATCCCCAAATTAGGTCATTGACCCTTCCTTTATTTCTTTCCCAAACCCTAATTCACTATCGAAACCCTAATTTACTGTTGACTTCTAATTTCATCTTGTCTGTTCTATTTTTATCTCTTAATGATTTAAAAGTGATTTTACCCACTTTTAGCTCAGTGTCACTTTCTGAACATAAGACCTTTGATTGGAGTGACCTATAGTAACCATGTTTACCCCTTTTCTGGCCCTAGATATAGTCTAACAGTACGGTTTAGACTAGTAAGCCTCCTCTCTAGAGATCCTATTTGGAAAGGGACAATACAAAATATAAAAGTTCTTTATGTGCTTGCAATGTTTACTGTGTACATATTTGTCCATGTTTGACATGGGTTTAATTCTTGTATCTTTTGCACATAGGTATTTGTTGTTATTTGTTTTAGTGTTGCTTCCACATTTAAGTATGATGTTTATATCCTGTATCTTCCACATTTAGTTTTGGATGGATAAGATAATTTTGTTTAGTGTTTCGAGTTGGGTTAACCTTGTGATTTTGGTTATGATCCATCTAGAAGAGAATTGAGAGACTGAGTGCAAAATATTGTAGTATGTGTGCATCAAGAGTTTGGAATATGTGGGTACATTCAAGGAGTTAGACTCCATGCATAGTGAAATCATAAGTGGTGCATGTCACCCAAGTGGTTGTGTGCATAGTTTTAATGTGTGGTAAATATGTTGGTGCAAGCAGTTGTTAGATTTCATTATGTTTCTTAAAGTTGTTTGAAAACAGATTACTTCTTCCATTGTTATAAGTTGTATTGTAATATCCCCAAGGATGAGCCTGTTGTAATCATGTTTATGAATTGTAAATCATGTTTTGTAGGCTGGTGAGCCAAGTACTGATAAGCTAGTGAGATTATGTGTTTATTAGGCTGAAGAGCGTAAGTGTTAAAGGCCAGGAGCCTGTTTTTGTATATGTAATATGCAGAACATTAATAAAGATTAAATATCATTGCGTGCAAACTGACCATGAAGAAAGAGTGATGGGGGACTAAGCTTCCACAAGGTGGGTAAGGGAAAATGAGCTAAAAGGTTGGAAAGAGAGGATAAGTGTTGATCCTAGGGGCTAAGCTTAGGGGCTTGTGTCGTTAGGAATAATAATTTATTATTATTCCAAAATATATGTGGAATGTATGTTTTTATCCTAAGTTCCTGGAAGGGGGAACATCTACAAAAAGGGAATGCATGATGATGGAGCTCATGCAGCCTCATGGGAGACATGTGTCAACCCTAGAACATGAAATTTAACCCAAGAATTGAGTCGTGATGGGGGTTCGTCCTCTAGTCTGTGGTTCGCTGTCTGAACCAAAGGATCTTTGCATCTGAGTTCTGTAAGCCTCATGCAGCTCTGAAACACGAGGCCTGTGATTTTTTTTTGAGAAGCCAGTACACTCTTTTTCCGACCTATTGAGTCTATGTCGACCTATGCATGAATTTCTTGTCACGCATCCAGCAAACTGGTGTTACCTGAATCGTGTTTTGTCTTACTGTCTTGTTGTCATTTCCTATTTCCACACCCTGTTTTCCTATTACTGTTGTCACCTGTGACTTAACCAAATGTTCATGTTGTCACTGTCATCCTAAACTTGTGGGAATTGAGTTGGAAACTGGTTGAGGAATTAATTTGTCAAAGCCATGGTAGAAGAGGCAGGTTGCCAGGCCTGTGAGCAACTCTCTCCAGCTGAGAGAGTTTTTTGAGAAGTGGTTTTCTTCTAGAGAGATTCCAACACCAACTATAGAGCTCTGAGAATTTCTCATTTGGCCTATTATCAAGGCCCAGAGGGGAGGTGAAGCACCATTGGACTATGCTTGTGAAGGTGTATACTCCCAGGTGGAACAGGCATGTGGGGAATGAGAGTCCATGAGTAGTGGGCATAAGAAGGCTCTTGGGGAGAATCCTTCTGATTTCCCTGTGCAGTTTTCCTGTAACCTCAGCCTAGTCTAGGATTCCCTTACTTTGAGTGGAGCTTAGTACCAACTTGGGGGTGACCCACTGTTGAGCATGATGATCAGTGAGGTCTAAGGTTGGGAGGTTCATGGAAGGTCTGCACGTGGTTGGTGGAGTTACTACAGTTTCAAAGATAAGTATATGCATGTTTTTAAAATCAATTAAAATGCATGTCCATGATGCTTGCAATATTATCATGTATTTCGTTGCGATGATGTTTACTGTTGATTCCATTAATTCTATATGATTAGCAGTAATTATATGCTTACTCCATTAATCCATTTAACTTCATTTAAATGCATACTACATAAGTATGAGAATGTTTCCACGTAGTAGCATTTCCCAACAAGTGGGTTGATGGTTGGGGACGTTACAAGTATAGTGCGACTCAAGCTTGGGTTGAGTGCATTACTTCATGTAAACTACGTAGATTGTGTTAAATTTCATTTTGCGCAGTGTACTTCTAGAGTAACATTGTTCAGTGGTATGCTAGGAGTGTTATAGTTTGGTTGGCTTAGATAATGTGTAAGGTGATAAGGAGACTCGGTAGGAGAATGACTATGTTACAAAGTGGCATAAAAGATTGTTCATAGGGTTTTATGGAGTAGCATGACCCATCCTATATGGTTGGGGACGTTACAGATTGGTATCATAGAAATTGGTTCAACATTGGACTTGTATGGGCCATAGTCTAACACGAGTATATTGGCATGATAAGAAATTGGTATCGTGCAATGTATATTTTAGTTTTTGCAGAAAATCATTGTTGTATGGTATAGAGTGTGATGCACACAAAGATAGAGGTGTGCATGTGTGCGCACTAGAGTTGTGATGCTAAAATCATCCAAGAAATATGATGTAAGGATTCTAACAAATCGTGCAAGTTTTCATGTAGATGTTGAATGAAATCATCTAATGAATCTTTTTGTCTACACATTTTAAAGAATTATTGGTGAATAGAGTAGCACAAAGTCAAGGCAGAAGGTTGAAAGCATGGAATATGCACATAGGACTTATAATCCTAAGAATGAATTTGTGGATTTGTGTGTCGATTTGGGTGCAAATGGTATAAAACCCAATGAGAGAACATGAACTTGATATAAACTGTAAAATTATTGTAGAAAGACGCCCAGAGTTATAAGGTTGATAATGAAAGGCTTATGAGATCCAAGGCACAACAAGATGACTTCAATGTCACATTGATGCAGAGTCTGGACAGAATAGAAAAGAAGATGGATAAAGAGACAGAGTCAGGTAGGTCAAGAAGTCGCAGGTACCATGATGAGAAAATAAGAGAAGAAAGAAGTTTTGGTAAACATTATTTTAGGAAAGAGAACAGTAATTCGAGTCCATCTCCTATCGGAAATCATAAGATAAGGACTAGGGTGGATGAGCTACAGGGATAAATGGATAATATTAAGTCTCTTACCTTTGATGATGAGCACAAGAAGGATGAACATGCAAAGACCTGGTTGTTGGGTATGAGGAAGTACTTCCAACTGCATAGTTATTTTGTGCAGGAAGAAGAGAGAATTGCTATTTATAAATTAAAAGGAAAGATGCCAATGTTGTGGGATCAATATGTGCAAGTGCAACACATTGATGAGAAGAATGTGAATTGGATATATTTCAATATGTATTTCCAAAATAAATACTTAACCAAGTGAAACTATGATAGGTAGATGAAGGAGTTGTTGAAGCTCAATCTTGGGAGCATGGCGATTGATGAGTACAAAAGGAAATTTTTAGAAATATTGAATGATGTACCTTTGATCAAGGATGAGAAGGTGAATATTTAAATATATTTGAGTGATTTTCCCTCATTTACCAGTGATAAGATAAAATATGATGACCCTAATACATTAGAAGAAACCATAAGTTACGTTAAGTGTCTTTATGATAAATGAAATGGAAGACCAATTTTCCAAAATGATTAGGAATACAAGATGAAAAGTAAGGTGGAACATAGAATGAAGGGAGTTAAGACACTATTTTTCAGAAACACCGTGGAATGAAAAATGACTCTCCAGGAACCCAAAATGTGGGAGACAATGGGACAAGCATCATGGAAACAACCTATGCAGTGTTGTGGTTGTGGAGGAAATCATATGCACAGATATTTCCCTAAAAAAGGTGATAAAGAAAGGATTGTGCACAATGTACAACAACTTGCGACAGTGGAGGACATGCGTAGAAATGTTCCAAGGATTTATGCATTAGTGGATAACAAGAAGGATGAGTTTCCATTTGACATGATCAAGGTGGAAGGTAATATTAATGAAAAACCCATTTTTATTTTAATAGACTCAGGAACTAGTCATAGTTATCTAGATCCTAAGATGGTGGAAAGATTCAATTTTCCGAGAAGCAAGTTTGGAAAATATTGGTTGGCGTAGTCAACTATAGGAGCAAAAAGGAATATTAGTGAGGTGGTTAATGCATGTCTAATGAGGATGAATGGACTAATCACAAATGATGATTTGAATATAATACCACTGGGTTCGTATAATTGCCTCATTGGAATGGATTGGTTGGATGACCACCATGTTGTCCTCCATTCTTAAAATAAGGATTTTACTTGTGTGGATGAGGAAGGAAATTTGAGCTCAATTCAAGGAATTCCAAGAGTTGTGACTATCAGAGAAGTTTTAGCTTTGTAGTTGAAGAAAATTTATCAAAACTGATTTCAAGTATTTGCAACACACATGGAAGAGGAAACTAAGGCTAAAGTGCCAAGTGTAGAACATTGCGTATTAATAAAGGAATTCGACGATGTCTTTAAAGAGATACCAGGATTGCCTCCGAAAAGAAATATTGACTTCTCTATTAATTTGATGGTGAGAGAAACACCTGTATCAAAGACTCCTTATAGGATGAGTATGTTAGAGTTGAAGGAGTTGCAAATGAAACTTGAAGATATTTTGAAGAAAGGGTATATACTCCCAACTATATTACCTTGGGGTGCACCCATTTTATTCATGAAAAAGAAGGATGGTATGTTGAGACTTTGTGTTGATTTCAGAAAATCGATCAAGGTAACAATCAAGAACAAGTATCCTTTGACAAGGATAGATGAACTATTTGATCAGATGAAAGGAACATGGATATTTTCCGAGATAGATCTCAGATATCGATATCACCAAGTGGGAATAAAATAAGAAAATGTCAGTAAGGCTTCCTTTAGAATAAGGTATGGTCATTATGAGTTCACAGTGGTTCCATTTAGGTTATCAAATGCACCATATATTTTTATGTGCTTAATGAATGGAGTTTTCAGAGAGTATTTAGATAAGTTTTTCATTGTATATTTGGATGACATATTTATTTACTCAAAGTCTGAGGAAGAACACGAGGATGGTGTTGCAGGTATTAAGGGAGCATAAACTTTATTCAAAGTTGAGAAAGTTTTCATTTGATCAAAAACATATTCATTAATTGGGTCATATCATTTCAGAAGAAGGAATAGTTATGGACCCAATGAAGATCAAATCCTTTCAGGAATGACCAACACCAAGAAATGCTGCAAAAGTGAGAACCTTTATGGGACTAGAAAGGTACTAAAAAATGTTTATTGAAGTATTCTCATAGATTTCACATCCAATCACATCCTTATAGAAGAAAGGTGTGTTATTTGACTAGACTTTGAATTACGAAAGGGGTTTTGAGTAGTTGAAGAGTTTGTTGACAAGCACATCAATTTTGAGGATTGTTGATCCAGATGTAGAATGCGTTGTGTGCATAGATGTGTGCAAGGAAGGACTTGGTGGATTCCTGAGTTAGAATGGACATGGGTTGTGCTACAAATCAAGGAAGTTGAAGGAGCATGAAAGACTCTATGCTACGCATGAGTTGTAATTGGCAACCATAGTGCATTCTTTTATGATGTGGTAGAATTATCTCATGCATAATAGATTTGAGATGAGAACATACGATTTTGGTCTAAAGTATTTGTTTAGAAAACCAAGTTTAAATTCCAGACAAAGTAAGTGGTTAGAGTTCCTCGGTGAATATGAATTTGACATAAATCACATCATGGGAAAATAGAACGTGGTTGATGCACTTAGCAAGAGGATGCATGAAATGCATGATATGACCATTATCATGTACTAGATAGATTTACTTGAATTTTTTTTTGAATTTTCCATATCAAGTCTGTGTTATATGGATATAAGTGTGAATTTATAACAAGGTATGTCACAATAGAAGTTTGAATTTTATGAACTAAGAGAGGATGCAATCCTCTGATATAGACACAGAGTCGATGTGTCGAATGATCAAAATTTGAATAGCTTGATATTGTCAGAGATGCATAATGTTTCTTATGTTGGACATAGAGTTTACCAGAAGACCATTTTCTCTATCAAGAAGCAATACTTTTTTCCAGGTATGAAAAAGGAAGTTGCATGTTTTATTTTGATATGTCTCGAACACCAGAAGGTCAACGATGAAAAAAGACATCCAGCTGGTTTGTTGCATCCCTTTCCCATTCCTCAGTTGAAGTGGGAAGTGGTGACCATGGAATTTATAACTAAGTTTCATAAGACTATTGAGCACCATGACTCTATTATTGTGGTGGTGGGAAATATTACCAAAGCTACACATTTTGTTCCAATGAAGTCAACTTACAAAGAAAAATACATTGCTGATATTTACATGCACAAAGTTTCTAAGTTGCATGGTGTTCCTAAGACAATTGTGTCTAATAGAGATTCCAAGTTTAGTTCAAACATTTGGAAAGGACTATTTAGAGGATTTGGAACAAGTTTGAATTTCAACACAACATATCATCCTGAGTCGGATGGTTAAACTGAGAGGGTAAACCAAGTTATTGAAGACATGTTGAGGATGTTTTTTATGGATAAGCCATCCAAGTGGGAAGAATGCCTTCATTTGGTAGAGTTTTCCTACAATAATGGGTATCAAGCATCCTTAAATATTATCCCATTTGAAGCACATTATGGTCGAAAATGAAACACACCTGTGAGTTGGGATAACCCAACAGACTGCGCAGTAGTTGGAACAAATCTACTCCAGGAAATGGAGGAGCATATGGTAGAGATATGGCATAATTTAAAGGGTTCCCAAGATAGCTAGAAAAGTTGCACAAATAGAGGGAGAACTCATAGAGAATTTGGAGTGGGTGATCACGTATCTTTGAAATTAAAGCCCATGTATAGTTCCCTGAAATTGGGAAAATGTTCCAAGTTATCAACGAACTATTTTGAGCCATTTGAAATCCTTAAGAGGATTGGTCTTGTCGCTTATATGCTTGAATTGTCCACGTCCTTATGTATTCATAATGTTTTACATGTGTCATTGCTTAAGAAGTATGTACTTGATGCTAATCATGTCATTCATTGGGATGTGATTCATGTGGAGCCAGAAAGCATATTTCAAGTGCTACCAGTTTTCATATTGGATTGGAAATCAAGAAGCTCCATAATTGAGTCATTGATTTGGTAAAGGTCCAATGGACATGGTACGGTATTGAGGATGCAACCTAGGAGAATGGGAATATTATGTGAGCAAAGTATCCTCATCTTTTTTATGATGTTTGAAATTTTTTTATGTGTATATGATGCACTGAGGATAGTGCATACGTAAGGGGGAGGGGATTGTAGTGTCCCTGATTCAGAACCCTTTGTAATTGCACATACAAGATGGTGAGCCTATTGGTACCAAGTGGAAATGTAATGTACATTTAGGGTGGTGAGCCAAGGACACCTGACTTTGGTGTTGCGCACACCTGGGTAAGTGTGCACATAGAATTGTGTTGTGTGAACTGGTATAAGTGAACAATGGTGAATTGGAAGTGCATAGTAATGAGCTATATATATATATATATATATCTATGTGTGTGTTTTTGTATATGTATGTTTAGGTTTTGAGGTCGAAGAGCCTATCTGGTTATGAGACTGGTGAACCTCAACGAAGATAGGCTAGTGTGCCTATCCATGTAAATATAATCATCTTTATTAATATAATATTCCATCGTTGCGTGTTGATTGACTCAAACGAAAAGAGATGGGGGGCCTACTCCACCGAAAAATGGAAAAGGGGATCAGTGGTAAGTCACGGGGAATATTTTAATAATATTTCTGGCAAAATTGTAATGTCAGATATATTATTTTATCCTAAGTTCTCGAGGGTAGGGAATGGGTAACCAAGTGGCTTAAATCTTCTTTTGGAGGTGAAAAGTGTCAAGTGGAAGGCATGCAATATATATTGTTGGCGATAATGTATTTTTGGAATTTTTATCATTGTCATTCTAGTTGCAAGCTCTTGTGAGCAGAAGGATGTCAGACTGTATGGAAAATATGATTATTATGTTATCTACTGAGAGAAGGTTGAAAGGAGTTGTGGGATCTAATCTAAATTATGGTCAAGGAGTCGGGTTGACATACCATGAAAAGTATCTATGGGTGAGATATTGGCTTTTGTGGAGTGGCTATTAAACCTGTGCCATACTCTCCAAGAGAGAGTTTTGTTGAGAATTTCTCCCTTGTGCATTGAGCCTGAGTCACAGGGCTCAAAGACTTCCTATTTGACCTGTTGTTGGTAACCATGGAAATAGAAGTGGGTTAACTTAAGGAATTTTGAGCAGAGAAGGGGAACACTTCTTTAGGAGTGACAGGTGCATGGGGAATGAGGGATCATGGGCTAGTTTCAGTAGACATCACTTAGGATTGGGAAATTTTGTTGAGTTTCAGGACATAGCTTGTTTCTAGAAACTGATTTTCCATGGTGGAGTTGTGCCTAAGGTCGGGGGTGACATCTTGTTGAAATATTATTAGCAACAACGTTTATGGCTGGGAGGAACTTCTAAGTCAAGGTTCTAGTTGGTGAATTTTATAAAAGATAAGTGTCTGTTATGTGCTTTCCATGTTTATTATGTGCACATTTGTCTATGTTGTACATGGGTTAAATTTTTGTATATGTTGCATATAGGTATTTGTTGTTATTTGTTTTAACATTGCTTGCAGATGTTAGTATCATGCTTATAGCCTGTATCTTTAGTTTTACATGGATATGATAATTTTGGTTAGTCTTTCCAGTTGGGTTAAACTTGTGATTTTGGTTATGGGCCATCTAGAAGAGGATTGAGAGGTTGAGCATGTAGGATTGTAGTCTGTGTGCATCAAGAGGTTGGAATGTATGGGTATGTTCAAGGAGTTCTACCCCACGAATAGTGAGATCATAAGTGGCATGTGGTGCCCAAGTGGTTGTGCACACAACTATACTGTTTGGTTAGTATATTGGTGCACGTCGTTTTTTGATTTAATTCCGCTGTTTAAAGTTGTTTGAAAAAATATTGTTGCGTTCGATGTTACAAGTTGTGTAGTGTGACTGAAGATTGGGTTGAGCATGTTACTTCAATTTAAACTGTGTGGATTGTGTTAAAGTTGATTTTTTGTAGTGTACTTGTAGAGTAACATTGGTAAGTGGTATGTTGGGAGTGTTATATTTTGGTTGACTTAGATCATGCGTAAGGTGATAACAAGACTTAGTAGGAGACTAGGTACGTTAAAAAGTGGCATAAGAAATTTTTCAAAGGGTTTTATAGAGTAGCAATGCCCAACCTGGGTGGATGGAGATGTGACAAATTTTCCTACTATAAATGAGTCTCTATGTTGCTTAACCAAAATGCATCAATCACAAACTTGATCAACGGAATCAATAAGACGAAATCCTTTGATGATTTGTTTATTATGTAGTAACTTTAAGCCTATTATATTTACATTTCCATACCTCATATGCCATATCAAAGAATCATCATCATAGCCAACTTTTAATGCCCTATTTGCATCATAAGAAAAATTGAAAGAAAAGATTTTATTTTGCAACATATTAATTTTGGCAATAATTTGATTATTATTTTCTTTATCATATATGATTCATTCATCGTTCTTAAAAGCAACAAGATATCCCTTTCCAATAATTTTCCCTACAATCAACAAATTATGTGCTAAACAAGGAACATACAACACATCATTAATACGTTTTACTTGGCCTTGTTATGTTTTTACTACAATTGTTTCTTTAGCTTTAACTTCCATTTCCTTGTCATCTCCCAAGAGTACTTCAAACTTTGTAGATTCATCTATCTTCACAAAGTTATCTTTGTTTCCAATCATGTGGTTGATGTAGCCACTCTCCAAAAGCTATACCTCCTTGGAAACTGTGTTAGTTGAATCACAAGCCAAAAAGAAAGTGCCCATATCTCCTTTTTCCTTAGAAAAATTAGATTGTTTCTTTTGTTTTTTCCAATAATTATTTTCATAATGGCCAAATCTCTTATAATAAAAACATTACACTTCGGATTTTCCAATTTTTTTACATTTATGATTAGTGTGATTATCTCTTACCTTGTGATTTGCATTAAAATCTCTTCCTCAACCTCTCTGCCTCCTCTACTTGTTTGTCCTCTTCCTTGTCCATGAGTGTTGAGAACTTCCTCACCGGAAGAATTCTCAACTTTATCTCTAGAAATATTGGATTTTGATTGAAAAGTTTGCTCTAGAGATTTTTCAACATATATATTCATCCTTCGCTCATGAGATTGAACAAATCCCATAAGCTCATTCACAGACAACTAAGTTAAATCTTTAGATTCTTCAACAACAACAACAATGACATCAAATTTTGCAAGAAGACTTCTTAAAAATTTCTCAACAATTTTTTATCTATTAAATCTTCTCATTAAGATATAATTTGATTCCGTATTCTCATAACTCTAGTGAAAAATTCTTGCATAGATTTGTGCATGCAAAGAGTTTGAAATCCGCTTCTAAGAGATTGCAATTTAACAACTTTTACCTTATTTGTCCCTTGATATGCTTTTGTATCATATCCCATGTCTCCTTTGATTTCCTTTTTACAACAAACCTTGAAAAAATAGAATTGTGCATTGCTTCTTGGATGAGAAAAAGAGATTCAAAGTCATTTTTTCCATTTTTCCTCAATTGGTCTCTTTGGACTTGGTTTAAGCCAACAATAGCTTGAGCATAGGTTGATTTTGTATAACCGTTTTCCACCAAATCCCACAATTCCTATAAAAGAAACAAGGTTTTCATTTTAACGCTCAAAATAACATAATTCTCATTTTTAAAGATTGGTATTTTATGCTAGGAAATATTAAAACCATTGTTGTTCTTGGCCATTTCTTTAAAATTTGTAGCACTCCTTCCCAAGCTTTACAAAGAAATTTAATCTTTCTCAAATGAGGAATTATGAGGAGACAATTACACTTAGAAAACACAACAAGCAATATGTAAAGGTTGAAACAAAACATCAAAGATCTCAATGCTTGATATTCTTCTTTCTCAATTTGTCATATGATTATTGAACAACTAATACATTCATATATAGCTTTCATTTCTACAAATCTGGAAATTGCTTCAAATTTTGAATAACTTGAATCATTCCCAAATATTGATATTTCAAAATTATTAATTTAAAGAGATTATTTGAAATATTTATTATAATATCGAATTTTCTAACTTTTAACTCATACAAATATAATAAATTAAAAACATTAAAAAAAATAATATAAAATTAAAATTTTAAAATAAATTAAGTAATTACTTAATGTGAAATCCAACCAAATATAAATATATATATTTGTTTGCTACTTTCTCAGTGAAATGCGGAGAGGGGCATCTAAGTCTGTCAAAAGCACCTGACTTGAGCCACAACAACCCTTAAATGGCTGGATCTCCCCCTGAGCCATACCAGCCCTTAACATGGCTCGATTTTTTTGTAGGTTTAGAACCAATGACTTTAACATCAAAGAGTGTCTTAACAACACACCCCATCACCTACTGTCCTATATATCCGAGACCAACCAAATTTTTATATTAATAAAACTTAAGTTACCAAAAAATTAAAATATAAAATTAAATTTGAAAATATATAAATTTTATGTTTTCTTAACTTTATTAAAATAAATATTTTAAAACTGTATTTGTATTTTTGTGAAAGTATATAAAATTAAATTTGAAAATATATAAATTTTAAGTTTTCTTAAATTTATTAAAATAAATATTTTAACTGTATTTGTATGTTTAGTTTTGTGAAAGTACAACGCGGAGGTCTAATAATGACAATATATGAGCATCTAGAGGGTAGTGATACTGTGCATTACTTTTTGCACAGATGAAAAAATCTGTCACTCTTTTGCTGTTACTTATTGGCCCTTATAAATCTCCAATCTGATAGCTTTTGTAAGAACCTAGACAATTATCACTGAAATATCTCCACGAGAAATTTTCGCCAATATCTTTGGCATGGCTAAGAACGTTGGCCTGTCGTTCCAGACACGTTCCTCTCGATCTTATCAGGAAAGCATGTTTCTAGTCTCCACATCTAATCCATTCCTCAATGCCTTTGGGTAGTTTCGTTTCATTCTTGGCAACCGCAAGGCTTATTCCAGGAGGAGAAGCTAGAATAATCAAAGCAAGAGTTAATCCTGACAGACAATTTGCTTTCTCTCTTCTCCGCGTCTTTCAGTAATTCTGCAGTCTACTGCCTTAAAAAGCTAAAGGGAAGAGCCTAAAGGAAAATCAAATATGCTGTGGCGGCATTTCTCTGCGACTTGAAGAAAGAAGGCTGCTGATAATAATATAACTAATTCAGAATAGTGAGACACGATCATGTTATTTTAATTTTACTCCTAAGTCTATGCGCGCAAACTGAGAAATAAAGTGTTAATCCTGACAGACAATTTGCTTTCTCCAATCTCCACGTCTTTCAGTGACTCTGCAGTCAACTGCCTTAAAAACAGTCTACTGCCTTAAAAAGCTGTGCTAGTGGGACTCATGATGTTCATGTTTCACACAACCGCGGTCAGTGGCCAACTCGAAGGATTAGGTACACCTTTTTATTTTGGATATAAAAGAATATAAGTCGTTTAATCAGTAGCCATGATCAAGGTTGTTCTAAATATAGCCGAAGAGCTGGAGGCCCGTAGCTGAGATTGCATCAATCGAATCAGTAGCCAATTTGAAGGATTTTTAGTGGGACATCGCGGGAAGAGCAATTAAATAGTGGCTCTTAAAAAATGTCACGATCTCACGTTAACACGTTAACTCCTTCGAATCGGACTTGCATTACACTGAACATCTCAGATCACAACCCTAGAATCGAGCTTGCACTGCACTCGCTGGGAGAAATTCATTTTTCAACCATAAAGCATAGTAAGGAAGTAAGATCCCCGTTTGTGTGGTTTAACTGCATCGTAGATCGGAATATGGATCCCCAATGGGCCTATTCTGAAAATTTGGTGCATATGACACTTGCAAGATGAATAATCAATCGACAAGGGCCGTAGATGCCAATATTGATCCCCAGTGAACCGATGCTTAAAAACACAACGGCAATGCCACTTGCTTGATAAACAATCATTCGACATGGCCTTTATCGTGATAAAAGGGGCCACGCATGTATATGTAGCCTACAAGTATATTGCGTAAGGTAATGGCTTTTGCCCATGGCAGTTTTTCCCACAATACAACTCACTAATGAGGTGCTAAGGAGATGGTTGAAAGTCATAAATGATTGAGCCAATGGATGTGTATTCTCGTGTGAAACATGGTTTTCTCGTGTGAAAGATGGTTCGAGAGATAAATTAGGAGTTTGCACAATATAAATTATTTTTAGGGTTTATGGGCAAATTATCTCAAGTGGATCATAATAGGAGTTTGCACAATATAAATTATTTTTAGGGTTTATGGGCAAATTATCTCAAGTGGATCATAATAGAAATTTTTTATAATGAATTCAAATTATCTAACCTGGATCATAATAAAAAACTTTTATAATGAATTTCTATCTCCATATTCAAAGCTTTTATAATAAATTTGTACCACCATACTCAAAGCATGGATCTTCTAAACCATGACATTTTTTAAAAGTGATCTTCTAAACCATGACATTTTTCAAGAGTAAATAATAATTTTAGGTCTTCTCGTCAATGAACTTGTTTTGCACCATGACACAAATCTTTGTAAACTAATAATATTAACCCAATAATTATAAGGTTTCCTAGATAATGAGACTCATGCATTGAGGATAACATTCTAGAGATTTATCCTTAAATGAATGGAGGAAATGAATGGAGGATTGGGAGGAGGAAATTATACATGCTTTTGCTTTGAGACAATATGTTTGAAATAAGAGTGGGATATAATCCTCATTGTAAGGTTTAGTAATAATAGAAGGGGTTCTTTCCCTAAGACATATTAAAGAGCTAATTTTTGGTGTCTTAGTTCCTAAATGAGCTATTGTTAATGTACATGTGCCATGTACAATTCCCTATATAATGAGATAATCCTTTTGGATGTTTTTTTTTTGCACAAGAGTGGGATATAACGTTGATTCAAACACTTGACACAAAATGGATGTGTCCCCGTACCTATGTCATGATTTACAATCGATATCTTAGAGCTTACAAACCAGATAATACATATAAGACATTGTACCTGGCTAAAAACCATGCCATTTTAAGATCTACACGATACTTCTATGGCTCATGGGTGACGAAAAACTACACCACAACCCATGATAATTTGTACCAAAATTGAGACATTAATTTGGATTAAACTTTTGGCACACTAAGGAAATGTCTTTTACACCTTGATATTGGTTAAGGCTATAAAATAGAAGATTTTTTCTTAAAATACTCTTCTATGGACCATATATAATTCCCTAGATCATGGTGTAAGCCATCCATAAAATATGTTTTACAAAAGAGTGTTCTACATTTCCAATTTGAATATTTGAAATACTATGGATGAGTTCAATATCCCAAGACATGGTTCATGGTAAAAGAATAAGGCATTAAACATTACATTAAAAAAAATTAGTTACATAAACCGTCCAAATTCCCTTAATGATGTGTCAAATCTTTAAAAGTAATATTTGGTGTTGGTGCAATGGTTTAATTTTAACTCATTTTTTACCGTTTGATCACCAACGATGGGTATTCTAGCCCAAGAAATTCTTTAGAGATAAATACTAAGGGATGGAGATCTAAGTGTTATTTGTATGACACATGAGCTCTAGATGGGATCCGAGATAAAACCTCCACTTAGCATAGTTTTCCCAGATGAGTTACAAGTTGAATTCCAAGGTTTAAGACACGTGATGGGTTGCCTCACCACGGACATGGTTATTGGCTCACTTCATCATGAAGCCCGAGATCACATGGGAGAATATCTAAAACTTGTTCCTATGTTGGGTCAACAAAGTTTTATGAAGTATATTCTAACTCTATTAAATGAAATGGTTAATGTATATTATGAAAGAATGGATTATTTAATAATTTGGGACTTCCTAAGAGATATCTTACACGTCCTCCTATATTTTAGCAAGTTTTGTCTATAAATGGTATTACCAAAAAGGGAAGTATATAGGGAAACAAAATATTGAAAAATATTGTGGAAGGAATTTGTTTCCAATTTAAATGAAGGCCATGTTAGTGATAATGCTACTCTAGCATAGGTACCAAGGAAAATTTCACTAGTTCATTTGCAAACATACTTCCTAAAGTAATGGGAAGAGGAAAAATATACTTCCAAAAACAATATTAAGGAAGAGATGAGTGATAGGTATATTTAAGAGAAGAATGTTTATCCATAATGAATTGAGGGAGTAAAGGAACATCTAAGGGAGTTGAAGCGAGAAATAGAACAGGGCTGGGGAAGGGAGAAGAACATGGCGTAGCTTTGGAACCTTCGAAAACAGGGGGCGCCTGCATTGCCTGAGGCGCCTTCGCTTCCACAATGACCATGGCTGGACGAGCCTCTTCTAACGACGCTCGAGAAGGTGACTCCGTTTCCAAGCTTCGAACCTCTCTCCTCTTTTTCACCCACACTTTAGGTTTCCGACTGGAGAAGGGAGGAAAACGCTTGCATTGTGACTGTACGTGTCTAATATCATGGCACACATAACAACGGAGAGGTAGTTTCCACTATTCCACTTTCTGGTGCTAGGTTCATGTTCGAGGTTTGCTCCCCATAAAGTCAGTCCAAATTGCCAATCAGTCCATCACGCACATCCACCTCAATCTAGATCGAGATCCATCTGTGGTCGGCTTTAGACTCTCAATTTAGGTCAAGACCAGCAAAAACCTCTAGTTTATTACCAATAACCTCCAATGCCTCCTTCGACGGGATCAACCTTCACCGTTCTGATATGTTGATATTACAAAATTGTTACCAATAATTTATGACGGGATCAACCTTCACCGTTCAGATAGGTTGATATTACAAAATTCTTAATTTAAAGAGATTATTTGAAATATTTATTATAATATGGAATTTTCTAACTTTTAACTCATAAAAATATAATAATTTAAAAACATTAAGAAAATTATCTCAAAATAAACTTTTAAAATAAATTAAGTCATTCCTTAATAGCTTTATGTGAAAGCCAGCCAAATTTTTATATTAACAAAACTTAACTTACCAGAAAATTAAAATATAAAATTAAATTTGAAAATATATAAATTTTAAGGTTTCTTAAATTTATTAAGATACAAATTTTAAAACTAAATTTGTATTTTAGGTTTTGTGAAGGTAGAACGCGGAGGTCTATTAATGACAATCTATAAGCATCTAGAGGGTAGTGATACTGTGCATTACTTTTTGCACAGAAGAAAAAATCTCTCACTCTTTTGCTGTTACTTATTGGCCCTTATAAATCTCCAATCCGATAGCTTTTGTAAGAACCTAGACAATTATCACTGAAATGTCTCCACGAGAAATTTTCGCCAATATCATTGGCATGGCTAAGAACGTTGGCCTGTCGTTCCAGACACGTTCCTCTCGATCTTATCAGGAAAGCATGTTTCTCGTCTCCGGATTAAATCCATTCCCCAATGTCTTTGGGCAGTTTCGTTTCATTCTTGGCCACCGCAAGACTTATTCAAAGAGGAGAAGCTAGAATAATCAAAGCAAGTGTTAATCCTGAGAGACAATTTGCTTTCTCTCTTCTCCGCGTCTTTCACTAACTCTGCAGTCTACTGCCTTAAAAAGGTAAAGGGAAGATCCTAAAGGAAAATCAAATATGCTGTGGGGCATATCTCTGAGACTTGAAGAAAGAAAGCTGCTCATTATGATATAACTAATTCAGAATAGTGAGACACGATCATGTTATTTTAATTTTACTCCTAAGTCTGTGCGCGCAAACTGAGAAAGAAAGTGTTAATCCTGGCAGACAATTTGCTTTGTCCATTCTCCACGTCTTTCAGTGACTCTGCAGTCTAATGCCTTAAAAAGCTGTGCTAGTGGGACTTACGAAGTTCATGTTTCACACAACCGCGGCCAGTAATATTTCAGGATTAGGTACACCTTTCTATTTTGGATATAAAAGAATATAAGTCCTTTATAGTTAATTTGATCTTTTTATCAGTAGTAGCCATGATCAAGGTTGTTCTAAATATAGCCGAAGAGCTTGAGGCCCGTAGTTGAGATTGCATCAATTGAATCATTGGCCAATTTGAGATTGCATCAATTGAATCAGTGGCCAATTTGAGGGATTTTTCAAGGGATGCAGGGGTGAGCGTAGTCTACTCTGCGAAACACACTTAGGAATACTGCGCACCAAACAGGCTACACAACAGAGACTACTACAGACTACTTAGATTGTTGTGCCCATGAATACACACACTTAATAAACTGATTATGAATGCAGAATTAAAACGGTGCTATGCTTTGCACATAAACTCAGAAATAAGACAGAATTTGACAAAACACAAAATACTTGATATTAATGAACTTCGGCGCAGTAAGCGCGGTTTACATGATACAATGACAAAATGAGCTTCGGCTCTAATACTTCTTGTCAATTCTTCAGCTGCTGTTGGTTCTCTCTACCTTTCTGCTTCTTCTCTGTGCATGAACTGCTTCTCTTCAGTATCTACTATGCATCCCTCTCTTGACTAACTGAAACGACTCATACTAATATAGACTCTGACTGTGACTTCCTACAGAAGCTAAGACCGACTCAACATTAAACACTACCATAACTACGACTGACTCTTCAACCACTTAATTTAATTCAAGAAGATAGAATTTGACTTCATTTATAGTTCTCTTGTTTGCTGACTGACTTTTGAGTAGACGTGCAACTTTGCACTTGCAGACTGTCAGACTGTTTGACGGACATTTTGGCTACTGACAGATTCTGACTGATAGACAAATTGACGGAGATGTGAAGATCTCACCGACTTGTAATTACAATTTCCAACACACCCCCTTAATTATAAGTTGACGAGATCACAAAAGAAAGTTACATAAAAAAAAATTAAGTTTTCATTTTACTGTCCCTCATCTTTTACTGCCCGGATGCCCAGACTACTGCACAGATGCTGAAATGCATCTGTTGCTAAAGCCTTTGTAAAAATGTCTGGAATTTGTTCTTTTGACCTGCAAAATTCTAAGAAAGTCTCTTTGTTATTCACCAATTCTCTGATGAAATTATATCTTGTATCAATGTGCTTGGTTTTCTTGTGAAACATATGATTCTTTGATAACATGATGGCTGAATTGTTGTCACAGAAAACTGTAGTTGGTTCCTGTTGTTCTTTCAACAAATCTTTTAACATCCTTCTCATCCATACTGCTTGGCAAGTTGCGCTTGTGGCTGCGATGTACTCTACTTTTGCTGAAGAAAGTGTCACTATGGGTTGCTTTCTTGATGCCCATGATACCATATCTTTTCCAAAATTATATTTGTACCCAAAGGTACCTTTTCTGTCATCAATACTGCCTTCACAATCACTGTCAGTGTATCCAATGAGTTTGAAATCTTCTGAAGTGGAGTACTTTATGCCAAAATCTTTTGTTCCATTCACATATCTCAGAATTCTCTTTCTTGCTCTTCAATGTGATTCTTTTGGAGTTTCCATAAACCTTGAGATTAGGCTTACTCCATACATAATGTCAGGTCTTGTCATTGTTAGATACATAAGATTGCCTACCAGTCTTTTAAGTAGTGTGGGATCTACTTTGGACCCTTTATCTTCCTTGCTTAACCTCAATCCTGTTATGATAGGCGTTGGTGTTTCTTTTGAGTTCACCATATTGAATCTGTTTAATATTTCATGCGCATAATTGGACTGAGAGATAAATATACCAATTTTGTACCGGTGCAGTTCTATTCCCAAAAAATATTTCATAAGCCCCAAATCAGTCATTTCAAATTCATCCTTCATGACTGATTTGAAATCTTTTATGCCAAAGTCACCTACAAATATCAAATCATCCACATATAAACAAACAATTAATACATTACCTTGGTGATTTGATTTGATATACAGTGTTGGCTCATTTTCACTTCTCTGAAATCCATTATGTGTGAGATAGGAATCTATGCGAATGTACCAAGCTCTCAGAGCTTGCTTTAATCCATACAATGCTTTCTTTAATTTGTATACTTTGTCTTCTTGTCCTGGAACCTCATAACCATGTGGTTGTTCCACATATACTTCTTCTTCTAAGTTTCCATTCAAGAATGTTGACTTTACATCCATCTGATAAACTGGCCATTTGTACAGTGCGATAATTGCTAGCACTGTTTTGACTGTGTCCATGCACGCAAATGGTGCAAATGTTTCAGTGTAATCAATTACATGATGTTGTGTAAATCCTCTTGCAACTAATCTTGCCTTGTACTTTTGTACCTTTCCTTCTGCATCTTGCTTGATTTTATAAATCCACTTGATGCTTATGACATCCTTATTATCAAGTACTTATACCAATTTCCATGTTTGATTTCTCTCTATGCATCTGATTTCTTCATCAATGGCTTGTGCCCATACACTTTCTTTGACATCTTCTTCAAAAGTTAATGGATCATCTATTTGTGAAAATAGAAAAAAAACTGAAGAAGAATTTGTTGCATTTTCATTATAAATGTCGCGCAAACTTCTTATCTTTCTTGGTAGAAAACTTGCACAGACTCAGACTGCTTGTTGGTGTTTGTTGCGCTATAGGTGTATACTACACACTTCTTGTTCTTACTGGAGTATTCTGCGCAGTAATTTGTGTTGCAGTGCCAGGTGTAGATGGAAATGTGCACTATCCTATGTATGGTGTTTGCACCACTTCATCCTCTATGTCATCATGCTCCATTGTGTCAGTTATCTTTACTGTATTTTCTATGGTTCCATCCCATGCTTCATTCACTACGAACTGAACATCGCGGTTGATTATGATTTTTCTTGCGACATGGTCATACAACTTGTATCCTTTTGTCTCTTCATAATACTCAAGAAATATACATTTTTTTCCTTTGTTGTCCAGCTTCCTTCTCAGTTCATCTGGAACATGTGCGTATGCGGTGCAACCAAAAACTCTTAAGTGCGCCACATTATGCTTTGATCCTATCCATGCTCCCTGAGGAATTTTATTTTCACACAGTTTGTCGGACATCTGCTCAAGATGTATACTGCAGTTGCTATTGCCTCATCCCAATAATCATTTGAAAAATGTTTGGTTGTCAATAGACTGCATGCCATTTCCATGATGGTTCTGTTGTTTCTCTCTACAACACCATTTTGTTGTGGTGTGTATCGCGTGGTAAATTGTTTGTAGATGCCACGAACATTACAAAAGTTCTGAAATTATATTGGCATGTATTCTCCTCCTCTGTTCGTTCTTGGACCCTTGATGTAATAACCACTATGTTTCTCCACAAGTAATTTAAATTGTTGAAACCAACCCAATGCATCAGATTTATGCTTTAGGAAATAAATCCATATGTTTGTTGAGAAATCATCAATAAATGTTAGAAAATAAGTACTGCCTCCTATTGACAGAGTTTGCATTGGTCCACAGATGTCAGAATGTATTATTTCCAGTGGATCTTTTTCTCTATAAGACTTGCCAACTGGAAATGATTCTTTCTGTTGTTTTCCAAATATGCAGCCTTCACATATCCTTTCTGGTTTTTCAAACAATGGTAAGCCTTTTACCATATCCCTTCTGTGTAACAACTTCACACCTCCAAAGTTTAAATGTCCAAATATGAAATTCCATAACCTAGACTCATCATGTGTTTCAGATTGGAATGATGCTTTCATTTCTGTGCCATTTTCACTTTTCTTGATACTGTGCGCACTATTATCTTCATTAGTACTACGCACACTTTCTGTTGTAAATGCAGTGTTTAACTAAGCCCTTTTTCTTTTATCAATAGTTTGCGTTGTGTTCTTCTTGTTGACTATATTTAATGTGAATGGGAACATTCTATTACTTGTGATATGGATTGTTGCAATAAGTAAATTGCTAGGGAATTTATCCATAATCACACAATGATTATCTTCCATGTAGATTATGTATCCCTTTTGTAACAATTGTCCTATACTCATCAAATTATGCTTCAGACCAGAAACATAATATACATTAGACATAAATATCTCTTCCCCTTGTCTGGATAAAATGTTTATACTATCTTTACCTAAGACAGTGACTTGGATATCTGTTCCAAGTGTAGCCATGGTCTGGACTGAGTCATCCAAACTAGAAAATAGTTCTATGTTTTCTGCCATGTGGTTATTGCAGCCTGAATCTACATACCATATGTCACATGGATTGGCTTGAGAAACATTGCATTCAAATGGTGACACTATATTAGGCATTTCTTCTGTGCTAGACATAACTACAATGTGCACCATAAACATAGGGCGAGTTTGGTTATTTTCATTGTGTGACTGATCTTGAGTTTGTTTCTTCTGATTATAGTGTCTCTTTCTGCACTCATATGCATAATGTCCATACTTTTTATAGTAATGGCATTGAATCATTGTTTTGTCAGTTCTTTGACAAGTTGACTGGCTGGTATTTTGGTTTTGACCTCTTCTGCCAGTATTTCTAGGATTGCTATTGCATCCACTTCTATCGAAACTTCTTCCTCTGCCTCTAGAGTTATCTCTACCCCTTCCTCTTCCACAACTTATAGATGACTGTGTGGAAAAATCATTTTCTAATGACATATTTGTCATGTTCAATCTATGTTCATGATTGATGAGGGAAGTTTGCAATTTATCTAGACTGAACTGACTCAGACCTTTTCCTTCTTTTAGAGTTACAACAAGAGTATCAAATTTTGGAGAAAGACTCTTAAGAACTTTCTAAACAAATTTTTTGTCTTCTATGGTTTCACCATGAGACTTAATATGATTTATCAGTCCCATGATGTGTGTGTAGAATGAATCTAATGTATATGAATATTTCATTGACATGGTTTCAAAATCTCTTCTAAGAATATGAAGTTTTGCAGTTTTTACTTTGTCCATACCTTGATAAGAGGTTTTTAATATGTCCCATGCTTCCTTGGATTTCTTTGTTGATGCAACTCTTGGAAGTATTCTCTCATGCATAGCTTGATGTATGTAAAACATCGTCTTTCCATCCTTCTTTCTTTGATATTTCAAGACATCTTTCTCAACTTGTGTGAGGGAATTATATGCTGCCTGATCTATTGGTTCTACATATCCATTCTCGACTATCTCCCATACATATTGACCTTGGAAAAAAGACTTCATGGTCAAGGAATGCATATCATAATTATTTCATGTAAAAGTAGGAGTTTACAGATTTGAGGTAGAAGCCATATTTCACTTTCAATAGAGTTTTTTCTCTGATAACTTGTTTTAATAGAACCTGCTCTGATACCAATTTGAAGGGATGCAAGGGTGCGCACAGTCTACCCTGTGCATTTCATTTAGGACTATTGCACACCAAACAAGATACACAACAGAGTTCAAAAGACTACTACACAATGCACAGACTGCTTAGATTGTTGCGCACTGTGAATACACACACTTAGTAAAATGATTTACGAATGCAGAATTAAAATGGTGTTATGCTTAGCACATAAACTCAGAAATAATACAAAACTTGAAAAAACACAAAATACTTGATATTAATGAACTTCAACACAGTATGCGTGGTTTACAGAATAGAATGACAAAATGAGCTTCGACTCTAATACTTCTTGTCAATTCTTCAGCTGCTACTGGTTCTCTCTACCTCTCTACTTATTTTTTGTGTAGTAACTGCTTCTCTTCAGTATCTACTATGAATCCCTCTCTCGACTAACTGAAAGAAATCATACTAATATAGACTCCGCCTATGACTTCCTATAGAAGCTAAGAATGACTCAACATTAAACAATAACATAACTATGACTGACTCTTCAACCACTTAATTTAATTCGAGAAGATAGAATTTGGCTCCATTTATAGTTCTCTTGTTTTTCGACTGACTTTTGAGTAGACGCGCAAATTTTCACTTGCAGACTGTCAGACTGTGTGACTGACATTTTGTCTACTGACAAATTTTGACTGACAAACAAATCGATGGAGATGTGAAGATATCACCGACTTGTAATTACAATTTCTGACAATTTTTAGTGGAACATCACGGGAGGATAAATTAAATAGTCGCTCTTAAAAAAATATCACGATCTCACGTTAACACCTTCAGATCCGAATTGCATTACACTAACCCATCTCACATCACAACCCTAGAATCGATCTTGGACTACACGCGTTGGAAGAAATTCATTTATCAACCATAAAGCATTGTGAGGAACTAAGATCCCCATTTTTGTGGTTTAACTACATCGTAGATCGGAATATAGATCCCAATGAGACTATTGTCAAAATTTGGTGCATATGACACTTGCATGCTGAATAATCATTGGACCGGGGCTATAGATGGCAATATTGATCCCCACTGAACCGATTCTTAAAAACACAACGCCAATCTGAATTTCTTGATAAATAATAATTCCACATGGCATGTGATAAAAGGGATCACGCATGTACATCTACCCTACAACTATAGTGCGTAAGGTAGTGGCTTTTAGCCCATGGAGAAAGTTCATGTTTCCCACAATATTACAACTCACTAATGAGGTGGTAAGGAGATGGGTGAAACTCATAAATGATTGAGGTAATGTATGTGTATTCTCGTGTGAAACATGGTTTGAGAGGTAAATTAGGAGTTTGCAGAATATAAATTCTTTCTATGGTTCATGGGAAAATTATCTCACCTTGATCATAATAGAAATTTTTTATAATGAATTTGTATCTCCATACTCAAAGCCTTTATAATTAATTTGGATCTTCTATACTCATGGATCTTCTAAACCATGACATTTTTCAAGACTAGATAATAATTTTAGGTCTTGTGGTCCATGGACTAGCTTTGCACCATGACACAAATCCTGTGTAAACCAATAATATTAACCCAATAATTATAAGCTTTCATGGAAAATGTATGAGACTCTTCTCCCTATACATACTTTGACTTTTAAAACAATGAGCTTATGCCATAAACTCTTAATAATTTTTTATGGGTTTAATTTACAGGTTTAGTTTGAGCATGCTTTGAGGATAACATCCTAGAGATTCATCCCTAAACGAGATATTCTAACCAATGTGGGCCCTGAATGGAGGATTTGGAGGAGAAAATGATACCTTACTTTGGACGATATGTTTGAAATAAGAGTGGGATACAATCCTCCTTCTAATGTTTAGTAACAGGAGAATAGGTTCTATGCCTAAGACATATTATAGAGCTAATCCCTAAGACATGTTATAGAGCTAATTTTTGGCGTATTAGCTCCTAAATGAGATATTATTAATGCACATGTGCCATGTACATTTCACTACATAATGAGATAATCATTTTGCATGAAATTGTTTTTGCAAGAATGGGACATAACCTTGATTCAAACACTTGAGACACAATGGATGTGTCCCCTTACCTGTGTCATGATTTGTTGCCGATATCTTACCACCTACAAACCATATAATACCTATAAGACATTGTATGGGGTTACAAACCATGAAATTTTAAGAGCTACTTGATACTTTTATGGCTCATGGGTGACGAAAAACTACACCACAACATGTGCAACCTGGCATGATAATTTGTACCAGAATTGAGACATTAATTTGGATGAAACTTTTGGCACACTAAGGAAATGTCGTTTAGGCCATGATATTGGTTAAGAATATAAAATAGTTGATTTGGTATTAAACTACTCTTGTATGGTTCATGGACCATGTATAGTTCCCTAAATCATGGTTCAAGCCATCCATAAGGTATGTTTTACATAAGAGTGTTATACATTTCCAATTTGAACATTTGGAATACTATGGATGAGTTCAATATCCCAAGACATGGCTCCTAATAAAAAAAACAAGGCCTTAAGTACTACATAAAAAAAATTGAGTTACAAAAAACATGCAAAATACCCTTAATGTTGTGTCAAACCTTTAGAAGTAATATCTGGTCCAATGGTTTAATTTTGACTCATTTTTTACCTTTTGGATTACCAACGATGGGTATTCCATCCCAAGAAATTATTTAGAGATTATTAAGGGATGTATATCTACATGTTATTTGTATGATGCATGAGCTCTTGATGGGGTCCTTGGACATGACCGAATCACTCCACTTAGCATTGTTTGCCTAGATGAGTTACAAGTTGAATTCCAAGGTTTAAGAAACTAGTGATGGGTTGCCTCACCATGGACATGGTTATTACCTCACTTCATCATGAAGCCCGATATCACATGGGAGAATATCTAAAACTTGTTCGTATATTGGTTCAACAGAGTTTTATGAAGTATATTCTAACTCTATGATATGAAATGCTAAATGTAGATTATTAAAGAATAGATTATTTAATAATTTGGGACTCCCTAAGAGATATCTTACATTTCTTCCTATATTTTAGCAAGATTTTTTGTTGGTATTACCACAAGGAGAAGTATCTAGGGAAACAAAATATTGAAAAATATTGTGGAAGCAATTTGTTTCCAATCTAAGTGAAGGTCATGTTACTGATAATGCTACTCTAGAATAGGTACCGAGGAAACTTTCACTAGTTCATATGAAAACATACTT
This sequence comes from Picea glauca, assembly GCA_000966675.3. NCBI lineage: Eukaryota > Viridiplantae > Streptophyta > Pinopsida > Pinales > Pinaceae > Picea > Picea glauca. The sequence goes on from JZKD02S1821851.1 coordinate 150,667, forward strand.
CCTAAAGTAATGGTAAGAGGAAAAATATACTTCCAAAAACTATATTAAGGAAGAGATGAGTGATAAGTATATTTAAAAGAACAATGTTTATCCATAATGAATTGAGGGAGTAAAGGAACATCTAATGAATACAAATCTTTCCAAAGAAAGTTAAGGCTAAAAATTCTTGGATATTATCACCAATAAGGATGACATAATGGTAGCAAAGGAAATCACTTTGTTTACGGAATTTTCAACATCTTTACCTATAGTTACCATGATTTCAATGTATTTCAATTTTTTTTGAAGAGTACCAAATTGAACAACAAGTTGATGTTAATATAGTGATTCAAAGGCCATATACAGTGAATTTGGCATAAAAACTAAAGGTATAGGAGAAGTTTCAAGAGATATTGTATTCTAGTATCATTTACTTGAAAGAAAAAATAAATTATTGGGTCTTATCAATAGTGGTGCGCAACGTGAAAAATTTAAGGATCATAATTTGCAGCGATTTATATTAAGTCATTCATGTTATATCAAATAAGCTTTCCCATCACCTTTTAGTAACAAAAAATTGTTTATCATTAGAAGGGGAATATATTCCTTCAAAGGTGGGTATTCAAGGTACAACTAGGGGTTGACGATGAAAAAGTGTGGTGTCCCTACCCAACAATCATAGCCATGGAATGGGTAGCCACAATACATTACTTTGAAATTTCATCTCTCAAATTTCAAATATCTACAATACGAAGAGAGAAGGTCTTCAAAGGGAGAACCAAAATTAAAATAAATGCATCGACAGTGTAATTAAAATGTAATGAAAATTCAAATGAAGAAATTAACATAAATTCATGGAACTCAAATTCCCATTCTGAGACTCGAGCATAAACACATGTAGCATGAAAAATACACAGATTTCCATAATAAAAAATATTAGCTAGTTTGAATATTCATTGTTGGACAAGTAATCCTTGGGATTGTTTTTTTGTAACAATAATACACCTATGAAGTGACATACACGATATGAAGATTCATAAGTTGGAGAATATCAACAGTTATACTTTGTATACTTATTATACTTATTGAGCTTCAAGTTAATGGAATAATCATCCCATGGAGTTATGATTTCTTCCCATTCCTGATTGGACAGTGGTATGAGACACTGATTAACTCCATGAATAGATTCCCTGATGTTTTCAAAGCTTGCTAAAATGCCTATCCTAGCCTTCATGTCCCTCTTCCTTGTTCTCTAGTTTATTCTCTAAAAAACCAACCCTAATATGTTTCCACATCTCCTTGTTGGTCGTCCTCCCTTTGTGTGCAACCTCCTTTTGTGTACTCACCCATCCTCATCTATATGAAACCCTAAAATTGTTTCATTATATTGTTGCAAGACTTAGATTCGCAAAACCATATACCTCATGCTGAAAAAATATCTCGTTCTTGTGTACTGAGAAACTATAGTTCTTGGTGCATACTGGTATCATTCACAATTGAAAAATAATCAGCTCCCAACCCTAAATTTTATTCTCATAGAATCATACTCTCCCCAATGACCTCTCATTAGCATTACCTCGACCTCACATTAGCATTTCCCACGTCTTTCATTTCATCTCTAAGTCCAATGTTCTTTCTTTGAGTCTAGTGGATGGTAGTGACATCCAATGGTTGGTAGTTGCATCCTCATACCCAAATATTCTATGCCCATAGGTGTATATTTTGGATCTCATGCAACCCATTCATTTTTTTACAAACCACTTAAAAACCTAATACTTATGTCACGCTATGAGTATAATCTAGTTTGGAAATAAAGTCCAAGAATCGAGCTCATCTACATGCCCTCCACTTCAAACCATCATTTTAGTATTATTTACATCCCATTAATTATCTCAATATATAACTCATCGAGACCATTTGTCACTCACCAATTTTTTATGTGATAGGGATGGTATCGTTTCTCCTGAATTTCAATGCTAACTAATTTTAATTGCTTCCTCATAGAATATAGACATGAAAAATCACAATGCTTGGTGCATAACATCACTCTTGGCTCATTCCGCTGAATAGTTTCCTTCATTAGTTGAGAATTCTCCTGGTTCCATTGTCCATTTTTATTGGTGCAACGTGATTTTAAATTATCTGTGCAACAAAATTGTAATTTTGGTTCAATATCATTACCTTGCTACATGTGGATAAAGAAATAAGAATGTGTTCTCTCCTCTCCATTGTCAGTGTAGTTGATCCATATTATTTTCAGCACGAAATGAGAGCGGACATATAACATAGAAATATACAGAGATATTAAAAGAGAGTCAATAATATATCAGACATATATCGGATATATAACAAGAGGCACAAATATACAACAATACACAATTTCTATTATTGAGTGAAATGTACAAAACTATAGAAATACAGAGTGAAAGACTCACTAGAATGATGACAACTTATCTATGAGAAGACATGTGACGACTACTCACATTTCCATGAAGATAATTGTTACAATGAGGCTTCAAAGGAATTTTTAACATAAATAAAATCCAAAACCCTAACCTTGGAAGATGAAAAGCCAACAGTTTTGTGGACCTCGTTTTGGTGACATACTTTGGCATAGGATCTTCCTTTGGGGCGCACGATAGCTCATTGGAAAGGTATCACAAAGGAACTTAATTTTGGGGCATAAATTATATCCTTTAGAAATCATTGAGGTTCTCGATCGCAAAAAAGAGTCATTTAGGACCTCAAAATGACCCCATAAGTTTAGGACCAAAAAACTGAGAAAAATAGTAAGTTTCCAACAAACTGTTTTGAGCCTGTTGGAATAGGTGGTTGGCCACCAATATCCACCTGGATCAATACTCCCTCCTTAGGAAGCAATGGTCTCCATTTTTTTAAGTTCCCTGGGGAGAGGAAAAAAAGCTTGTTGAGTTTTAACCTTGGTGAGTTGCTCTCCTTGTTGGAGAAGTTGTGCTACTTGGTTTGTGGGAGGTTGTTGAGAACCTGATAAAATGATTGTGTTCATAAGGAATATTTGTTCTTTTATTCAATCTTGTTGACATGATTCTACTGGATAGAAGGTTCTTGGATTGAGGCTTGAGTGGTTGCAATTTCCTTCTATTTACCTTTTGAACAGATTATGAAGAAGCTAAATTTTGTAGTATGATATACTACCTTGCGACATTGTTTAGGTTGGACAATAATTGGAGCTACCTCTAGTATCCTATAGAGATGACCCCCCCATAGTAGCAATGACACTATGAGGCCAAGACTCATTAATAGCATGGTGCTTCCACATATATAGTTGGCTTGAAAGAACATCACAAACATCCAGTGGGGAAACATCAAATAATACCTCATCCTTGAAGGGTTGGATGTTGTAGCACAATTGACACTGTTCGCTGATAAAAATATCTCGTCCTTGGTGAGGCAACCCAATGTTGTATGGTTGCAGGTGTGGTGTTGTTGAGAATCCCAAATGTTTGACGACCTCTGTTGAGATGAGGTTATTTTGGCTTCCTCTATCAACAATGAAATGCAACAGGGTCCCATTCACCCACATCTATGAATGAAATAGGTGCTCCCCCTCTTTAGGATCTATTATTTCTTCTGCCTGAATTATTTTTTTCACGTCAATAGAGGTGGAGTCTGCATCGATGATATGTCATCTCCCATTATTTTATGAATCAAATTTTGAATTGGGGTTCAACTCCATTTCTTTTATCTCGGACACCAATGATTTTTTTGAGAGACATTCATCAATGTTGTGCCAGAGGATTTTGTGGAGATTACACCACTTTCTAGTTTCCTTATTCATCTTCCCGTGACCCTTATTTTCCCGTGGCTTGGACTGGTTTTCAGGAGGCTCTTTGTTACGGTCATCTTTATCATACTTTGGTTTTTGAGGATTTGCAGACCCAGACTCCCATTTGTTATAGTCCCTAAATTTATGCTCGATTTTGACAGCATATCGATAAGCAACTCCCAGTGATGAGAAGTCTAGGAAATCCATTTCAGTTTGGATGTACCTATGCAGAGCCCTGCGGTATTTCAGAACCAGATGCCTCTTGGAATCTTTGATACCCATCTTGGTGTGCAAGGTATGGAAATTATTTGTTAACTCCAACAATATTTAGCCCCTCTCTTGCCGCAGTGTGGTCCATCTCATGTATTCATTGTCATAGTTACCAACAGGGTAATATTGTTCCTCGACCGCATCCACAAAAAAATATCAAGTGGTATAAATCCCATATATTTCAGAATCCTCTATGGAAATATTCTCCCAGTAAGTTTCCCACCAATGTTTAACATGGGGGAGAGACTTAAGGAGTATGAAGGTGATATTTTCCTTGTCATAAAAATTGTGAAAAGAGAAATAACCTTCTAGTAGATTTAACCATTTTTCTAGGGCATCCACATCTATCTCACCTTCAAATACAAGAAATCAAAACTCACTTGTACCTTGAAAGGAGAGGTTCTTCCAAGGTGGAAACTTGATGAAGATGTGCCTACAATTATTGATAGGCATTTCAGGATGTGGGAAAAGTTCTCCATCATTTCTTCCCTCTGTCGCATGAGATCTTTCTCAAGCAACATATTGATAGAATATTTTTCTCCATTGTTTTTTTTTTCTTCTGACATGGAGGGTTTATTTGGAACATGTTACAGAGATTATCTTCAAGAGAGACAATATTGAGGCCCAAATTTCTATACTCATACCTCGTCAGGGACATGCACTACAAAATGATCAAGAGCAGCCTGCTCTGATACCACTGATTCGAATTATTTTCGGCACTAAATGAGTGAAGAAATATAACAGAGAAATATACAGGTATTGCAAGAGATACAATAATAGAACATAGATATATCAGATATATAACAAGAGGCACAGATATACATTAATACAAAACTTCTCTTAATAAGCGAAAATGCACAAAACTGTAGAAATACATAGTGAAAGACTCGCTAGAATGGTGGCATCTTATCTCTGAGAAGAGATGTGACAGATACTAACATTCACAAGAAGATGATTTTTATAATGAGGCTCCAAAGGAATTTTTAACATAAATAAAATACAAAACCCTAACCCCAGAAGATGGAAAACCAACAGTTTTGTGGACCCTGTTTTGGGTAGTTTGGTGTATCAACTTCTCGGGGGCATAACTTTGGCATACGATCTCCGTTTGGGGTGTACAATAGCTCGTTGGAGAGGAACCAAAGATTAGATTCATTTAGGGGGATTAATCAAAGCCTTAGGATATAATTAAGGTTCCCAATCATGAAAAATATTCATTTAGGCCCTCAAAATGGCCTCAAAAGTTTAGGAACCAAAAACTGTTAAAAATAGTAAGTTTTCAACAAATTGTTTTGAGCCAATTGGAATAGGTGGGTGCCCACCGATATCCATCTGGATCAATAGTGTTGACGGGTAAGGATAACTATAGACAATGGTATAAGAATATCAAAATCTAGTATAGGAATATCAAAATCACAATGTTCTTCAATGACTTGTAGAAATGGATTTATGAAGATTGACCAGTCCCTCAAAGTAGAAAAATGACTGAAGAAGATGCAAAACTAGAAGATTAAGAAGTTGTATCATAATAGAATGGTAGCACATAGAGTAGTATACATGGTAGCAAACTAGTCATTCCGACTTCAAACAAAGAATGTGAAGTATGGGAAAACAATTACCAAAAGGCATATGCAATAATATCAGTGATAGTAAGTGAGGATATGAGGCATCTTATTGCTTCCATTAGTGATTCCTATCATTCCTTCAATATATTTATTGAATTTTAGGACACACATTTTGAACTAGAACTCATACAATTAATGTTGAATCTCTTCAAACGAGTGTTGAAGAATGATGACTCTGTGGATTTAGCTTCATAAATCAAAGAAATAATTCATGATATTGAAGCCACTATATTGAAAATTGACCTCCCTCTCATGGACTTCATTAAGGCCCTCTACCATAAATACCCTCACTACCTTTAATCGCTCCAAGTAACTGGTCAAATGAAATCCATCACATTTGACAAGTTGGTGGAGAAAGTTGTAGAATGTGAGAAACTGTTTTGAAAGAATTCAGCTCCTTCCACTGGTGAGATTGCCTTTCTTGCCTAGAAAGACAAGAGAAAATAACATGATGAGGAGAAATTAGTAGAATACATGGACGTGGAAAAAAGAGTTTTAGAGGCAGTGGTGGTAGAAAGAACCAACGTGATAGATTCAATCTTGATTGTACCCATTACAAAAAGAATGGGTCACATGAAGTAGATGAATCCATATTTGTGTGGGATAATATCAAAGAAGACAAACTGAATAAGTAAAAGGAAAAAGGTAAATCTTCAGAAACAACAAAAGCTAATCCACCCAAATATTCCCATTACATTTTTCCTCGTTGCAATATAGCAGTAACGAAAGATTTAGTTAACACTACATATACTCCTTGGAAAGATGCCTAGATTCTTAACATAGGTGAAACTTCTCACATGACATTATGAATAGAATTTTTTGAATACTTCAATGACAATGTAAATGATATAGTTTATTTTTCATACAAGTATAGCCTCAAACCCTCGGGAATGGGCATCATCAGACTCAAGTTTCCCGGATTCCCATATTTTCTTCTACAAAATGTGCTCTATCTTCCTTACATGAAAAGAATCTTGTTGTCCCTTGTGCACATTATACAACAAGGATACTTTATTCGCATGGTAGGTGACAAAGTTGAAATATGAAAGGATTCTTATAACATGCTTTTTATGACAGAATATGGAAGACTGTTGAAGTTGAATGGGATATCTTCTCATACACAAAATGTTGCATACCTCTCTGATCATGTTGAAGGTATTATGCCATATAGTATTTTGTGGAATGTTATATTTGATCAGATCAATTATGATTGTTTTTATTTATTGATAAAGAATGGTGTTTCTAGTCTCCCTACTATCCCCAGGAAACTGGAACAATGTAATGCTTGTATCCTTAAAAATCATAGAAAATAACCATTTGATGATTCTACTTCAAGATCATGCATAAAACTTGAACTAATTCATTATGGTTTTTGTGGCCCTATGCATGTTCCTTATACAAATGGAAATAAATATATCATGTCCTTTATTGATGATTACACCAGGTTGTGTTGGGTGTACTTTCTAAAAGATAAATCACAAGATTTTGGAACATTTAAAAATTTTCATGTATGGATTCAAAATAAATCTTAGTCTCGTATTGGATCTCTTCACATTGATAATGGAAGAGAATATACTTCTAATTAATTTCAAATATACATTTGCCAACAATGGATCAAACATCAAACCAAAGTTCCATACAATCCCCGACAAAACAATGTGGTTGAATGAATGAACAAGATACTCTTAAATATGGTTTGTTCTATGATGTTTTTTGAGAATGTTAAACTGGTGTTTTGGGATGATGAGGTTTTATGTGCATCTTATGTCAAAAGCAGGTGTCCATCTCATGTTATTAAAAACAAGACTCCACATGAAATTTGGTATGGACACATTCCTGTGATGAGGCATATTAGGGTATTTGGTTGTACATGCTATGCCTTGATTCCTAAGGAGAAATCAAGAAAACTTGATTCCAAGATTCATAAATGCATATTATTGGGGTACTCAAATAACACAAAGGGGTTTCATATTTACGATGAGATAAACAATAACGTCATCCTTTCCATAGATGTGATCTTTCTTGAATCCACCAAGAATAACAAAATTGTTGAGAAACAACTTCATCATCTAGACAAATTCACTCGTGTAAAGAAATATCATGAATTTGATGATGAGAATACAAATCTTGAAGGGTGGATCCCTATATAGGGTGAATATATGAAATCTCCTTTTGAAGCACCATCTTTCCCTCACAAATAAGTTCCTACCACTTCATCTGAACCTTAAGTTTAGTTGGATGATGTGATAGAGAAGATTTAATTGTTGAGGCCTGATAAGAACTTAGCACCATCTCAATCAGTTGAAGAACCTCAAACGCCTCATAAAGTTCAACGAATGTGACTCACTAAAACACTTGAAAGTGTTCATCTTGATGAGGTTGGAATGACAGGAACCAGAATGTCCTTAAGAAAATATGGAGGTAATGTAGATAATTCAAACTCGGGTGATGTATATGACATGGGTGTCTCATGTGCTTGTGAGTTGAATTTATCTACTAACCATGAACCGACTTCCTTTAAATAAGTCACTTCTCTTGATGAATGGAAAGAAGTCACGAAGACGGAATATGATTCCCTCATCAAGAATGGGGCATTGAAGTTAGTGGACCCTCTATTTTGAACCAAACGAATTGGATGCAAGTGGGTATTCAAGAAAAATTACATATCAAATGGCTTACTTGACAAGCACAAAGCAAGGCCCACAAAAAAATGATTTGAACATAAATAAGGTGTTGATTATGGGGAGACTTTTTTCCCCACAAAAAAATGGGATATCGTTCGCACTCTATTTTCCATGGAAGAAAACAATGTATGGAAAATTCATCAAATGGATGCGAAGAATTCTTTCTTTAATGGAGACATGAAAGAGAATGCATTCATGTCTCAACCATAAGTCTTTGTTGTGATGGGAGAAGAACAAAAATCAAAGCCATAATGTATGACATTGAAGCCACTAGAATGAATATTTATCTCCCTCTCATGTACTTCATTAATGCCCTCTACCCTAAGTACTCTCACTACCTTGAATCACTCCAAGAAAGTGGTTAAATGAAATCCATCACATTTGACAAGTTGGTGAAAAAAGTTTCAAAACGTGAGAAAGAGTTTTGAAAGAATTCATCTCCTTCAACTGGTGAGACTGCTTACCTTGCTCAAGAAGAAAAGAGAAAACAACATGATACTTCTAGAAGAGAAAGCAACAGAAGAGGATGTCGACATGGAATAAATATTTTTAGAGGCATGGGTGGTAGAAAAAACCAAGGTGAAAGATCCAATATTCATCGTACCCACTACAAAAATAATGGGTCACATGAACCAGATGACTGCAGATTCCCGTGGGGTAAGATCAAAGAAGAAAAAAAAATAAGGAAGAGGACAAAGGTAAATCTTTGAAAAAAACAAAATGTAATCCACATGAATCTTCCTATTACATTGTTCCCCGTTGCAATATATGAGTGAAAAAATATTTAGTTAACACTACATATACTCCTTGGAAAGATTCCTATCTTCTTAACACAGGCACAACTTGTCACATAACATTCCGAATATACTCTTTCAAAGACTTAAATGACAATGTAGATGACATCATGTATTTTGTAAACAAGTCCATCCTAGAACCCTCTAGAATGGGCACCATTAGACAGAAGTTTCTTCGATTTCCATATTTTTGTCCGCATAATGTGATCTATCTTCCTGATATGAAAATAAGTTTGTTGTCCCTTGTACATATTAGACAAAATGGAGACTCTATTCACATGGTCGGTGGAAAATTTTAAATACAAAAGGATTTTGATAACATTCTTGTTATGACTGAAATGGAAGACTGAAAACTATTGAAGTTGAATGGGACATCTTCCTATACAAAAAAATTTGCATACCTCTATGATCACGATGAAGGTATTATGTCATCTAGATTTTATGGCATGCTATATTTGGTCATATCAATTATGATTGTTTTTGTTTATTGAGAAAGAATGGTGTTTCTATTTTTCCTACTATCCCTAGGAAACTGAAATAATGTGATGCTCGTATCCTTAGAAACCATATCAAACCACCATTCCATGATTCTACTTATAGAGCATGCATAAAACTTGAACTAATTCATTATTATTTGTGTGGCAATATGCATGTTCCTTATGCAAATGGAAATAAATAAATCATTTCTTTTACCGATGATTATACCAAGATATGTTGGGAGTACTTTTTGAAAGACAAATCATAAGTTTTTGGAACATTTAAACATTTTCATGTATCGATTCAAAATAAAGTTTAGTATCATATTGGATCTCTTTGCGATGATTGTGGAAGAGAATACACTTCTAATGAATTTGAAAGATACCTTCACAAATAATTGATCAAACATAAAAACATAGTTCTATAAATCCCCAACAAAACGGTGTGGTTTAATGAATGAACAAGAAACTCCTAAATATAGTTTGTTCCATGATTATTGTCGAGAATGTTAAATTAATGTTTTGGGATGGACCAGTTCTATGTGCATTTTATGTAAACAATATGTGTCCATTTCATGGTCTTAAAAAAAATACTACATATGAAGTGTCGTATGAAAACATTTCTTTGGTGAGGCATCTCATAGTCTTTGGTTCTACCTGCAATGCCTTCATTATTGAGGAGAAAAGAAGAAAACTTGATGCTAGGAGTCGGAAATGCATCTTCTTGGGTAACTCAAATAAACACCGAGAGTATCATATTTATGATGAGACAAAAAATAAGGTCATCCTTTCCATAGATGTGATCTTTATTGAATCCACCAAGAGAGAATTTTTTTTGAGAGGAAGCTTGATCATCTGGACAGATTCACTCATGTAAATAAATATCATGAATTTGATGATGAGATTCCACATATTGAAGTGGGGATTCCTTTATTGGTTCAATATCTGGAATGTCATTTTGAAGCGCCATCTTCCCCTCATGAATAAGTTCCTACAACTTCGTCTAAACCTGAAGTTTAGTTGGATGAAGTGATAGAGAAGATTGAAAATTTGAGGCTTGATTAGAACTTAACACCATCTCAATCAGTTTAGCAACCTGGACCACCTTAGAAATGTCAACCAAAGTGGCTCACTAAAACACTTGAAAGTGTTCATCCTAATGAGGTTGGAATGACAGGAACTAAAATGTCATTAAGAAAATATTGAGGTAATGTAGATAATTGAAACTCAGGTGATGTGGATGACATGGATGTATCATATTATTCTAAGTTGAATTTATCTAAAAACCATGAAACGAGTTCCATTAAATAAGGCGCTTCCCTTTATGAATAGAAAGAAGCCATGAAGAAGGAATATGATGCTCTCATCAAGAATGAGAGATGGAAGTTAGTGGAACCTTTATTTGTAACCAAACTAATTGGCTGGAAGTGGGTATTCAAGAACAAGTAGAGATCAAATGGCTCACTTGATAAGCACAAAACAAGGCTTGTGGAAAAAAAAATTCACAGAAATAAGGTTTTTATTATGAGCCGACTACCCCCTCCCCCCCAAAAAAATTTGATACCTCCCGCACTCTACTTTCCATGTTAGCAAAATGTGGATGGAAAATTCATCAAATGGATGTGAGGACCCCTTTCCTGAATGGATACTTGAAAGATAATGTGTTCATGAATCAACCATAAGTATTTGTTGTGAAGGGACAATAATATAAGGTACACAATCTCATCAAATCCTAATATGGCTTGAAACAAGTACCATGAGAATGGTACAAAAAGTTAATCGAGCATCTTCTGAAATTGAGTTTCAAGAATTTCAATCTTGATGATGCAACTTTGTTGTCATGAAGGTTGTCAAAAAATTCGTATATAGTGTAGTATATGTAGATGATATGTTGATAACAGGGAGAAATGAGATCTACATTTCTTCCATAAATAAAGATTTCAATAAAGTATTCAAAATGACATATTTGGGATATATTCAATACCATTTGGGCATTGAGGTGATTCAAAATCCAAGGTACATCTTCATCTCCCAGAAGAAGTACATTGGAGAACTTTTGAACAAGTTTTTCATGGATAAGTGCAATCATGTTTCTACTCCAACAGAACATAATTTGAAACCCATATATAAAGAAGGGAATGAATTTGAGGATGCAACCAAGTATAGACAACTCGTGGGAAGACTTATCTATCTTACTACAACCAGATCAAACATGTTATTTTTTGTTGTGATTCTTTCCAGATTCATGCAAAGGACTTGTGAAGCACATTGGTCTACTGCAAAAAGAGTTATGAAATACTTGAAAGGAACTCAATATTTTGGACTCAGGTACTCTAGGGTGGATGAATTCAACCCGATCATATATTTTTCTTTAGAATTTGAAGAAGCTAAGGAAAATGGAGTATCAAATTCATGCTATCTCGTGATTCTTGGATCAAGAGTTATCTCCTCGATATCATGAAAACAATTAGTTCCATTAGATTCCACAAAAGTGATAAAGGATATTGGGTGGCTCAGGAAAATACTTGAAGATTTGCAGAAGAAACACGTAAATTCTACTCCTCTTTTAGTTGAAAATACTTTTACAATCAAGTTGGACAAGAATCCTAGATTCCATTATCAAGAAAATCACATCAATACAAAGTATCACATGATTCAATACCATGTAGAGGCCAAGAATATTCACTTGAGACATTGTTCCACAAATGAGCGAATTCCGAACATCTTCACCAAAGAACATGGAAGAGAAAAAATTGAGAAGTTCATAATGATGCTTACACTCACACACACACACACCTTCGGATTAGGTGGGGCGTATGTTGGACACATAATCCTTGGGATTGCATTTTTGTAATAGTAATGTACACATGAAGCATCATAGGTGATAGGAAGAGTCATACATTGGAGAAGAATAACAGTTACACTTTGCATATTTATTGACCTTCAATCTAATGGAATAATCATCCTCTAGAGTTATGATATCTTCCCACTCCTAGCTTGACATTAGTAAACAATTATAAACACTTCTATTTGAATATAAGTCGGTCCAATAAATTGTCATAATACAAGAAAATTTCCACCCAATTGAAGGTATTTAGTGTGGATACCACCCTCATGATAAGCTATTAGGCTGTCGGGAAAGAGGAACCTGAATACATGTTTTTATCTCTCTCAACCCATCCCATTTTCTCTCATGCTCAACCAACATGATCATTTAAAACAACTAGAGATCTATCATCCCACTATCAAGCAACCATCAAAATTTCTTCCACTATCATTCACAACATAAGGAAGATCTTCCATTTCCGTAATTAATAGTCCCTCAAGGATATTTTTCCCTCCAATACTCTTCAATGTCGGTGAAAATAACCTAAACTAGTGTATTCATTTAGGAAATTTCCTAAAAGAATAATAGAACGTGTCTCTCAATCATCCAAACTGAAACAAATGCATAGTGGGTGACAAATTCATATCCATCTATATTTCACCCATGGATTGAAATATTTCCTTCACAATGTCAAATTTTTCTTAATTTCCTAATTGGTTAAACATGGACATAGAGAACACAACATGAGACAATGAATAAAATGAAGATGAGATAATAGAATGAATGCTATAACGAATGACAATGAGGGAATTGAAGGAATTAAAAATGTCATTAATTTTTATGGGAGGGATGTAGGAATATTATATTTCCTCATAATTATTCTACTAAACCTACACTTCCATAACTATGTAAGAATACCTCCATATAAAAATATTACATGGATTCAATAATTGGTTTTATAATTCAAAGGAGCTCAACAGATTCAATTTAAGGAACATGGTGGAAAATGGATGAAATCTAATTCTAACACTTGGTAATAGAATATATTTTTTTCCCATAGGCCTCCTTTATCTTCCCCACAAGTGGAATCATATGATCCCCTCTCATATTCTCTACAACCATGTTGGACCATTATATATTATATTCTAGCATGTATATTTACATATCCTAAGATCACTATGGAAAGCCTAGTACACATACCATAAAAGTGTAATAACATCATACATGCCTATCCATTCACTAGTTGGTCCACGGGCTTGAATTCCTCAGTAGGAATCCATACAATCATATTTACAACATTTACAAACAAGGTAATTTATTTAAAATCACATGGTATGGATATTACAACTGTAATAATGTCTCTACAATTTGTGCATAATTTGATTCACTACACTCTAGGTGTTAAAACAAGGGTATTGTAAGAAGGATAAATTGATTATATATTTTACAACAAACTAGGGGGCACGAGTCTATTGGAGAATGGTATTTATTGTATTCAATGCATCATCATCCTTCTCATAAAAATTAGTATAGATATTCAAGGATTTTATCTTGAATTCATTGCAGGTATACTTATAAAATTGGGAATTGTTTAGGTATGTTACACAATCATGTCTTTGATATCATTTCATGTTCAATAGTTGTAGGGAGACTAGGGTATATTCATAACCAAAGAAGTGCGACCAAGTTGTGCAAACTTCTGGGAGACTCTTAAAGAAGAGATTCTTGAACAAAGTGATGATGGTAGATCTTGGCAAGGTAAAATTAGTCTCGGATCAAGGAAGCCAAACTAAACCATAAGAGGTTTAATATTTGTTTCGTGTATATAGTACCATCATAATTTTGTTAAGCTATCATGGATATTATAGTCATTGGATATCGATTTATGGAAGGAAATATAACTAATCCAGCCCAATTGATGCAACCTGCCCCTCACCGAGCGAGCTGCTTCCACCAGGACCTTCTTCAGCCACGGGCCCGAAGAGTCTAAGCTCTTCCAACTCCCCTCGGGAGTTACGAGTCACCCATAGTAACTCCTTCAGCTATCTCCCTTTTCGGAAGTTGGGATATCGCGACTCAGGAGTTCGCGGTTCACGCGAACACATTCACCTGTGCAACAAAACCCCGACTCCCGATAGTCAACGGGTCAATGCTTCTATTCGGGATTTTCCCTATCGGGAAATTGGCGGTTGTGGTGTCGCGCGTCTCATGCAACACAAACCTCCGAACCCCGAAACTCCGACAGTACGCCACCTGTCCACCACTTTCTCTGGAGGCCCCACCCAACTACGTCACCTCCTTCACTCGTGCGATCGGGGATCGCGGGATCGCGACTTCACCAGTTGCAATTCCCTTGCATCACAAAACCCCGAATCCCAATTCTCCTCCAGATCTTCCGCCACGTGTCCTCCCTCCGACCAACGGCTCTGATCGATTCGGGAAATCGCCCGTCGGGATTTCAAAGTGATTGAACCCTTGACTCTGGGAACGCCGAACGCCGAAACCCGATCCACAGGGATCCTGCGCCAAGTGTCCTCCCTCTGATCAATGGCTCTGATCAATTTGGTGAATAGCAACTCGGGAGTTCACGAGGTGTGAAACTCTCGTCCTATCACTCCCCGAATGCCGAAACCCCGAAGTTCAATGGAATTGGTTCTCCTCTTCCTGTACTCATGGGTTAACTCTTGCGTAACTCCTGCACGATCCGACGGTCCTCGGGATTTCGCGAAACTCTACGGGGATTACCAGCCGTCGATTCTCCTTCCCTGAGAACTCCTTCTGCTCCTAAGGATGGGTTCTGTCTATGCTCCACTTGAGTCTATTCCTCGACACTTATGAGGAATTATCCCTCCGGAGCTTCGTCTCTCTCTCTCTGACTCCTTCAGAGATTTCTCGAACGCGCTCCCTGCGTTCGGTCTTCAACCACTTCCAACAGTGAAGAAGTCTCCCGGGTCCTGTGCACTCACGTTCGCAACAGTCTCAACCTTTTCTTTCTCAGACTTGCCACTGAGACTCCCATCCAACCTGCATTCACCTGCACGGATTGAACAATCCCAACTTACTCTGGGCAAACGAGAACAAAGGTTCAGCTACTTAGCCTCCTCAACGCACTCGATGTGGAGGAATTCAACTGCACTCGATGCAGGAATCTCCTGGCCTAAGAAGAGAAACAATTGAAGCTCATTCTCTCAGGTTCCTAACTTGATATGCAATCACATAAGCAACATATAACATATAAGCATAAAATGAAGCAAACATGCAAAGACACAATATCAACAACACACAGAGATCGAACGCGTCCATGGGATTGAATCAAAGCTCTTTCCTATTAATTCAATGTTTGTACATGGAGTTTCTGCACAAGATCTCTGCTCTGTTCTCTGCTCTTCTCTCTGCTGAATGTGAATCATACAATGATACAAGGGAGGGTGTCTATACTCCGTTTTCCCTCTCAAAAGGTGACTGTCTAATCTACAGCTACTTTCTATCTACCAGCCTTAATTGTATTAAATGCCTTCCCATCTGTAACATAATGCAAGTGCGCCTGGATTTGAATGCCTTTAGTAAACGGCGGCGCAACAATACCAAGGTGAAATTCAAATTCAAAAAAGGTTTGTTGGCTTGTCCAGCTGTACGATTCTATTCCTCCTCGCGCTGGTTGATATGTTGAATTTCGGATGTTGTGGATGCTCCTACATCATACTCCTCGGCTCAGAAGATTTCATGGGCTCCTATCCATGAGCTCCTGCATAGTCTGCCCATGTTTCAAAATCACTGCTTCTGTCTCCCAGCTGGCATCCTCCACTGGGTGGTTCTTCCATTTCACCAGGTATTCCAAATACTGCTTCCTCCTGGTCTTCTTACCT
>JZKD02S1821851.1:174865-193114 GCA_000966675.3 Picea glauca
CTCAGCAGTTCTGTAATATAAATTCATAATGTTATTTACATTTTCATCATGCTTTAGCATGGTAATTCCTGTATTAGGATTAATTACAAATTTGGGGGAAACAGGGTGTTACAGCGGACACCTTAAGTATATCCATTATATTTTTCCTCACATAAATCAATGATAAGGGGATGGGTCATTTGATATACTTTTCAAGCCAAAAGCTATAACTAGAAACCAGGGGATGTGTCATTTGATCTACTTTTAAAGCCAAATGCTATCACTAGCAACTGCAACACAAGTGAATGAGGAGTTCTAGATATTTGTTTGTGGGATATTAAAAAATACCTCGAATTTCACTAAATATTGATAAATACCTCCCAAAATCCTTTTGTTTAAACCCCCATACTAATACATTTCTCTCATTAAAAAACTCCTATTTTTACTATATATATATCATGTATTTTTACCAAAAATACTTCTTTTAATATCCCCCAATACCTATAAAGCCTCCCACCCCACACCCTCTCAATACCTATAATATATTGACTCTAATTTTTTATAGTTTAAAAACCCATGATAAAATCTTGATAAATAAAGTAAAGCCTCATGGATACACAATGGGAAATTAAAAAAATAATAATTGCATGATGCCACCTTCTTCAAAGTGTAAACAAAACATAAATTTTTGGATGATGCTCAATATATCTTGCATTGTATAGACGTACACTATGAAATGATAAATGTACATTGGTGAAGCTCTTTTCAAAAAATGCTACAATTTATTTGGTTAGCATGTATTTGATGTATAACTTGCATGGATGGAATACTGAAAAGGGATGTGTGTCAAGTATATTAAAAAATGAAAGTTAGTCTCATTTGGATATTATTATGGTTCATTTCGTGTATTATAACTCTTCAGAATATATAGTGAAGAATTAAATATAGAAATATAGTGTGGGGACTGAAAAACATAATCCATTATAAAAAATATCAAACTTTTAATTACATTTTAGTAGAAAATTTATTATTATTTATTATTTAATATTATTAAATTAAATTAAATATTAAATTTTAAAAATAATTATTTATAATAATAAAATAATTTAAAAATATTATAATTAAATAAATTAAAATGAATTTATTTTTATTTTGAAAATAAGAATACAATTATGTTTTTGTCAATTAAATTTAGTATGGATTTATAATAAAAAAAATTCAAGAAATTTAATTTGGTAAAGAAAAATAATTTTGAATATTTAAAAATTAATATATTAAATTGAAAAAGTGTTATAGCATTTTCGGATTCTAAAGGTTATATATACTTTTAAAATGACTGGGACTTTTTGACAGCATACTTTAATGGCAAGTAACTGATATTCAAATTGAAGAGGACCCTCATATCCAGCTAAAGAAGAATTTCGAAGTCTCCATCCAACCAGAAACCAGAGAAAGGAAGTTCATTTCCATATTGAAGACAAGTGTCATTCCTTAACACAACACATGATTCTCCAGCTGCCTATGGTGGCGTTTTCAATGAAGCTAATTAAAAATGTTAAAACCTCATTTTCTTATTTTCTGTGTTAAGTGGTATAACACAAATATTTTTTATGGTTATATGGTATAACCAGAAAGTTGTAATATAGGTTTCGTTTGTTCAAATCCATGGAAACAATGAATGCTAATATAAAGATGATAAACATGAAGGAAACAATGAATGTCAATGAATGAAAAGATGATGCTGGGAGCTCGTTGATCTTCCTTCATATCTGATCAAAACTAGTTTCAAACAAAAACTCATTTACTTAAAATATAAAATGTTGCAAGTACTGTACGCTAAGTGACATGAAAAGATCTTCTTGCACGATGGCATGTATAAGTAAGGTGGAACTATTTACAGCACTTACCCAGTGGCATGTATAAGTATTGCGGACTTACCCTTACTTCTAATCGTATCATAATTGTAAGAGAGCTGCCATATGTTATGGCGCTAAGAATGTGCACAGGTGAAAAGATAGAGAGTATTGGCCAGTGAATATGATATGTGAATTTCTGTTTTGCAATGAAACACTGCATCTTTCATAACACATTTAAGTTCAATAAAAATAACATACAATTTAACAAACAAAATCCAGCAAGTTACTATCGCATAATTATTATCAAAATCTCAAACAAATTCCTTCTACCAATATGCAACAGCAGAAAATCAAAAGCAAATGTCTCCATTTCATAAGGGACTCATCTTAGTCTGCAACTTCTTATCCTTCCGAAAATTCCAACCTCATTTCTTTATAAATACCTTACGCGATTATCACTGAAATGTGTGCACGAGAAGGCTTTGACAACATCGTTGGGGTAGCCAAAAATGTTGGCATCTCGTCGCCGGCCATGATCACAGTTACTTTTCCCTCTATTTTATCATCATCAGAGCAGGACACACTCATGACACCATTCTTCTCTCCATTTGCGATCGACTCGCCAAAGCTGTGTTCAGTTTCATTAATTATTGCATGGACAACACGAGATTTCTTCCAGGAGGAGAAGACCAGAATCATCATAGCGATCCCCACCAACAGTATGATGGTAAAAACTCCAGCCAACAAATACGGAGTTGCAGATTGCCATACTGGATCTACGCCATTACTTTCACTGTTGTTTCCCATTATTGCAGGTGATCTTTAGTTCTCACGCCAATTCCTTACTTTTTGATGCAGGCATTCATTATAAGCCAGTGTTTCCCTATATATAGACGTGCATACAGATAGAAAATCAGGACTGACATTTTTCATTCTCCACCGCATTAACCTAAAAAAATCAGGAAAATCAAAATATTCTGTTGGCTGTGGGGCATATCTCTGCGACCTTGTCTTTTTAAAACTGACATCAATGGAAGTAATCCAGAACAACACAATTATTTACATTTTAGTGAAAGCTGCGATTCGTCGCATAAATGGATATGCTGAATGAGAGAAAGAATATGTCCTCTCTGTCATTTTGTTTTCTTTATTCCCCGCGTGTTTAGTAACGCTGCTGTCAGTTCACTGCCTTGTAAAAGCTGTCGTGGGATTTGTGATCGTTCAGGTTGAATCAAGGAACTCAGATGCTTTTTTAGGGTTTTCAACCACAGGGAAAGATAAAAGATTGATGAAGGTTTCACAATGGGAATCTACATGGAGGCGCAATACAGAGAGATGCCATGACTGATTGTATGTGAACTGTAGGTATTCCTCTATTCATCCTCAATGACCAATCAGATAAACCCCTTCTCTGGAAAAGAGGATAACTCGAAAAGATGGCATTTGTTATGTCAAGAGGTTCGATGTAAATAAACCACTTTAAATTTTGTAATTTTGTACCTTCTGCATTATTTAAAAATTAAAAAGCGACACACAAAGTACTATCGATGACCTTTCAGATCTTCAAATATCACTTGGCTTCTATGTATTTAATGGCCCCACCAACGATGGAATAGAATTATTTCAAAGGATACATTGCACCTGGTCACACTTTTGCTTATTATACATGTCATGATTCTTTTCATGAACTATCCTAATACATTATAAACTTTAACGTACTTTATATGAAATTGGTAAATAATTGTAGCCATGTATTTAATGAAATAGTTAGAAAAAACGTAGTTAAATATTTAATGAAATTAATGAAAGGAAATAGAGGTGGGAATCCTCTATACTATTAAAAAAAGAACAATGTGCAAAAGAAAAATAAACACAGTTATAATAATAAACATAATATGGAAAGGTAACATTTCTTTTCACTATACTATTAGAAAAATATTTAAAAAATAAATAAACACAGTTATACACAACATGGAAAGAAAACATTTAAAAAAAAAAAAATAGGAGAAAAAACTTATATTGTAAAGAACAACACTTAATGTATTTACTCAAGAACTAAATAGTTACAATGCATTACATATTTTCCTTGCTTTCAACAAAATTGTTCACTAATAACATAAGGACTTCAAGGAAATTTTTGGAACATTACAAGAAGTTAAAACTCACACTATTTTTTCCTTCAACCCTATCACTCTATAAATAGGGATACCAAAACCATTTAAACAATTTATGGTTTTTCATATCACTTAATAAATAGACATACCAAAACTATAAACAATTTATGATTTTTCATACCACTCAATAAATAGACATACCAAAACCATAAATAATTTATCCTTTTTCAATTCTGCATGTTGGGAACTCTATGCAATTAGTTGACCAATTGTTGTTGCTTAGCATTCATTGCTAGCTAGTAATATGCATGTATTCATTGCAAAGACTCAACAATGATTCTGTACTATTGCTATGTATTTATTTCCATGCTATAGCTATGCATTTATTCTCTGCCATTACTAAGAAAGTATTGCATGCTATAGCTATGCATTTATTCCATATTCCATTACAAAAGTGCAAGGTTGATGACACAAATGTTCCAAAATTCTCTAACTTGTCATATACCTTGCAAGAGTATAGGGGAGAATGCATCAAACTATCGACTAATTTCTAGGGGCTATAAGGCCCATAGACTCAAAACACCACTTGAATTTACTTATGTTCACTAGTTTCATTAATACATCTGCAACATTTTATAGAGTGCTAGTTTTCTCTAATATCACCTTTCCATCCTCTACCATGTCCCCAAGAAAATAGTATTGGATATCTATATCTTTTGTATTCACATGAAAAGTTGGATTCTTCATTGAAAAAATGACACTATTATTATAACATTGAGCTATAATAACTTTTTAAATTATCCCTACATCTAAATATAGTTTCATAAGAGAAATGGTCTCCGTATAGGTGTGAGTAGTTGCATATAATCTTCCTTTGCAATGAACACAAAGAAAACAACTTGTTGCTTTCTCATTGAACTTGCTACTCCACCAAACAATCTCTCTTCTATGCGTCTTTTCTTTGTGATACTATTTCAACTTCCAAACATTGTTTCTCTTTCAATTTATCCTTGAGAGTTTCTTCAATAATTTTGGATTCATATAGTTGAGCTCTTAGATTCATGATAACCTTCATGACTTCTCTACTACCTTCCTTTAGCATGATCAACTCTTCCTTGGGGAGATTGTTTTCCCTCCTTTCTTTTCTTAGTGCACTCAAAGAATTGATTAATTTTGCTTCAAGATTTATCATGCTTTCTTCACAATCTTATTCTTATGAATCTATCTGACATGAAGAGCATATTTCTTCTTGTTCTTCTTCAACATCTTTTTTATTTTGATTATCATGCTATGACTCTTTGATAGAATGGGATTCCTTAAAGTATATATTATGTATCTTATCCCAAATTTATTTGGTTGATGAACATTGTCCCAGTATTCTTTTACCAAATCTTGTAATCCTTCCAAAATGAAATATATTGTTATTTTGTTGTTTCTCTTCAATTCCTTCTTGGTTGTAGTCTTTCTTTTCTTTGAACCATTGTATCCTGTAACAATCGAGTATCAGAAATCAAACCCATATTCTCCTAGAAACACTTTCATCTTGTTTCTCCATATCTCATAGCTCAAACCCTTCTTCTCATCAAACTATGGTACTCCAATCTTAGCGTACTCCATGATATTCCTTCTAGTGGTTAAATTGTTTTCTTGAAGGAATTGATCTGATTCAAATTGTTGGAATACTAAGAGGGGGGGCTGAATCAATATGAGCACTTTTTACTACTTTCAATATCAATATATAAAATTCAACTTTACCAACAATATATCTTTTACGATTTCATTAATATTTTATGAGCATATAACCATAAGCAATACAATTCAATAATAGATACAAAGTACACCACATAATTATTTCTTATATATATCAGGAATACATTCATAGGAATAACCAACTTCAAGATTATCCCTCACCAACTAAAAGGAGGCATGAACCACCCCCTGATTTATAGGCACCAACCCGAAGGAAACAACAAATCCGTGAATTCTCCAGCTAAAATTGGAAGGAGTCCATAAGTCATTGATTTAAAGTCTCCAACCTAAAGGAAGATCCAACTCCTTGTGTTCTCTTTCTCCAATCGGAAGGAGGATACGACCCCAAAATTTACAGGCTCGAACTTGAAGGAAGCTATGACTCCTTGAATTCTCTAGAACCAACAGGAAGGAGGCTACAACCCCTTTTTTGTGCCCCATACTTTCTCCCTTAAATATAAGTGTAGAATAAATCTCACTACCATTGATTAACCTTGAACCACCATTGTGATCAACCAACTTGTCACGTA
Source organism: Picea glauca (assembly GCA_000966675.3). Taxonomy (NCBI): domain Eukaryota; kingdom Viridiplantae; phylum Streptophyta; class Pinopsida; order Pinales; family Pinaceae; genus Picea; species Picea glauca. The sequence continues at coordinate 181,094 of JZKD02S1821851.1, forward strand.
AACCAATCACTATCACTTTGTCACATCAACATGTACCTAATGATCAATCAATCATCCAACCTGTCACTGTCATTGTCAGATCAACCAACCATTATCAATCTGTTGCATAAAATTGTACTTGATGATCAACCAATTATCGAACTTCTCATTGTCCCTCTCACCTTCACTAATATACCATAATCAACCAATTATAACCAGATCCACTCTCATAGATACCAAAACCATCACCATACCATGTACATCAACCATGCACCAGAACATGTACCACACCATATTCAAAGTATCGAAGATGTGCCAATGTCTCAATAATGTGCATCAAGTATGCACCATAACCATCGAGATAGCATACCAAGTATATGCCTCAAATATATGCCAATATCACAAAGATGTGCCTCTAAAAATGAACCATAACATCCATAAACTAAGTACCAAGGATATGTCTCAAGCATGTATCAATATCACCAAAACATTGACCTCAACCATGTACAACCATATATAAAAAAGGGCCTCTAATACATACCTTAATCATGTGCCATACCATCCATGATACAAGCCTCAACCAATAACATAAAAGACATACATTTACTCATGAAGAAAAAATGATACATACCAACTCAGATCATGTAGCAACCTTGTTGTATTATCATACTTTGTAACAACCTCAAACAAGCATCCTTCTTCAAATATTGATTAGTGTCTCTTTAAATATGTCAGATATAATGTGAGGCCTCATGTGGCAGACACTAAACAACCCGTGTGGGTGCCTCACATGACACTAGTATCCTATCCCACGAGGGTGAGCTAAACTAGGGTTTCCAGAAACCCTTCCTTATTTGCAATTCAGAAACTTTTGCACTCCTTTATTCCTCAGATCCTCCTCCTCAGATATGCTACAAAAGACTTAGCAAAATATCACTTGAAAGATATATAAGCATTGAAATTGTGTGTAAATATCAGAGGCTTCTTGAGATGTATTTATACTTTTCTGGGTGAATTATTTTCCTCACTTTAGGGTTGACCAATACTTTCTTGTTATAATTGTTTTACCCTTTAACGAATGACTTGTAACTTCTTTTCGTAACCGTTTCAGGTATTCTTAACCAATTTTCTGGGCTTCCAACTTCATGGACTCATAACTCCTCAACCGTAGAGAACTACATGAGTTACCACCTACTCTTGGAAAAAACATGACAAAGACTATCCGTTTATGAGGGTTTTGTATATAGTTGAAGTATTCTTCAACCTCATTTTCCTCAGTCAAATTTGGACCTCATGAACACACCTCTGAGTTTCCTGTAGAATTATTCAAAGCATATTCATGTGAGGTCCATGCTTAAATATACGCCATAAGGTGACCACTTTGGAGACTTATTCAATTATACCCAATATTCCTAGAGGGTTTTAGACTTCCTCTAAAGTTGACTTCAGTGATAATCAATTCTATAACAAACTGGTGACTTGTAGCGCAAAGTATCAGTTGATTGTTGGGAAGTTGTATAAGCTGGGAGCATATGGAATCCTATAGTGGTGTGCATTAGAGCGTGAACAAGACTCCATTTTGTATGGATCACATGATAGTATTGTAGGAGGACACAATCCAGGTAAGGAGACAATGTTAAGGGTTATGCTCCCAATGCTTTGGTGATCCTCACTCTTTCTAGATTCCAAAGAATATTGTAAATTCTATGACATATGTCAACGAACTGGAAATCCTTGTCGAAGGGATGAGATCAGTCTATTTCCAATCGCAACCTTGGAACCCTTTGAAAAGTGGGAAATTGATTTTCCAGGATAGATATCTCGCCCCACGCGATGGAAAAGCGCATGCTACATTATTAGGACCATAGATGATCTAACGATATGGGACAAAACCACGTTGGATAAATATTGTACAATATAAACAATGATGCAATTAATTTATGAGAATATAATTACTAGATTTGACTGTCCAACAATGATAATGAGTGACCATGGTTCACATTTTTTTAATGATAGCATTTAACTTCTGACTCAAGAGTTCATGATCCATCACTAGAAAATCACTACCTATCATCCTCAAGCTAATGGTATGGTTGAACCTTGTAATGAAATTTTAGACCATTCTTTAACCAAAGTTTTTAATGTGTAGTGTGATGATTGGGATCAACGAGTCCCTACTGTCTTATGGGGATATCATACTACTTTCAAACAACTAAAAAAGTGCACACAATTCATATTAGCCTATGGTAAAGAAGCATTCATGTCCTTATAATTTGTTGTTCCTAGCCTCTGTGTTTCTCTAGTGACTCAAATGAGAGATGAATAGTCCCTTCAACACAAGTTAACTGAGCTAATGGAGCTACAAGAGGACTGAATGGTGGAGAGATTCATCCAAGTGCTCAAAAATAAAATACAAAAGGCATGGAATGACCACAACATCTGTTGGAAAATCCTCCATCCTAGATATTGTTTTTTTTTATATGATAAAAAACATTTACAACACCCTAGAAAGCTAAGTATGCATTGGTTGGGTCCTTTCCAGCTAGTCTACATCAGTGAAGTAGGTTCCACTAAACTAGCTACATTACCAGGACAACCACTCAAGCAACTTATTAATGGAGGTAGATTGAAAGTGGAAAAGGAGTAGCATAGGATGTACAACAGACTGAACAATACATAGTTAGCAAAAATTTTCTTTTGTTTTGGTGCCACAACATACAGTCTAGCCACACAGGTGAATTAGATGTATTGATAGTTTTTTTATTCTCAATATTTCCAACTATGGTTGTAGTCATAGCTTACATGTAAAGAATTTCCTCGGGAAGAGGATTCATTTGGGATTGGAATAAACTGCCTACCAGTAAATTGCACTGAAGGTTTAAGCAATAGTAAATGAACAAATCACCCATAGCCTTGGCATGTAAGAAGAGATGAAGCCACATTCCAATAGACATATCACAAGTACGATGGATCTGAACTGTCATGTCTCCATCCATGGGACTTCACTGGAATTATATACTTATTCCTTGATCGATATAAATGGACAACTCCTTTTATTTTTATGTCCCACCTCCCTCGACCCTTTCCCACTCTATATATATCCACTTCCTCGCATGAAATCATTGGAGAAACTCTCCACAGCCCATGCTCTCTCATCCATGCCCCTCGACCATATCCTTGACATCTCACAACCCATTGTTATCCTTTAAATTTTGAATCATCCTACCATCCCTTAGTTTAGGTACCCTATTATGGCCCCACATCACAAACAATTTGAGGAATACAATTCTCGTTTTCTCAGCCAACCTGAAAACCCACCATCTATTTTTCACGAAGATTGACACTTCCTCATTAGATTCTCATCAGGCATCCAAATCTTTTATTCACCAACAAAGCACTACCAAGTGATACATAATTCCTTGAATTTTGCTTTGTAGCTGTGATAGTAAACCAACTCTCCAAGACCACAACTTGTTTTCCCGTCGTCATGCATAATCACCTTTTCTTAAGGATGAGGTTCCAGTCTCCTAGATGATGATGATGATGATGATGATGCTCTTTCTTCAGGGGTCTTAAGATCATATGGAAGTGTGGTGTCTTGATGGTGTGGTTTGAACATAATCTTCATTCATCACCACAGACCTTCGAAGGGAAATATTCGACCCTCTAGCCGAATGAATTCCAAATACATCACATACCTTGGGGCCTGCTTTACTCAGTCCAAGCCCTATTTTGGATTGTAACCGTATCCTGGATAGATGATTTTATGTTACTCACACCTAGCTACAAAAGAAGCTTAATTTGACACTTTGGTTAGCCAATGATGATGATTTTCTCCTACTTAGCATAGTCTCAAAAATAGTTCCATGAGGAAGTTGGATCGAGGATGAACCAAGTAATAGTGGTGGGGTGTTGTTGGAACCTAAATGTTTTGGTTTAATGTCGTGCATGTGCACAACTTAAGTTATTCGTGCTCATCCCAATTTTACATGCACCCAAATGAATGCATGAGGATTGACAATAAGTGGGTGCCATACCAAGTTTTGACAAGTTTTGTTAATGATTTGTAATGTTCAGTCCTTGTAGTGCACGTTGGTCTGAGTTTTGGATGCACACTAGAAATCAAGAAGACACATGCTAGAATCAAGAAAGGAATCATCAGGAAATATTCTGAAGTGATTACTGCCAACAACATGAGGGAATGTGGAATAGACAAAATATGAGATCGAGAGGAAATCAATATTTCCCTGATTCAATAAAGGAGACGTGGAATGTAGGCAGGTGGAAGAAGTGTGCAATAATATTAGTCAATAGAGCATGTGGAGTAGAATCGAAAAAGAGAGAGTTCTAGAGACAAAAGGATATAAAAGGAAGCATGGATGAACAAGAAGAGGTTGGTGTTGCTATTATTGTTGAGTTGATCCACTGAGTTCCTATTAGTTTTCCATTCTTCAGGATCTAGTCAAGTGCCTCACTTTGAGTCTCTATAGTATTTTAATGTTGTAATGATCCTGATTATAAGTCTAAGTCTATCATATATCTAAGCTATGAAAGGATCCACATGGCACAATTTATTGTAAATATGGGGAATTATATAAAGTGAATATGAGATTTCTTTATTGTCAAGTATGTTATTTTAATGTATACATTTGTTTGATGGAATGAAGAGAATAATAAAGTTGGAACAATTCTAAGTTATCATGTGTTCTTCATGTGGTGTTTGGATATGTCTATTTATTGTTTTTGCACATTTATAATAGTAATGTTTCAACTATGTAATGTATGAATGTAATTCTGGATGGATCTCTGTGTTTTTAACTCTTCATCTCTGACACAAGACCATATGGTCTCTAGGATCCACATAGGTTCTTGGGTGAAAGCTTCTTCATACTTGGCTAAGGATTGATATGTTTATGATTTGGGGTTTTTGTTAGTCAACTCTGGACAAACCATGGGTATTAACCCTCTATCATTAGGAAGGATGCATGGAAGCATGAAATTACACAACAAACACCTTCTTTCTGTGCAAATCATTTTTCCATGAGCCTTTCTTTGTGCTTGTCAAGTGAGCCATCGGATATGTACTTGTTCTTTAATACCCACTTGCAGTCGATTGGTTTGGTTTTGAATGGAGGATCCATGAACTTCCATGTCCCATTCTTTATGCGAGTATTTGATTCTTTATGCATGGATTATTTCCATTCATCATGAGAAGATGATTCTTTAGAGGAAGTCATTTCAAGGTTAGTATATAAATTTAACACAGAATCATATGAAAAATCCATGTCATTTACATCCCCCAATTTTGAATTATCTTCATTACCTCCATCTTGTCTCGAGGAAATTTCTATTCCTATCTTTCTTACCTCATCAGGACGAACACTTTCAAGTATTTTTGTCTGCCATTTTGGTGGACATTTATGAGACGGTCTAGGTTTCACAGCTAATTGAGATGGTGTTGAGTTCTCATCATGTATCATATTTGCAATCATGTTGATCAAATCATCCAAATGATCTTTAGGTTTTGATGAAGTGGTGGGAACTTCTTCATGTGGGTAAGATTGTACCTCAAAAGGAGATTCTAGATATTGACCCAAGATAGGGATCCCCCCTTCAAGATGTGGCATCACATAACCAAATTCATGATATGTCTTTACAGTAGTGAATTTTTCTAGATGATCAAGCTCCCTCTCAACAATTTCATCTTTATTGGAGGATTTAAGAAATATTACATCTCTAGAAAGGATGAATTTCTTGCTTGTCTCATCATAAAGAAGATATTGCTTCGTGGTCTTTGAGTACCCCAAGAAAATGAACTACCATCTCCTTCCATCAAGATTACTTCTTTGCTCCTTAGGAATTAAGGAATAATAGGTGGAACCAAAAACACCAAGATGTCTTATCGAAGGAATGTGGCCATACCACATTTCATGTGGAGTCCTATATTTAAGAGCAAGAGATCGACACTTTTTTTGACATAAACTGTATATAGAATTGCATCAGTCCAAAATATCAATTTAACATTCTTGAAAATGATCACGGAACAAACTATATTTAGGAGTGTCATGTTCATTTGTTCAGCCACACCATTCTTTTGGGTAATTTATGGAACTGTGGTTTGATATTTGATCCCATGTTTGTGAAGGTAGCCTTAAAATTTATTAGATGTATATTCTCTTCCATTATTAGTTCGAAGAGAACCAATATCAGACTGCGCTTCACTTTGAATCCATACAAGAAAATTTTAAAGGTTTTAAAAGCTTGTGATTGAAGTTTCAACAAGTAAAACCAACATATTCTGGTGTAATAATCAATAAAAGTCATGATATATTTATTTTAATTTGCATAAGGAAAATGAAATGGGATGTAGAAATAAGAATGAATCAGTTCATGTATTTTACATTCTATGGAACTAGAACCATGAAACGGTTTTTTCCTATGTTTTTGAAGGATATGTGAACCACATTTCTTCAATTCCCTAGGAACAGTAAGAAAACTAGAAACACCATTCTTTCTTAAAAAACAAATATTTTGATATGTAATATCTCAAGGCCGATCTTGGGTTGTAATTTTCTATTGTAAACTTGTTTGATAGGCTGGTAAGCCAAGTTATTATAAGCTAGGAGGATTATGAGATGATTAGGCCGAATCGCCTATATGAAAAGGCCAATAAGCCTATCTGTTTATATGTAACACTCATATAATTAATATAATACATCATTACATGTAGACCGACCACAATAAACAAGGATGGGGGATTAAGATCCACTAGGTAGGGAAAGGGATGGGGCTGAGAGGCAAGGAAAGAGGGGATAAGATTGAGGGATTAACCCAAGGGAATATTATAATGTATTTCCTGGAAATACTAAAGTTGGGAAATAAACCCAGTTATCGTATGTTCCTTTGGGGAGAGGAAAAAAGTCCAAGTGGAGAGGAACAAACTCCTGGAAGAGCCAAGTGTCACCCAGGATGAATGCAGATTTGTGTGGGAATTTCCAATGATGTGGGGGTCTCTCTCATGATTTTATCTCTCTCACGATTATTTCCATCCCTTGTCCAGTTTTTTCATGCACTGATCATGCACGCAATCACCCCTTTTTTTGCCATTGTTGAACCCTCTCCCATGGTGAACCTCTCTAACTGCACACTCTGGTATTTTTCTAAGACCGTACCATGACTTACCCGAGTTTTGTTGCTACCTACACATGTTCCCATAACCGATTTGTTGTTTTTGTTGACACCTTACTAGATTGGCTTAGGAGCTGGAATTAAGAAGCAGGTCATCAAGCCTGTGAACTACTCTCCCCAGGTGAGAGAGTTTGTTGGGGAAGTGTGTTCTCCTAGAGGAATCCCAAAAACAACTATAGTTCTCTGAGAATTCTTGATTCAACCTATTCTGGAAGCCCTAGAAGGGAAGTGGAGAAGATGATGGATTGTTGGATAGTGAAGGTGTATACTTCCTCGAGTGGGAAAAACATGTGGGGAATGAGAGGCTATGAGTTGTGTGTGTAAGTTTTCCCCTTGGAGGAATTCTAAGGCTATGATTTGTGTGTGTAAGTTGGCTTGTGATCAAATTTCTCCAGGTGAGAGAGATTGTCGGGGAAGTGAGTTCTCCTAGAGGGAGCCCAACATAAACTATAGTGCTATGAGAATTATTGATTTGGCCTGTTGTTGAATCCCTGTAAGCGAAGTGGAGCAGCTGATGGACTATTGGAAAATGAAGTTGTGTACTCTCTAGGGTGAGGAAAGCATGTGGGGAATGCAAGGTTGTGATATTTTTGTGTAAGTTGGCTCCTTAGAGGAATTCCTTACTGTTGACTGTATAGTTTCTTGTTGTCCTTACCTAACCTAGGAATCCCTTCGCCCAAGTGGAGTTTAGTCCCATCTTGGGGGTGACCCACTATTGAGAGCAATGAGTAGTGTGGTCTATGGCTAGGAGGTTCATGGAAGGTCTTCACGTAGTTGGTGTAATTCAATTAAAATATAAGTACCATTTACATGTTTGGTTACATGTTGTGTATTTATATAGGCTGTTATGTTTATGATTTTTTCATGTGAATACTACATTTATGATTTTACTGTTATTTATGCATTATGTTGTGTGGTAGTAGGATGGAAATCATCTATTAAATTTATGTTTATTATATCTTGCACAAATTCTAATTGAGGCAAAGCCCAATAGGCCTCTAACGATGGAATTTACAAAACAATGTTTTCAGATCTTCAACAAAGCAGAATCAAGGTAGCGTGGTCTGGCTTGGGTGGTCGAGGACGTTACAAAATAGTATCAAAGCATGATAGTTTCAAGTAGAATGATCGACATGGGTAGTTGAGTGTGCTACAATCATTTTTAGAACAATATGGTTTTGAGTTAGTGGCGTTACCCCGACAACGGTGGTCGGGGGACATCACAAAATGGTATCAGAGCCCATGGCTTCAAAACTGAAACCTATATGGGCCATACAAGTGGTTGTAGAAGCAACTCTGGAGGAATTGTTGTCTAAAGGGACAAAATTCAAAGTTAAAAGCATCCCTGAGTGCCAAAACAATATCTTGGTAGTGTTTTGAAGCTCAAGAGGTATGGTTGTTTAAGAAAAATAGAAAAGAAAAGAGGTTGCGGTCACCATTTGTTTACGAATGTGAAAATTAAACTTGAGTCGTTGGAATAGTTCGGGGAAAATTGTTGGAAGAACTTTTGGACCTTCAAAGTCCCAAAGTCCCAAAGTCTCGAAGTTTTGAAGTGATGTGGCTTCATGGGCCCGTAAGGGTAATTAGTTTGGGAGTTTGGCATTTGGGGAAAATTTTTGCAAGAACTTTTGGACCTCCAAGGTCCCAGAGTCCTGAAGTCTTGAAGTTCCAAAGTGACGTGGCTTCGTGGGATCGGAATGGTATGAAATTCAGGAGTTTGGAATTTGGGGAAAGTTGTTGGAATAATGTTTGGACCTTCGAAGTCCCAGAGTCCCGAAGTCCCAAAGTTCTAAAATGACATGGCTTCGTGGGCCTGAAACAGTAAGTAGTTCAAGAGTTCTGTGTTCGGGGAAAATTGTTGGAAGAACTTTCATAACTTTGAAGTCTTGTAGTCCCGAAGTCATAAATTTTTGATGTGACATGGATTCATGGGCTCGGAAGGTTAGGTCATTCAAGAGTTAGGTGTTCGAGGAAAAGTATTGGAGTCGCGAAGTCCTGAAGTTCTGAAGTGACGTGGCGGTGACATCACCAGGGGGTGATGTGGACACACATAAGGTATGTCACTTTTCAATGTGTTATGTGCCTTTAAAAAAATAATTTGGTTGGTAGAGCTTGACACGAGTCTACTTCTAGGATTCTTCAACGTGGCGCCAGATCCTGCAGTCTAGAGACTTGGTACTCTAGAGGAACTTGGTTAAGAATTGTTAAGTATGAAAATTACCGAAGCTCTGAAAAATAGAGTAAATCCTCACCATCTATGGGGAGAGGAAATGCAGAAATAGATCCCATATTCTGGAGACATGGCACTTCATAGGATTCGAGGTACAAGAAGTAAGATCAAGGAATCTCAAAGGCTTGAAGGTCAGAGTCCATCTCGACCGTTGGTCACAATGGATGTGTGGCCTCACATCCTGCAGTCTGGAGACTTGGAACTCTAGAGGAGATTAGTCCAGAGTTGTTAAAGTATGAAGACTCCTGAATATCTAAAGAGTGGAGTAAATCCTCATCGTCGATCCAGAGAGGACATGCGACAATAGATCCCATAGTATGGAGACTTGGAGCTGTGGAGGATTTAACGTATAGGAAGGAAGGTCGAGGACTCCTGAAGGCTGAGAGTCCATCTTGATCGTTGGTCACAGAGGACTCGTGGTAGCAGATCCCAATGTCGGGAGACTTAGAACTCCAGAAGTATTGAGAGTGTGGACACTCTGGAACTCCTGAAGCTCGGAGTCTTGTAGTTGATCATGTCCATTGGTTAACAATAAGGCGCGGTTCATTGATGAGTTGTTTGTGAATTCTTCGGTCTGACATTCCAATGGATATATGCATCAGTTCTGCCAAAACTCTCGAAGCCTGAAGTTTCGTAGTAAATCTCAACCATTGGATGTTGGGAAGTCATGGACCATTGATCAACCGTTCTTCATGAGTTCACCAATTCGACCATCTGGGGGATCAGGTTTAAAGTTGCGAGAGCCCTAGAAGCCCCAAACTCCAGAGACCCAAAGTCTTGAAGCTCTTGATAAGTGCCTATCCACCTATCACTTGGTCACAACCCATGGTCACATGAATTTGGGGTCGAAGAAAGAGGGGCTCGGGCCCAAAATTTTGTTTTAAGAACATAGAAAAGGATTAGAGAAGGAGCATGTGGGGGTTTTTTTTGTACAGACCTACAACTAAAGAGGTAAATACGGCCTATAAACCTGAAGGGAGGATCCATAATGGATCCAAGAGTGAATTATTCTCTGAGAAATAAGAACATTTGTGCAAAGATCACCTCCCAGGAAGCACCATTATTCAAACAATTATAACTTCCTCCTCAAGGCTCAGAATGGAGCAAGGGAGCAATCATTGGAAATGTATTCAATAGTAGAAGACAATTGTTCACCCATAAATTGGTTCAGGATGATCAATTTCTCAAGAAAAACATCATACATAAGTATGATATTTTAATGAATCAGAATGGTTCATGTTTTCATGAAAATTATTGAGAACAATTAGCCTCACAAAGTTTTGTTGGTTGCACATTTTTGGAAGAGTTAACAACTGTCAAAAAATAATAGAGTTATCACAAATTGCAGAGAGATGGAATATGCACAAGAGGATTATATTCAGGAAGATGTTTTGTGTTCGTTTTGCCACTTGGGTGAGAAAAACAAGGGCACTTACAAGTCTAGTTGGGCCTGCTAGACAAGACATAAGTTAGTGCATGAGTTAGATAATCCAAGCACCTAAAATAAATAAATAAAATAAACTAAAAACAACTAAGGAAATAAAACTACAATGCATAAGAAAATTTGAACCAAAATCAATCAACCAAATGACCAAGATTATGTCACCAATGGATAACTATATTAGTTGGAAAAACATCGTAGAGAAAGGAAGACTTATGGATCCCCTCTTCCTCTTTGGGAGGGCTCTTGAGTTTCCTATTTGAAATCTCTTCTTTCAATGATAAACAAGAAAGAAAATGGTGAAGAAATCCAAGCCTATTCCCTCAAGAGGTGAGTGGAATAGCTTATTCACTACTACATATGGGCGGATTATTCCATGAACATTTTCCACGCTTCAACTAGTTTCATATTTTTTTTAAGCAGGGCGAGATTTTCGTCACTATTGCCACGAAAGTTCGTCGCAATATCGAAAAAAAATATTATTTAAATCTAGTCGGGATTTTCGTCTCTATAGCGAGAAACCTCCGTGGCAATAGCGATGAAATTTTGCCTATCTCATTGGTCGGTGTTAACGGCTAGTTGATTAGTTTATCTATATATATGTGACTTTAAGAGACTTTGTGACACAATTGCTATAGTTGTGACACTGTTCTTGAATTTTGTTTGAGCCATTTATTTTTTTCATCACCCACTGGTTGAACAAATCCAATTCTCAATCTACATAGCTCATATTTTGAACTTGCAAGGTTAGTATGTTATTTTTTATTGATGTACTCATTTAACTTGTAATTTTTTTTTCAAATGTCCAAATTTCATTTAGCTTGTTTTTTCCTTGATACTATATTATAATATGTGTAGTACCATATTTCATGTCTTTGGTTTTTGGATCTAGTTACTATATTCTATGGAAAAGGGTACTTGGATTCCATAATATTATAGGTTTATGGAATCCACATACCCTTTTCCCTTCAATTGTAGCTATAATATCTCTCTCTTTTCATTGATAAAGATATGGAATTTCTCTTGAAACTCAACCTTGATCGTTGAAATGATAGTAATTGATTGTCCTTTTCTTCTCTCTTTTAATTTTTAAGACCTAAAAAAAAAACACCAACAAATCTTGATTGAAGCTTTGATACCACTTGTTACATCCCTAGTACCCAAAAGGGATCACACTTGCATA
>JZKD02S1821851.1:218831-231964 GCA_000966675.3 Picea glauca
TATTTTATTTATGTCGGCTTTATTCCATTAGTTGTAATTATACCTCCTAGTCCCCTATATATACCAAGGAGACATTTTCATTTGGAATCATCTTGTACTTGAACATTTAAGTGGGATAAAAGGAGGTTGCCCCCTAATAGAGGCTTATTATCTGAAATTATCTCTTTTTCAAGGCGTTGAGTACTTGTTATGAGGTTTTTCTATGCTATATTGATATTTGGTTCTTAACAAAATATTCCTATATAATTTGGAATAAGTGATGGGTACTAAATTATCCTTGATTTTCTCCTCTACCTATTCTAATTATTTTCACACAACCATATATATCAAGATTTCTTGAATGTTAAAAAGATCAACATCAACTTAGAAGAGAATACAAGATCATAGTGCTCTACATATAAATTGTGTGGATGAACATGGTCATCCCTCATGGGAAATGGCGAGTAAAAATATTTTCATTTATCAAGAGATTGTATTAATGATTGTAAATTAGGTAGTGATAAGGTTTACTAATAATATTGTGCCCATTGGTTAGCTAGTCACATCATAATAACTAGTTCCTCCAATTCCCATTATTTAGATGCACATCAGATCAAAGAAGAGGGGGGATGAAAGTTGTTACTAAATAGGATGTTAAGCCAAACAGGATTTTTCATCCACCCTCCCGTCACATTAACCCATCATGATGATATTTTTTGTTTTGCATGCCCTTAATCTTATCACTGTTTACAAATCATTCTTTCATGGGGGTTTAGAATCAATGGTACACATATCTAGAGAAGTTGGTGGTCGAAAACATCTACCACCTTAGGATAATTACCATATAGTTAATGAGGGAAAGACATTAATTTCACTGCAAAAGAGAATTCATCGCATTCCATTAGGTCCATCTCATTCTAATGTGTATTTTACATAAGCTCTCTTACTTGAGATATAGTTACCCATTTCATTACAATTTCCTACATATATTGTTGCAAGACCACTTTAAATGACGAAGAGGCCAAGAAGGGAGTAGGTTCTAAGTCCCTTCAATACCCATGAGTGGTATGATAGTTTCTTAGTTTGGTAGAAAATTTCCACCCCAATAAATATGCTATCTCTCTCAGCTCTATGAAGTTGGAGAGTAATAAAATTAATTGTGAGAATATATATCATGTGATAGTTGAGTTTGGGGATAATTTGAAGGACACATAATAATTGCATTCCCACCAATTAGCTAAATTTAAGGAGAAGGATATCTCATTCTTGAAGAAATTATGTTTTGCAACTAGTTTCCCAAAATGAGATGAGTAGGGAGGTGGTTTCTAAAAAGAAAGTGTCATGCTTCTTGGATATTATCACGATCAAGGTCCTTAAGTTCAAACCCCTTATTTTCATGGGGAGTAGGTTCAACTTCTTACAAAATCCAATCTATCCAAAAATCCAAGAGGGAACTTATTCTCAATCGAATAAGAGAAGCCTTTAGTCTAAAGATATGTTATATCTCCATCTAGTATAATTTCTTTTAAGTTATGCAAATGTTGTGTTAAGATGTGTTAATTTAAAATTTTATAATAAAATATTATATATATATATTAATTAAATAAATAAAAAATAAACAAAAAAACATTAAAAAAAAAATACATATGGTAATATATATATATATATTAAATAAAAAACAAAATATAATAAAACATCAAAAAAAAGAAAACAAAATGCATATGCCAAAATTAAAACATATGTCCCGCGCATCTGATCTCCAAACCAAAATGCACCAAAACACATTTGAGCTAGGACAGAGAGAGAGCTACCTCAATCCACACCTACACTCCTAACCACATTTGACATCGACAGAGAGCGATAGAGGAGGCTGAGAGGAGGCCGAGAGCGAGCTAGATCGATAGAGAGATAGATAGGAGGTCGAACCTCACCGTATTTGATCTCTCCATCGACAGAGAGTGATAGAGGAGGCCGAGAGAAAGCTAGGAGGGCGAGAGCGATAGAGGAGTTTGAGAGAGACAGAGGAGCATTGATAGAGGAGGCCAACTATCTATTGCATGACAGAGGAGCGTTGATAGAGGAGGTCAGCCAACCCTAGCGTCGATAGAGGAGGCTAACAATGTCATCAAATCGGGTAATTTTTTCTAACATTTTAAAACCCTAAATCGAGAACTGAATACCACATTTTTCCTTGTTGGCCACCTCATGTCACACATCCATTTCTATTTATCCATTTTCTTACTTTCATCTATCCTCCTTGCACTTAGGAGATGATCGTATTCATGATGGAATTCAATTAGTTGTCAAATACCTTGATGATGATCTTATAGATGATGTTGCAATATAGAGAGATGGGCATTAATTTGTATGCAAAGGTTGCTTCACTTTATTTGAGGAGAAGTGTTATAAAAGTGGCATTAATATCTTTTAGGACTCATCCATATCTTCTTGAGTCTTCCACCACTTTACAAACCTCTTTATCTATTGTGTGTTAGAAAGCATGAAAGAAGTCGGTTGCAAAGTTGTATGGACCTCGTACTTTACCTCCAACCATGTATTTAAMAATTCTAAGTTCCACTTATAATGGTGATATCTTGTTCATGAGGAAAGAATTATGCTCCTCAAAGACCATACTAGGTATATGTTGGTGGTATAGTTAGTGGATGCCTTTTATCCTCAACAAGTTCAATGAGAAGGTCACTAAATTAGTTCATGAGCTCTTTTTCTATATCTGTGTGGTCGTCTACTATGTTTCCTTGTGAATCTATTAGGAAGAAAATTTTATTCTAGTTCCACCTATTCATGGTGGTTAGATGGAAGAAATGCATGTTCTTGTCACCATTTGTGAGCCATCTTACGATATATTTATTCTTCAAGAGGCATTCTTCCTAAAAACAAATTATGTAAATTCCTTCTTGCAGTGATGATTGATGAAGGAGTGCCCTCCTTTGACATGTCCTCCTTCATGATTTGTCTTTGTAGGATGGAAATTTGCTTCTTAAGATGCCATTTATTTTAGAAAATATTTTTGAATTCCTTTTCATTCCATTTTTTGTGTTTTGTTTTGAGATACTTTATTTTTTACTAAAGAATTTACATTTTAGTTCCTTGGATGTTTCCTCCCTCATTCCACCATTCGACAATTCTTGCTTGAAAATTGTTGTCTGAAAACCATAATTGTTCAAATTTGGATCCTATTTATTTTGGTGTTCCTTTGTTATCCCATTATAGCGAGATGGGCCAATGGTCTGACCTTGCACCTTGTAAGACTTTGATATTGTTGGCTTGAGATTGGGCAAGTCTATAGCTTCCTATCACAACCATATACTCATAATATTTACACTTGTTCTCTTTTCCCCATCATCCTTTGCTTCACCATCCTTTGTATGGAAGTGGAATTCCACCTTTGTTGACATTTATAAACACAAACAATAGAAGGATCTAATAGTAATTTTCCTCTAGAAGCTATGTTTTGTTCCACATTGTGAGTGTTTCACTCTAGTAGGAGGAAAGAAAACTTTCACTATCTTCTACGTTGAGGTGTATTTTTTCCTTTGTTGATATTTGTGAGCTAATCCATCTCCCAGGGTCTAGTAGAAATTTGTCTCCCGGGGTCTAGAAAAGATTTACCTCCATAAGCCTCATTTTTTTCTACTTTGTCAATCTTTTATTCCAACAAATTGACTCTCTATGAATCACTTATAACCTTTAATTGAAGCATAATCTGGTTCCAAGTTACTTACATTATTATAAATTAGATTCTTTCTCCTAATTCTTTGTGTTGAACATCCCTCACAAGTTCTTAAAAACTTTGAATTACGATGGATTGTCTTTCTTGACTTTCTTTGCCTACTAAGCTCCTAAATTGTTTTTGGTAGAATTATGGTGGGGGTGCTTGAGAGGGGGAAAAATCACAATTACAAGAAGGAACATAGAAATTATTGAAGATTTTATGTGGTCTAAAGTGAATCCACCATAGGTCTTCTTTTTGTGACTAATATAGGATTGTTTAAAGGTCTGTTCATTGTCACTAACAATTCTGATTTCTCTGTTAAGTTTAAGGCTGGATTTAGAACATATTTCAGGCTCTTTTAATGTTTTTGTTTGGAAGGTTAGATTAGGAAACATTTGTTGTCCATTCACTTCTTCTTACAACCAATAAAAAATGAAATACACCTCTAGATATTTTGCACTTACATGCTGATATTGAAATATGCAAACCACAATAATTTAACACATGTAATTTTTGGTCAATGTGACCCTAGAAAAACCCCCATGGGGAAAACCTGTAAAGTGTAAATATAATATGGAGATTGAGGAAAAGATATCACAACAAAGATAACAAGTTTTCTACAACCAAACTTATCTCAAATTTAGCAGCAAAATACTCCTTGAAATATGAGACAACTTTGCCTTGAAGTTCATGCCCTCTTCTCCTTTACTTAAGTTCCCTAAGTCACTTTATGTTAATAAATTCACTTTATGATTAATGAGATCATAAATTCACTTTGACTTTATAACATAAAGTAAAGTGAGGGATGGGTACTTTCCCCCCTTCATTGTTAGGAGGATCAATAACACTAGGGGACCACTTCCCAAAATCCAAAACTTAACAATGATATGTACACAATTAGGAAGCAATGCAAATGTTGATAAGTTTAACTCCATGGGAGTTGAGGTAATTTTAAATGGAAGTATTTGACATAATTGGATACACGGATGAGGCTTTATGGATCAGACATTGAATTCAATATGAGTCGACACTTTGAATTTGAATGAAAAGAGGTGGGAAATTTGGTGGAAGATGTGTTGATATTGTCGAATTCTTCCAAAAAAGAAGCAACAACAACAAAATATATGAAGAATACTTGACTAACTTTGTGCTCCAAATTCATATAAAAAGTACAGACCAAAATTGGCATGGATATCAGGCATGAAACTCTCTCCTCCTGATTTTTGAAACTTTCAAAAATTGTATTTTTAAATGTATAAATGGATTCAACATGATGAAAAAACTCTAGGAAACTCAGATTATATAAACTTAACCACTCAAATTTGAAAATCCAACAATTTCTCGTCGGATTCCAAAATATAGATCATTTAGACAACATCCTTTCAAAATGGACATGTCATTTAATTACTTATGTGGCTCCTATGTGTGTGGTTTTTGGGTTCATATTTAGCTACATTTGATTAAGATTTAATCCCTTTCTCATTAAATGACATACACCACCTTCTATAGTTGATGAAAACATTCACGTAATTATGAGTTTCTGGGAAAGGAAATAATAGAGCTAACTCTCCCTTCCTTGCCTTCTGGAAACCCCAATTTTTTTCCCACATGAGTTGTGTCGTTGACTGTTCGGTTTTGTTGGTCGGGAAAACATCTTGATAAATAGCATTGCCCTGCCTTTGCATGCATTTCTTTATTTTCTTCACATTTCCTCATGTGGTTTCCCATATTGCCAACTCTCTTTGCCTAGCCTTTCACCCCCCCCTATTTACCAACTCCTCCTGCCTTGCATTTGGACTCCCTTCGTTTATGTAGGCTCTCCGTATTTCCATGCCTTCGAGAGCCTATCTTTTCAACTCACCTTGGTGTGCCATAGCAAAACCCCACATTTGCATTGGCTTTGGGAAACCCCAAGTTTCTTCCCATATGTGATTTGTGTCACTGGATCCTCAGTTTTGTTGGTTGGGCGCTCCTCTTGCTTACTCGAATTTCATTTGGGTACCTCTCATGCCAACTTGCCTTGCGTTTACTCTGGACACCCCAAGTTTGCCTTGCGTTTCCTCTAGAAACCCCAAGTTTGCCTTGCATTCAGGAAAACCCAAGGTTTTTTCCCACTGCACCGATGTCACTGGCTCTTTCAGTTATGTTGGTTGGGTGCTCCTTTTTCCAACATGGCTTACCTTTGGGCGCTCCTCTTTCCAACAAGGATTTCCTTTGGGAGATACTCTTGTGAACTCTATGAAACTTTATGCAACATGCAACTTTATACAACTTATGAAACAATGAAACTTATGCAACTATATGCAAGTTTATGCAACTATGGAACTTATGCAACTATGCAAGTTATGCAACTATGCAAGTTATGAAACTATGCAAGTTATGCAACTATGCAACTTATGAAACTTTATGCAACTACACAACTTTGTGCAACATGCAACTATGCAACTTATACAACTTTATGCAACTATGCAACTTATGCAACTTTGTGCAACTATGCAACTTATGCAACTATGCAACTTTATGCAACAATGCAACTTATGCAACTTTATGAAACATGCAACTTATGCAACTTTATGGAACTTATGCAACTTTATGCAAATTTATGAAACATGCAACTTTATGCAATAATGAAACTTATGCAACTATGCAAATATATGCAACTATATGCAACTATATGCAACTATGCAACTATATGAAACTATATGCAAATATGAAAATTATGCAACTATATGCAACTATATGTAACTTTATGCAACTATGCAACTATATGAAACTATGTGCAACTATATGCAACTGTGCAACTATATGCAACTATATGGATAATGATGCTCCTAGGATTGTATCATCCAAGAAGATGAAGGGAATATTTAGGCATGGATATGCATCCTATGTAGAAAAGTGCTTGATCACCTCTCAGAAACCTTCAGACAACAGCCAACGGTACCAAGTAGGCATTCAGACCTTGTTGAGAAAACATGATCAAGTATTTGGGGAGATTCCACCAGGGAGACCACTAGACAGGATATTTGAGCACACTATTGAGATAGAGGAGGGGGAAAAACCTATGATTACCACCCCATACAAACATCCAAGGAAATTTAAGGATCAAATAGAAAAGGTTGTTTAGGAGTTGTTGGAAATGGGGCATATCGGGCCTAGCTCTAGCCCATTCGCTTCATTAGTGGTTTTGGTCAAGAATACGGATGGCACAATCAGGATGTGCATCGATTATCGGGCATGAATAAGAAGACAATACATACAGGTACCACATTCCCAGGATTGATGAGCGACTAGATGAGATCCATGGGGATGTGTACTTTTCGAAGATTGATCTTTGATCAGGTTATCATCATATCAAGTTTAGTGAGTGGGATGTTCACAAAACTGCTCTCAGGTGCCACTGTAGGAATTAGGAGTTCGTTTTCATGCCATTTGGGTTGACCAAATCTCCTACCAATTTCCAGTCATGAATGAATGATATCTTCAACAAACAGTTGATGAAGTTTTTGTTGGTATTATTTGATGACTTACTTATTTATAGGAAGACGTGGGAGGATCACTTGAGGCATTTGGATAAGATTTTGAGTATTATGGGTGATTAGTCATTGTATTCCAAGGCATCCAAGTGATAGTTTGGCATGATGAATATTCTATACCTAGGCCATGTGATCAGTGCACAGGGGGTACAAGTAAACTAAGAGAAGATTTGGGCCATATTGGATTAGCCCACACCTAGATGTATCATAGAGTTATGTGGGTTCTTTGGGATATGCAGAGCTTATAGGAGGTTTGTTAAGGGATTCTCACAGTTGTGTGCACCATTGATGAAACTTACAAAGAAAGGAGCATTCAGGTGGACAAAGGAGTCACAATAGGCATTTGACGGGCTAAAGGAGGTGATGAGCAATTGCCTAGTGCTAGCACTTCCTGATTTCACTCATCCCTTTGTACTTGAGTGTGATGCATTGGGTGAGGGTATCAAGGCATTTCTAATGTAGAATAAGCATCCGATGGAGAGGTTGACCGTGGAAAGGCACCAACTTTGCCTCAATAGGTAAATGTTAAATACAGTTAAAAATTATGACTACAACAGGTAATTGTATGGTGTAAGAATGACCTAAGGCCCTTGGTTTAGGACCTAAGGCCCTTTTTTTCCTCTCTAGTCATGGTACACACCTTGACACCTATTCTTATTATGAAAACATACCAATGGTTCCAAATGCAACTATATTGCAACTTATGCAACTATATTGCAACTATATTCTCAAATACCGGTTAGTGGTCAAATGAAACTATATTGCAACTTATGCAAATGTATTGCAACTATATTCTCAAATAATGGTTAGTGGTCAAATGAAACTATATTGCAACTTATGCAACTGTATGCAACTATATTGCAACTTATGCAACTATATTTCAACTTATGCAACTATATTGAAACAATTTTGTATGCAACTATATGCAACTATACAACATGCAACTTATGCAACTTCAACAACTTTATGGAACTTATGCAACTTTACGCAACTTTATGCAACTTATGGAACTTATGCAACTTATGCAACTATGCAAATTATGCAACTATGCAACTATATGATGGATATGTGTGGCAATTTCAACTTTATACAACTAAATGCAACTATATGCAACTATGTTGGTACTATATTGCAACTTATGCAACTATATGCAACTTATGCAACTATATTGCAACTTATGCAACTATATGCAACTATATTGCAACTATATGCAACTAGGTGTGGCAATTTGAACTTTATGCAACTATATGACAGATCGGTGTGGCAATTTCAACTTTATGCAACTAAATGAAACTATATGCAACTCTGTTGGTACCAAAAACGTATATTGGCACGATAACTTATCTTCTTGTTTTAACGAGTGTAGGTACCACCAAATAGGTATCTGTCGGATCTATCTTCCTCGAGTGATGATCAAGATATAGTAAGAGAGATTGAAAGTGAGACGTGTTGTACTAGATCTACCGATTCTAGATCAACTAGGTTGGAAAAGGAAAGGAAAAGATTTCATACACGCATGCAATTTTTTATTGCCAACAAAGGGTCGTGTAATTATGATGCTGAGAGAATAGGTGACATTGAGTTTCCCTTGAGGTATAAACATCTAGTGCAACGATGGGCACCTAAGGAGCTACCTGAAGTGGACACAAGTTTATTCATCGGTGGGAGGATATATCACATTGATCCTTCGTCCTTACATGGATTGGGGTTATTTTCCATGGATGGCATAAAGGTCGTCTATGGCATTGTAACTGAATTGATGGAGTATGTCGAGCCATTATACAAATACAATCACTGGTTGATGTTGGTCCGATATACACAAAGTATGTGGAGATACGGAGTTGTCGCAAATCATATACAACTACGAGATAACAATCAAAATAAAGGGGCAACTATGTATATTGATGGAAGGCCAAAAGCTACAGGAAACATTGCGAGCTTTATAAATAGTACACGACCAGTGTCAATGACTAAGAAACCGAATTTCATATTTGAGGCACGCGAAGGAAATCATATATTTGTATGTGCAAAAAAAACAATAGTTCCAAGTGAAGAGTTGTTGATCGATTACAACTTAAATCGAATAGATGGAGAGGGTGACTTGGAAAGGCATCCACTTCACCTTAGAAGGTAAATGTTAAATACAGTAAAACATTATGACTACAACAACTAAATTTCATAAATTTCATAATTATTTTTTCTGTTATTACTGCAACATTTCATTTTCTTAATGTTACAAGTGAATATCCTAACTTTTATTGATTGATTTATTGTGTCAACATCTGTCCAAGGTGACCATGGTAGAAAATCACCCAATACATCTCTCCAGGGTGATCATGGCAAGGCACCCGCTGTGCCTCACAAGGTAAATGTTAAATACAGTAACAACTTATGGCTACAACAACTAAATTTCTGAAATTTCATTATTTTGTTTCTGATATTACTCCAATATTTCATTTTTTAAATGTTACAGGTGAATTTCATAACTTTTGTTGATTGATTTATTGTGTCAACTTCTGTCCAGTGTGAACGTGTCCAAGTTTCACCTGTTACATCTCTCCAGGGTGACCGTGGAAAGGATCCCATAGTGCCTCACAAGGTAAATGTTAAATACAGTAACAACTTATGACTACAACAACTAAATCTCTGAAATTTCATTAGTTGTTTTTTGATATTACTCCAATATTTCATTTTTAAAATGTTACAGGTGAATTTCATAACTTTTGTTGATTGATTTATTGTGTCAACTTATGTCCAAGGTGAACGTGTCCGAGTTTCACCCATTACATCTCTCTAGAGTGATCATGGAAAGGCACCCACAGTGCCTCACCAAGTAAATGTTAAATACAGTAACAACTTATGAATACAACAACTAAATTTCTGAAATTTCATTATTTTTTTTCTGATATTACTCCAATATTTCATTTTTTAAATGTTACAGGTGAATTTCATAACTTTTGTTGATTGATTTATTGTGTCAACTTCTGTCCAGGGTGAACGTGTCCGAGTTTCACCCATTACATCTCTCCAGGGTGACCATGGAAAGTCACCCGCAGTGCCTCACCAAGTAAATGTTAAATACAGTAACAACTTATGACTACAACAACTAAATTTTTGAAATTTTGTTATTGTTTTTTTGATATTACTGCAATATTTCATTCTTTTAATGTTAGAGGTGAATTTCATAACTTCTATTGATTAATTTATTGTGTAAACATCGGTCCAGGCTCCCAAAAAGGATATTGATGAGGACAAAATATATTATTCGACAAACCCAATGACAACTGTAATGAAGGCCTTGAAGAAGGCTAACATGGAGGACACAGGAGGACAGGGAAAGAATTGTAGAGCTACAAACTACAATAAATAATTATGGGGTAAGTGGCATATTTACATATTTTTATTAGCTATGACAATTTCATATCCATTTTTTAGTTTTATATTTTGTATATGATCTGATAAAGAAAATTTTTATGTTTGTAGGAGTTTTTAAACCCCGTGCATGGAGAACCTGTAGATCTTGCAACTGCTATAGGTAGCAGTGAGGGTCCAAGGTAAGAAAAAGGTCAACATAACAAAGTGCAAGTGAGGCTTTTTGAGCCTCCCGAGGTTCCCCTCGAATCCATTGATGAGCGGGGTAATTTTGGTCGACATGACATGCCAGAGCATGATGATCCGAAGCCTGGGACTCCACATGATGACTCCGGAGAGGAACATAGTGTAGGTGCACAGGATACTATTCTGCATGGAGCAGAAAAAATTAAAAGCATTGAATCACTAGATGTCACATTTCTGTTGGATGAGGCATGTGTTCCGATAAAGATTTAGAAGATTGCAGGTAATTGTCTCATTAATTGATTCATTTTTTTAATGAAATTGAAATGGACATTTGTTGAGATTATTAATTGATTAATGGATAACACGTTACTGTAGGAAACAATTTTTTCTATATAAACTTACATGACAAAGCATTGGAGTTGTTTGGCCCCACCATTTGCACATGGTGGAATGGCCAATATAGCAAAAAGAAAGATGAATTAATAGATCACATGTTGAACTTGTTCAGAAACACTTTCAACAAGAATGTGGTTACAAAGTTAGCCGATTAGAATTTAAAATACACCAGGGCCTAGTATAGGGATAAATTGCAAATAGATCTAAAGCACGAGCGCCCTCCCATGGTTTTTGAGAAAGAGTGGAAGGCGCTAATAGAGGATGCAAAAGAGAACTTGTTTAAAAAACAAGGATGACAACCACAAGTTGGTCAATCAAGGTACAACACATGTCATATTATCAGTGAAATATGAGCATTTATGTTTTTCTTTCATGTTTTAAGTAACAATTTGGATATCTTTTTTTTTTTCAAAAATTCCATATGTAGGCTACCAGACACATCCAAAGCAACAGAGGCCAGAGTGGAAAAAAATAGCCAGCATAAACTAGGCCAGCGTGGCTATGGAAAACTCAAAGCCTGAATAGTAAGATTTAAATCATTAACTATGGTTAATATTTATTTAATAGTAGCGAACAAATATATGTTTTTGTTATTGGTATTTTTAATGGTGTTATGCATTACAGTTAAATATGTTTGACACTGCTTCCACCGAGGAGGACCTAAAGCTTGGTTACAAGCATGGTTTTAAAAGTGTCATTGAATATAGAAAAATCTTGGGCCAGACTCCTATCTTCCCAGCCATGCAGGTAAATCAAATGAATAAGGAAACCACAATAACATGCTTGTAAAGTATTTTCATATTTTATTATATCACCCTTAACTAAGTATTTATGTTTCTTTTCAAGCAACTTTGCTACCGCAATAGTGAATCAAGAGGTATTCAACAAACACTATGTCATACAAGGGTCCACATGTCCAGTGATAGTGTAGATAAGAGTACCCATTCTAGTATGTATGCTTTAGAATTAAAAATATTTACTATGATTGTAGATATTTATTTCCTGACTTATACTTATAAATTATCTTCTCAAAATTGAAGATCATGTAGCTCAGGAGGGTGAAATGTGAGAGAAACCAAGTGGACAGGAAATTAATGCACCAATTGTCCCAGCTACAGAGACAGGTAATGTTAATCAAAACAATGAATTAGTTATTTCAATTATATTTCAACATATCGATATGATCATTTTCGTTGTTCCAGTTCATATCCTTGAACAGATGTCAGCTAACCGTTCTCAGTGACGTACAATAAGTATGGTACCTAAGTGCACACAAACAATAGAAAGACAGGGCACGTGAAATACAATTTCCTTGGATGATGATGATATCCCAATTGTCAGTTTTATGAATTTAAAAAAATGTAAATCAAAGAAAAAATAGATGTATAAATTCATGACATGTTTTTGTATCTTTATCGATGCTTATATGTTCATATGTTTTTATGACTATCCTAGTTATGCATTAATGTATATATGTTTTCTATATAGAGAAAATCATTTGCTGGGTATGGGAAATTGAGAGCGATGTGAGGCGGGGTGGTAGGGGCCATATGAGCTTCCACCTTCACGTGGTTGGCCCTGTTTAGTAGAGAATAACCTATTCTCCAAACAAAGAGAAGATCATTAAGGTATGCGACAACTTAATTTTTTTCTAGAGTATTTTACATAACTAAATGCATGTTTATTTTATTATTATAAATTATTTACTCATATAAAAAATTTGTCTTTTATGATTCATGAAGGTCTTGGTGATTGAAATGCATCTTGTTGACAACTCTTATAAAGTTGTATGGGCTAATGGATATGGCAAAAGAACAATGAAAAGGTAAGGGTTTTGACGTGTTTTCAAAAGTAGGCTTTATACTAGTAAAAGTTCACAATCCTCATGAATATGTAGATATTGATATATATGCCAAGTTCCATGTGGTGTT
>JZKD02S1821851.1:231974-329672 GCA_000966675.3 Picea glauca
ATAAAAACTATCTCTAAAATCCATATACTTTGGACATGCCTCTAAGTCTTACAAACACCGGATTGATAATAAATGCACTCTAATTTACTTAGGTAGATCTAGAGCTCAACAGAGCTGACGAGAGTATAGTGAGCTGACGAGAGGATTTGGAGGAGTTTTGGAGATTGCAAGAGTTCAATCTGATTGATCCAGGATTTACGAGCGCTAGGTTTGTGGTCTCATACTCCTGCAAAATAGCTAGTTTATTTTTGTTGGGTAGGGGTCGTACGAAGGGTCGTACAAGGGTATTTAATAGGGATGGGCCCACTATTGCACGAGAGAAGGAAAGATACCTGCACTGAGATGCGTGTGGATAACTGCTTCTCCCATGCATGCTGTCCTATTCTGCTAAATACAAAAGTGCATGGGGGCGTGTGAGTGGGAGAAACAAGTGCGGATGTGATGCATGCTTGTTCAAATTATAGTTGCACACTATGCGCAAATGTATCTTAGACAACTTTGCATCAATGTGTAGCTTTGTAGAGAACATATGTGCATTAATGCACACCTATGGGTGTGATAGATGATCATTGATGCACATTCATTTCTCCTATAGTTTTTCATTGATGTGTAACTGTACGAAGAAAAGGTGCGCCTATGTGCATGGTTGTGGGGGTGACAACGACGCACTTGACGCAAAGATAAGGTTTTTTTTTCAAACTTGAAGTTGTTGGTAATTTTGATAAATGATGTTTTGTTGACCAAGTGTTTTCTGTATGAATGCAGGTGATCATTTCATCATGCTAGTCCACTAGAGAGAGAGAGAGAGATTGGGAGTGCCTCTTGGAGGCGGTGAGGGAGGATTCAGGTGTTCAGAGGAACTTGGCAACCTGTGGGATGCTCAAGTTCTTTGATTTCCCACTGATACGATCATAGGAGTACCTTCTCTAGTATTTGATATTGATGTGGAGCACTGATCTGCAATGCTTCATTATGCGAGGGAAACAACTGAAATTCTTAGTTAGGGAAGATGTTTACTTTTTGACGGGGCTCCCCTTACGAGGAATGGCCCTTCCTGCTAACCCTTAGCTGCTAGGGGATGTGCGGTTGATAGACTTGGCACGAGATTACTGTTTGGGGCTGAACCTGATGTCAGGTTTGATTGTCTGAATTGAGGCGAGGGATGCACTATTGCATCAGTGCATTTCTACTATGATTGTGAGGATCTACAGATCCTTGGCTACTCGACGAATCAGTGGGGTTCAGCTGAGGATTATGCAGAGGATCATGGATGGATATTGTTTTGCATGGGAGATGATGCTGAATTCTAGGATGATCGGTCAATTTCACTGGTGTCAGACCACCGAATTTGGTGAGTTTATCTTTGGATCCATCCTAGTAGCCTGGTTTTTGGAGAGGGTGCCCATGTTGTGCCCTAGGGTTTTGCTGCCTCTTGCAGGGTTGTAGGAGCCACGCTTGATGCAGTGGCCTCAACCTTTGGTATGACAGAGAGGGGGAGAGGTTGGCCACTATTTTATTTCCACGTTAGCAGGTGTGTGGTGCCACATGCCACAAATTATCCTGCGATTCCCATATGGTGGGATGGACTTTCGACATGACCTAGACATGGTTTTGCCTCCAGGAGAGGTGTGGGACTAGATAGATATGCTTGTATGTTTATTCTTTATGATTTTGATAGCGTAGAATAGGTTTATATGCATATGGATGCTAACTTTATCTTTGTTTGTGTTTCTATAGATGTGGGGCCTTGAGGCCATGAGGTGGAGATGGTCGGAGAGTCAGCTTGTCAAGGGCCAGTGAGACTGTTGTGGGAAAATCCATGGGTAGGAGAGAAATGATGGAGGGACGAGGCTAGTGCGATGTCAGTTGATGAGGCTCGGGCTGGCCAGAGGCACAGGTTCGATAATCTAGGTGCGGGGGAATCGCATGTGCCGTAGGCAGAGGCCCGGGGGAGTTTTGATGATCTCCAACATCGGTTGGAGGTGGTATTGTAGGGAGTTCCATAGGGCATGTGGTCCCACATTTAGGACGAGAGTGTCCTGGAGAAGTGTATGGAAATTATGACAAAGTGGTGGACCATGATCCACCGAGCAGTTGTAGCAGGGGCAACGATGACTGGTCTGCTGCCCCCTAGACCTAGAGGACCCCCAGTTGGTGGGGCACCTCCTACAGATAGAGGACCTAGTGGTGGTGCTATGGGGGAACCATGAGTTTTTTTTGTATATTTTTGTATTTATATAGGCCTGCGAGCCCATTTTTTATAGGGTAGTGTGACACCCACTTTGTACCTATAGGGGTGAGAGGGGATTTCTTGCCTACGGGAGATGTACTTGTTGTACTTTTTTGTAAACATTTATGACACATTGATCGATATATATATATATATATACATGTTTGGGATCTCCACGATGTCTATATGTGTTGATATTTTGTGATGTCTAATCTATATGTTGTGACAAATGTTTGATGATTTATGTATGTGTAATGATGTCTTGATGTGATAAATGCCAATCTAATACTAGGTTATCCATATTATCTGCCATTTGATTAAATTGTTGTGGAATATGTGTAAATGTAATTGAATCAAAATGTCGAGATAAAAGTTTAACTTGCAGGTATTTGCAAAAAAGGAAAGGATCACGAACATGGTATACATAGTTGAGTTGCATGACGACAAGATGGGAATATAATAAGACACTAAGGTGATGAATGTGGTAGTGACTGGTGTCGGAGAGGACACCAATAATGACAGTGTACTCTTCTTGGTTGTTTATGGTTGAACCCAAAAATATTTCGTTGGAGTTGAGTAGTGCATGTGAGGGGGTGTAAAGGGCCCAAGCGGCTGAAGCGAGATTCTGTTTCCAATGGATAGCTCCGTCAGCCTAACCAATATGGAAGGATGATGGAGGAGGCATCTGTCAATAACATATATGGTAGATAAGATATGAGGTATGGAGAGAACAAAAGAAGACTAAAACTCTACAAATGTGTACAAAGAAAAATCCTAGTGTACAATGGCTACGCTCAAGCGTAAAATTTCTTTAGGTGCAACCTGTTGACGGGTTCTTTGAGAGGATAGCCTTCTGGAGAGGCCGGGATGTATGCACCTTTAGTGAGGCAGTGTTGGATGATGTACGCTTCATGCCATAATGATTCTAATTTCCCATGACCGAGAGTATCATGAGCGATATCGTAGGATAGGACGAGATCTCCTTTTTTAAATGAGCGAAGGTTGACCAGGGATGATTTTAAGGATAGAAATTCATTTTAAAATGTAGAAACCTTGGCGAATCTTACTAATCCTTCAAATGTCAAATATAAATGTTTGGCGATATTTTTGTAAAAATATTCAAATTTCTAAGTATTATATATAGTTTTTATAAAATTTTGGCGATATTAAAGGTAAAATAATTTTATCTTATAGAATTTGGGCGAATCATTTTTAAAATAACAAATCTCGTTTTTTGAAAAACCATGGAAAATTAGCCCACGAGCGAAATTTAGCCCCTAAAATCATCCCTGAGGTTGACATGGTGGTCAAAAGTGGCTTTGGACCATTTTTTAGCTGTCTCATTGTTCTGTAAGGTAGGTTGACAGTCTTCATCCAACAACTACTAGTTTAGCAATCGCTGCTCCATTGGAGCAGTTCCAGTTAATAGCTCGATAGCAGTGTGCAATGTGGGGATTTCAAACTCGATAGGGAGGGTGTCTTCAATCCCATGGACAAGATGAAAAGGTGTAAAACTTGTGGCATTTTTGACTGCTGTGCGATAATCCCATAATGCTGAAAACAACATATGATGCCAATTGGTCTTATGTTTGTTGACCGTGCATTGTAACATGGTCTTGAGGATTTTGTTAATAGCCTCGACATAGCCATTGGACTGAGGTCAGTATGGGGAGGTGAAATCATGAGAGAAGTCTAACCTTGCGGAGAGTTCGACAAATATATAATTCTCAAAGTGTTTATTGTGATCGAAGACTAACTTTAGGGGAAATCAGAAACGGGAAATGACGTGATTGAAGAAAAAATGTGTTGTTGTGTTAGCAGTGTTGTTGAAGGTAGGCATGACTTTGACCTATTTGGCAAAGTAATTTACTACCATGACGATGTACTTGTGTCCATTACTATATGGAGGGTTGTAAGTCATGAAGTCTATGCCCCATTTGTAGAAGGGGCTAGCAGTGATGACTGGATGGAGAAGAGCGGGTGGTGCTCACACTTTATTTGTAAAATGTTGGCAGTTTTCGCATCACTTGAAAACATGGATGTAGTCATGAAATAGTGTAGGCCAGAAGTATCCTGCTCGAATGATTTTCTGGGCAGTGGACATCCCTAAGAGGTGGCCACCGTAAGCACCGCTATGGAAATTGTTCAGGACTCTATCTGCTTCATCAATGGTCAAACATCGACGGAGTATGGTGTCGACCCCAAGTTAGTACAAAATGTCACTGATGAGGAGGTACCGAGGGGCCTGATGGTGAATGCAGTGAGGATCATATCAAGAGAGATGAGACCCAAACTTTTGTGTCCAGAGGTAGACGAGAAGGTATCCATACCAAGGGTCATCTGAGGGGATGTAGAATAGGTGTTCGTCGAGGAAATCCATATTGACGGGTGAGCCTATAGCGTCTGAGGGAAATGTCCTAATGAGTTTAGTGAGAACAAGTGCTTTCTTACTTTTGGTAGTTGAAAACTCTAGGTATTATTCATGAAGGATGATGATCCATAGAGAAAATTTTCCATCAATTAGTCATCGACTAAGCAAGTACTGCATGGGGTTGGAATATGCTACGACTTTTGTAGTGCGAAGCAAGATATAATGACGTAGTTTTTGGACTGGGAGGACAAATGCGAGGGCAATTCTCTTGTCATGATTGTATTTCAGGGGTGTTCCTAAAATATTTTTACTAATTGAGTAAATAACATGCTCATGGCTATCATCCCGTAATTGGATGAGAACTCCTTCTACTTAGAAAAACAAATAGAGAATATAATCGCGATCATAGTCAGGAGGACTAATCAAAGGGGCATTGGATAGTGTTTATTTTAAATCATCAAAAGAGGTTTGGTCATGTTCATCCCATCGAAATGGGATATCATGATGTAGTAAGTGAAGGAAACCATGTGCGCGAGTGGCGTAATCTGGAACAAAGCATCATAAAAAGTTGGCTTTGCCTTGTAGGCTTTATAGTTGGCGCAAATTCCTAGGTGGTGGAATTTATGTGATAGCTTGTACCTTGAGGGGGTCCACTGTGATGTCATGTTGGGAGACTATGAACCTAAGGAGGCGGTCGAAGGTGACGCAAAATACACATTTGAGGGGGTTTAGGAAGATATTGTATTGGCAACATCGTTGAAAGACAACTCATAATTCATCTAAGTATTGAGTTTGTTTCTTGGAGCGAGTAGTGAGGTCGTCCAAGTAAGAGAGGATGATGCGGGCAATATCATGGAAAGCCTAAGTCATGGACCGTTGGAATGTAGCACCTGCATTTTTTAGTCTAAACAACATGACACAATAAGCAAAATTACCCCATGGGGTAGTAAATGCGGTTTTATATTGATCTGTTGGATGAATTTGGATTTGATTGTAGCTGGAGAGAACATCCATGAAGGATAAGGCCTCATGGCCGACACATGCATCGATAATTTGGTCGATGAAAGGGGTTGGGAAGTTGTCTCTAGGACAAGCATGATTGATATCGTGAAAGTCAGTGCAGACACAAATAATGACCTATTTTTTGTTAACGAGGATGGGGTTGGAGACACATGAGGTATATGCAATGGGGTATGTGAACCTGACAATGCGTAACTTGTTAATTTCAGCTTTGATAACCATGGCTTTGGATGGGTGAAGTGGTCGTTGCTTATGACGGATTGGGGCAACATCGGGCCATGTGTCGATACGATATTCGACTATAGAAGGATCAAGTCCAGGCATATTGTAAATGCATTGAACCTACACAAAATAGATCTAGCTAAACAATAATACACACATTTGCAGAGAGAATTGGAGAAATATGAAGAAGGAGAGAAAGAATGAAAGAATTCTCATTAATCATTATGAAAAATGAATAATTTACACATGATATACTTTGTATAACTCAATGAGTTCGACTTGAGGATAACAAATGTGCCATAGTGGTGGTCTAGAGTGATATGGAAACACACCAATAGTTACGGGAGTGAACTGCGACCTATTCTATTCTCTCAGGTAGTTACAGGAGTGAATTGCCACCTAGTTGAGTCAACTAGTCAACTAGTCTTCAGTTAACTGACTGAACAGAGAGTAGTGAGGAATTAACTCAAGGAATCAAGGCTAATGTGCCAGTTTGGTGATGATCC
Source organism: Picea glauca (assembly GCA_000966675.3). Classification (NCBI taxonomy): domain Eukaryota; kingdom Viridiplantae; phylum Streptophyta; class Pinopsida; order Pinales; family Pinaceae; genus Picea; species Picea glauca. Next base: position 238,324 of record JZKD02S1821851.1, read on the forward strand.
CAAGGCAAGGTCGAATTAGCATGGTGATGATCCCAATGTTTCATGGTGATGATCCCAATGCAACATCTAAACTCAACTCAACTAGTCAAACTGAAGTGTCAATTGAAAGAGAATATTCACCAGGTGGAATATTCTCTCCTAAAATATAGGAGACTGGATAATGACTAATTATAACTAATAAAAAAGGAAAAACCTTAGTAAAATTAAATCCTAGGTGTATGTGAAGTAACTCCAACACCCCCCCTGAACATCACTATGGTGAAAATAAAGATTGGGTCCCGACAATGAGGCCATGTTAGGTACCCAAGTACAAAATATACACTGAAAATAAAGTGAGGAAAGAGGAAAAACCTCATGGGAAAAACCCCCCCTCAAGGTACAATGTACGTAAAAAGAAGAACTACAGTTTCTAGGAAATTGTCTCCTTCACTCCAAGATTACTTCGCAGAGAATGGAACTTCTGCTCAGTGAAGGTATTGGTGATGATGTATGTTTTATGTTCTACTGAAGGACATAATTGTAAGTCAATGATCCCCTTGTGTACTAAGTCCAAAATGTAGTGCATGCGGATATTAATGTTCTTCATCCACTACCTTTGAACTGGATCTCTGCAGAACTTCAGAGTGCTTCGTTGTCACACCAGATGACGATCAATCGATGAAACTAAATTCCCAACTCAGTGAGAAACTTTTGTAGCCACATAGCCTGAATGGTTATGTTAACTACCCCTCTGTACTCTGCCTCGACTGATGATAGAGAAATGACAACTTTCTTCTTGCTCGACCAACAGATAGGCCCGTAACCAATACTAAGTGAGTAACCAGATGTAGACTTGAGATCAATGTTATTGCCAGCCCAGTCAGAATTAGCAAAACCCAATGAGATCTAATGTAGAGTCTACTTCATAATGAATCCCAAAGGTGGCAGTGCCCTTTATGTATGAAAGGATATGCTTTCATCTTTCCAATGTAGCTTATGCGACTCCTGCATGAACCTGGAAACTGTGCCAACTGCATAGGAGAGGTATGTTATGGAGTGTGTGAGATACAAAAAGCTCCCTACTAGTTGTATGTACAGTGTGTTGTCAACCAGTGGAGTCTCCCCGCCATCCTCAAGTTTGAATTCTGATAGGAAAGGAGTTGGAGAAGACTTGCAGTCTGTCATGTGAAACCTCTCAAGGAGATCTTGTGCAAACTTGGCCTGAGACAGTTTGATGCCTGATGCATCCTAACTGATATCGAGTCCAAGGAAGAAGTGTAGTGGACCCATGTCCATCATCAAAAACCTGTCATGTAGAATCCTCTTGACTGTAGCAATCACTGAAGTCGAGCACCTGGTGATCAACAAATCATTGACATACAAAAGTAAAAGTATAAGTGAATCAATCGTCCTGGGCATGTAGACATTCGTGTCTGATTTAAAATGTACAAAGTTCTGTGACAACAAGTAGGAATCCATATTGGCATACCATGCCCTCAGATCCTGCTTGAGGACATAAAGCGATTTCTTCAGTCGACAGACCAAGGATGAGTTCTGCATAAATCCCTAGGGTTGATCCATGTAGATATCCTCAAAGAGATAACCGTGAAGAAATGCATTCTTCATGTCCATTTGATGGAATTCCCATCCCTTGCATGTCGCAATGGTAAGTTCCAATTGTATGGAATCCATCTTCGCTACTGGAGCGAAGGTCTCATCATAGTCAATACCATGAACCTGCTGAAAGCCTTTGGCGACAAGCCTGGATTTGTATCTATTGATCTGTCCATCCACTACAGTCTTGGTCTTGTAGACCCATCTGCATCTGACAAGTTTCCTCCCAGAAGGAAGGGGAACCAGATTGCAATTTTAGTTCTCGAGGAGGGAGTTTGAACTCAGGGAGGAAGTGGAGAAGTGGGATATTTATTCTTCTGTCTGCCCCCACTCATAGCAGTGGTGCTAGTCAGTGGGGGTGAGGGTGGTGTGGTCAGATTTAGTACTAGAATATGCACCGATATTCCCTCTGATTGGGGAGGGAAGGATGGTTGAGGAACCATCGCGGGTGGGTATAGATACCATACTGGAATGGTGAGCACCAAGTTGGGAAGGGTAAGCGTTGTGGCTACCTGAAAATAGTGTACTCCCTGTGGGGGGTAGAAGAAGGGAATGTGAGTGATGGCTTGGGGGATTGTTTCCCAAACCGAGATTTTACCCTGGGGAAGGGTGAAATTGGGGATAAGTGGTGTCGTAGGGTTATCAGGTAATTCCTCAGGTAGAATTTCTTCAACTGGTGGGATGTCAAGGGGTGGAGAAGCCTTAGTGGGAGGAACGATATCTCCAGTTTCAGTTTCGTTAGAAGATATGACACACACTTGTGCTGAGGGGTGTATGAGTAGTGGTCATCCATGGTATTCCCCCAGCATGTATGGGTCCTTTAAAATTATGGGACCCATATCCATGAGTGGATACACGTTGGAACTAGTGTTGAGAAGAGGTAAGATGTTATCGAAGTTGGTGGAGTGGTTAGGCTCATAAAATGAAACTTGGTCGATGGTGATGATCTTCCTATTGTGGGGGAACATCATCGTTTGAAACACAGAAGAGGCCACAACCTTCATAGAATACATGTAGCTAATTCCAAACAAGATGTTGCAATTGAGTGGGGTGTCGATAACCTCAATGTTGATAAGGATGGTTTTTCCCCTGAGTTCAACAGGGACATTTTGAAAGAGCCCTTCAGGGGAAGATGGTCGACTATCATAAGCTATTAAAGTGATGGAAGATGGTATTATCTTAGGGAGACAATTATATGCCATACAATTTTTGACATGATGCATGTGGATGCGACCTCATCAATGATACACCGATGAATCATGATGTTCTCAATATTGACTAGTATCTAGAAAGCTACTAAAGCGGGGAGATGAGGTTCCCCACAATCTAGATCAAAGGTGATGAGTCTAGTATCAACTGGTTCGAATTCCCCCGAGGTGGAAATGAAGGTTTTACGTTTATTTGGACAAGTTTGGAGGACTTACAATAACGACATGGTTGTAGGAGATTGCGCCAAGTCATAAACCAGACTGTAATTGTGTGCCACCCTAGCCTGAGGGTTGTTGACATTCCGTTGTAACAAGATGCGACTGATATAGATGGGGGGTTCAGTGTTAGGGTGTTGAATCATCAAGGGTTGTCCGGTTGTGGCTGGAGTTACTTTTGAAGTTGTGGGATTAGATTCAGGGGGCGCACTGTATTGACAATTGCGCATTTGTAGAATAATTTTTTCTTCACTAGTGAGGAGGATATTATGATCCACCGTATTTCCAAGGTTTTGATACTGTCCCATTTGTGGCAGCGTAGGATGTATCTCCTATTGTGTATTCTTCACACCTTGGTGTGGAATAGGGTTTTTCAACACAACCGAGGGAGGTTTTTGCAAATAATGTTGTGGGGTCTATTGAGGGGCAGGTGGTGTTGGAGGACGTGGTGCATTCATGGAGTCTTTCATCCATTTGAATTTCACAATTTGGGGGCAATGGTGAGTGTAGTGGCCATTCTCACCACAAAGAGCGCAAGAAAATTTCATCTAGAGGATGTTGTTGTTGTTCCTCCCTTCCCGTTTGTTATTTTACCCTTGGGGGTTTTGGTTACCCTGATTTTGGTTTCCCCCAGTAGGTTGGTTTTGTTTGTGGTTATTCCCCCATGCTCCTAGGTTATTATTGTTTAATTTTTTTCCTTTCTTTTTGGCATTATTCGACTGATGGGCTAGATTTTTCGTATTTGGTTATTCAAAATTTTGAAATTGATGAATGGGAAAGGGTTGAACAAAGTTAACTTTGGCGTGTGGTTGTCCTTCTGGAGGAGCAATTAGTTGTGGTGGACCAGGAAATGGAAAATACAAATTGTTTTGTGGAAACAATCCGTAGGGTGCATAGGAAGGTGTAGCACTCTCACTAGCACCCAGGTTATAAGTTGAGGTAGAAGGGGCACTTGAACATGGTTGAGAAGCCAGGCATATGATGGGTGCCATCAAGGGTCCACTCATGGGTGGAGGGAGAGAAACAAGATATGGTTGTTGGTAATGGGGGGGAGCATAATAAGATGATCCTCCATGTATCGATGAATATTGGGGTGTACCATACATAGGTGGTGGTTGGATGTATGGATTGTGGTGTATTGTGGTACCAATCAATCCATCTTCCACATGAGGCATCCTAGGTTTGTCCTGGACGAATGGTATGGGTCTTGTTGCATCGGGTATTACTGTGTATAAGTAACCTGACTGAGCATAAATGACGTCGTACTGTTGGGCCTTACTGATGGATTTCTCTTCGTATTGGGGGAAGGTGGAAGCCACATATTTTGCAAGGATAGAGATGAGTGATTTGAGGAACCAATCGAGACATTTTTCTTTGGTGGTTTATACTTTACATAAACTACGTCATTGATTCCATTTGTGAATGTGGTCGACGATGTGTGTAGTCGAGGTTTGTTTTCACTCAGAAAGAAGTTCTAGACTAGTGTCATGATGAACTGATAGTTGAAAGAAGGCCAAGAATGCTTTGGCCAAGGATTCAAAAGTCACATGGGACCCTGATTTTTCATCCACATACCATTTGGTTGATGGGTCGGTGACTGTGCATTGAAATAACCTTAAGTGGACATAGTCATCCATGATGTTGTTTGAAGAGCACCATAAGTGGAAGGTCATGACATGGTTGGTGGGATCTTCCCCTGATTTTCCTTCAAATTTAGGAATGTCTAAAGGTAGTTTAGTAGGCATATTGGGCCATGTGGGGTCATGCAATATAGGGTCATTCATGTGTTTACTCAGATCATGAATGTTGAGGGAAGCCAAATATGGCATGTGGGGTGGCGGTGGAGGATTAGTTCCATCCATGGTCTGAGAAGGCAGTGGACCTGACGCTTGAGGGGGGTTTGTTGGGGTTGTACTTGTCCCTTGAGAAGAATTTTGACCTCCGCCTCCTTGTGAAGGAGATCTAGTGGATGGATGGCCTTGGGAAGTGGACCGAAGTAAGGTGGAACGAAGTAAAGATGATACTAGAATAGTGGCGCTCACAGGGGTGTAAGAAGGTTGAGCTAGTGAATTGGAAAGACTAGGAACTCCTCCTAGAATAGGAGGGAGGTTTTGCAAGCGTCTGGAACAAAAGGGATTTTCTGGGTCTCTTATCATGTCCGAATAGAAAATCAGATGTGTTCAAATGGTGATGAGAGCAATAAATGAACAAGAGACTTGTACAATTTTGGACCTTCACAATATATCTCACAGTCGCATGTAATCAAATGAGCATCATACATAAATCAACTGTAAAATAGGAATACATGTTGGTAGGTGGATTTTGTCCACGTGGGAGAACAAAGAAAACAAATGCTCATGTTCTAAAAATGCGTAACATCCTTCCTCTCAAATAACACTGGACCTTCAAAGAGCACTCAATAGTGGGGTCTAAAGCCACCAAAAGAGGAACTAGTGAATGGTGAAACAATCAATTATAATGAGGTGTAGAGGGTGCATATCCTGAAAGAGCTGGTGATATTTCCCAATAGCCACACAAAATCTAATCAAGGTGCAATTGCATCCCACAATTGCCACCTGGGTAGATGTCCTAAATTTGGCCACTAGGTACCTCGGTCAAAGTGTGACATTTAGATTTTTGGCCTCAGAAATGGGTCACGGGAAGGATCCCTTCCAAGAGTTGGGTGACTCAAGGGGGGATTCACAGGACAACCAGATCTCAGCCTTCGATCCTTCACAATTATCACCCTGCCTTATGGTGTTAGGATCACTTGACATGGAGGATTTAAAAGTTCCCTATTTGTCAACTTCTAATGTTTGAAGATGTGAAAACTAGATAACGAGGGGTTATTTAGATGCCTACCCCCGAGATCCTACCTTGACTAAAAAAAATATTTTGGCACCTCCTGTGGAGGAAAACTTAGTGAGTTTTATAGAATTTTTTTAGATGTGGTTGGTTGAGATATTGGGGGTGTGAACCAATCTCATTTGAGTCAAGTGGGTGTGGATAATTTCTACAAGAAATAGTGGGATGTTTTGGAATTCCTTTGGAGAAAACCTACTTCAATATCCACAATTAGAGATGAAATTATGTGAGTGAGTGTCTTTGTGTGTGAGAAAGTGATCAAATGTTCTAATTTTTAGTAAGTTACATGTCAATTTGCAACATGTGGAATTCCTTTGGTCCTTACAAATATTGATTACCTATATCACTAGATGTCATTGGTACAACCTTGTGGAATTTTAAAAGCCTTAAAGAACTAGAATGTAAACATATGGGTCCTTACCAATCCTTTAAACTCCCTAATGTGGTTTATACTAAGAAAGCTTCAAAAAAATATCCTAGATTGTAAGCACGTGGTCATGTATGGGCCCGTTACTTTGATCTTTAAACTCTCCTAGTGATGTAAACTAAGAAAGTAATTTAAAAAACTATCTTAACGTTTGCAACATATGGGCATGTATGGGCCCTTACAAATTTAAGATGTTTTTACAAAGAAACTAAGAGGATCTATAGAGGGGCTTGGTCCTCTCCTAAATATTTTGTTTTAGGGAGATTAAATGTCCCCTTAATCACTTTTCTGATTCTCAAGATCACTCTATGGTGCAAGAGAAGAGCACCCTTAATGATTCAAGTTGATTGTTGGTCCCAATGCAAGTGTTTTTATATGTTATAGAAAAGAATCACAACTTAACTTTCATCATCAAAACAATTCATCCATGTGGCACCCAAAGCAAAAGAAGAGAAATGTGGTTCTTTTTTAACCACTAAGTGCTTATCTTTTGACTAACCTTTCATGTGGGAAAGGAATCTAACTGGAGTGCATTTACAATTTGCAAAAAAGAAAGATTTTGAAGGCTAAGGGACTTCAAATCATCACAAAAAACTATTACAATTTTGAAATTTTGGACAGATGCGCATGTTACAATTCAGACAGAGGCATAGTGGGCACACAATGCACAGAGAAATGAGGACCTTTTGACACACAGTGCACAAAATTTGTAGAGAAACAACGTGTTGTTGTCGCACAATTCTAGAGATGCGAGTCTGTGGACTGAAATACCCATGCACATTCTGATACACGTGGGGGGGTGTGAGTTTAAGTCGAATCATCCTCCTCCAGCTCCAAACATAGCTCTTGACAGGTAAGGCTAGGCCGATTATGGTTCCTGCAAGGAAAATGGGTCAAAAAGAAGTTCTCTAAAAGCCCAAATAGGGAGGAAATTGATACCCGATCCCTAGTATGGTTGCTAATCTATTGTGTATGTTTTTCCACTTGTGTGAGAAAAATAAGGGCACTTACAAGTCTAGTTGGACTTGATAGACAAGACAGAGGTTAGTGCATGATTTGCATAATCCAATCACATGAAATAAACAAACAAATAAAGTAAAAAAAACTAAGGAAATAAAACTACAATGCATAAGAAAATTTGAACCAAAATCAATCAACCAAATGACCAAGAATATGCCACCAATGGATAACTATATTAGTTGGCAAAACACCATGGAGAAATGAGGACTTATGGATCCCCTCTTGCTCCTTGGGAGGGCTCTTGAGTTCCCTATTTGAGAGATCTTCTTACAATGATAAACAAGAAAGAAAATGGTGAAAACATCCAAGCCTATTCCCTCAAGAGGTGAGTGGGAAAGCTTATTGGAATGTTGCTAGAATGCTCCAAGAAGAAAAGAGGATTCTTGAGGGAGGATTGAGGCAACATACCAATACTATGAAATTCTTAAATTCTTAGTGCACCCATGGCCTCCATTTATAGGATGTATTTGTGGAAATATCCAACTAGTTCTTAGTGTGAATAAGGGTCCCTTTAGGGCACCCTTTGGTCTTTGACCAGCCCCCCATTCAGATTCAGCTGAATTTTTGAGGGTCAAATCAAGTTGGGAGTTGGTCCATAAGTGGTTGAGGGGCCGACAACAACCATAAATGCGTCGTTCACAGGAGTGTGTGGATTTTCTTGTAAACAATCATGCATGTGGCACATTGTGTGCTCTATGGGCTTCTTTGTCCCACACACTGTGTGCGTGCTTCCTTTAGTGGTTCAACGCTTGTCAATTTTTGTCCAGTTGTATAGCTTTTTCCTCTTGGAAATTCATTTTTGGTGCTGCAGGTAAACTAATAGGTGTTTGGTTGTGTTGTTTTTCTGTAACCATTTGAATAAAATGTTGCAGATGAAATTTCAGTGATAAAAATATGTGATTAGAAGAATTGATTTCCATTTGGGAGTTGAAGGAATAAACTTCAATGGGCATGGATAAGGAAAGGATGAATATGTTGAGACATGGTTGCTTGGTATGAGGAAGTACTTCCAATTGCATAACTATTCTTCTCATGCAAAACGAAGATTTTATATCTATCATCTAAAAGGAAAGGAATCCATGTGGTGGGATCAGTTGGTGCAAGTGAAACACCTTCGAGAGAAAAATGTGACTTGAAAGGAATTCAAGAAGAATTTTGAAAAGAAATACTTGACCAAGAGTTATTATGATAAAAAGATGAAAGAGTTCTTTGAACTCAAACTCGACAGCATGACTATTGATGAATATGAAAGGATATTATTAGAGTTGTTTAAGTATGTCTCCTTCATAAAGGATGAGACAGTAAATATTCAGAGGTACATAAGTGTAATGATATCTTTCATCAGTGATAAAATACAATATGATGATCCCAATACTCTCGAAGAAAATATAAGGAGAGAAAAATTCTTATATGATGAGAAAAAAGGAAATCTGACTTTCCAGCAGGCTTGGGAGGACAAGAAGAAGTTTAAGAAGGAAAAAATGAAAAAGGGGAACAAGCCTCCATTTTTCAAAAATAGTCCTCAAGGACAACCATCTTTTAGAGAGAATAGAATGGTTGAGGTAGGTGGGCCAAGGCCAAGGAAACCACCTATTCAATGTTAGGTTTGTAAAGGAGATCTTATGTATAGAGATTGTCCTCACAAAAGTGTCAAAGTGAGAGCTATCCACAATTAACAAAAAGATTAAACAATGGAGGACATGGGAAAATGTGTACCAAGGATCTATGCATCCCTAGACAACAAGCAAGCAGAGTTTCAATAACACATGATTGAAGTATAAGGTATGATCAATAACCATGCCTTTACTATTTTGATAGATTCATGGGCTAGTCATAGTTACATAGATTCTAAAGTTGTGGAAATATGTGTTCTGCCAAGAAGCAAGCATGATAAATCTTGGCTAGTAGAACTGGCTACAAGAACCAAGAGAAAATTTATTGAGCTGGTTAAATCATGTATAGTGGACATGAATGGGCTAAGTACCATGGAGTATTTGAACATCCTACCATTGGGTTCTTATGATTTATTAATCGGTATGGATTTGTTTGGCCAACATCATGTTGCCTTAGACCATCATAAAAAGGCATTCACTTGCATTTATGAAGAAGGAAATCTTAGGAAAATCCAAGCAATTCCCGGGGTTGTAGCTATTAGAGAAATTCCATAAATGCAGCTGAAGAAATGTTTCAAAAATGGATGTCAAATAATTATATGCAACTAGAAAAGGGGGCATATGTGCATCCTTATAGTATGCTAGATATTGGCTATGAAATTCAAGTTTAAGACTAGTGGGAAAAGAGAAGAAAAGGGTGTACGAAACCTCAAGTACTAAGGTAGTCAGTTAGGAAAGGGCTGAAGTAGTTCAGTTGAAAAGTAAATGGATGTTGAAGAATCCAAGGTTCATAAAACATCATGTTTTGGAATTGTAATTCGTCCAAGTATGAGTTGGTATAGATAGATACAAAAAATAAATAAAATATGAAGGTTAATATCAGATGAGTATTAAGCTGGAAAAGCAAAAGAAACTAGGAGTGATTTGGCTAGAAAGTGCTCAAGTAAAAAACTAATCATGCATGGTGATTACAGTGAGAGAATAAGAAGAATTAGGAATCAGGGAAGAATTGAAGACTTCTAGGATCATCAAGAGAAGTGACACAAGGAGAAAAAAGTTGTTGCAATTATTGTAGTAGAAAGTATGTTATAGCATGTTGGGACAACCATAAAGAGAGAATGCTTGCATGTTGTAAGTGTTGATGATAATGTTGTTACATATGTAAGGAAGCAACAAAAAGCTAAAGTATTGGTTATAAGTCTGATAAAGAGGCATGGAATCTTCTACTATCATCAAATAACCAGGTATCATCAAATTTATTTAACAACAACTATGCAGGTAAGTATTTCTTGGGAAAATATGTTGCATAATTTTCAAAGGGGAATTTAGGTGAGAATTTCCCCAGATAGAATTTTATAATACACAATATGGTATTATTTAAATGCATTAACATGAATATGATATCACTAGGTATGGAAAATGATAGAGGCCCATTATAGATATCAAATATTTTAACTTTAAAATGCACACACTCACATAGTAACATGCAATGTTATTTTGGTTATGGGGTAATAACCAAAGAAATAAACAATAAGAACTTTCTATAGGAATGATGCCAAGAAAAATAGTCATGCATGAGACTAGGACATGGTTGGATATGGCAAGGTATGGATATGGAAAGGTTGAATACCACATGAATACCCAAAAGCTTCCTATCTTTAAATAATACATGGACTGCAACCTTTTTTCTAACACTAATGCACACCGCATAATTATATTGTTGGTTTAGTGTTCGGTTCAGAAAGGAAGGCATCCAAATAATCAAAAAGACAATGGGAAGTGTGTGGAGAAGGTGTCAAGACATTAAGACATTGGAAAATTTTCCAATTTATGGATGGTGAGATACATGACTTAGATAAGGATCATTATGAAAATCAATGCAAAGGTGCATTGAATAGATACACATTGAGAGTTACACTCATGCCTAGTAAGTATCAGAGTTGCACTTAGGCATGATAGAATTGTATACTTAAATGCATTTGTTGAATGGGTTTTTTGAGTGAATGCATATATATTATTGCATGGAAATAATTATACTAACTATTGAAGTGTTGTTAACTCATGGAGTTGAGAGCATTTCAGGAGTTGTTAGACATTGCAACAGGAAATTTGCAAGTCAAGTAGTCACATGAGCATTAACTACAAAAAAAATTATGTTCAGAAAATAGAAGTATTGAACTTATTTATATTTGAACAGGTGTATGCATAGAATGATAATTCATTTTATCTAATAATTTTTTTCGTAGTTGTTAGTGAATTGATCAGTGAAAAAAATTCTAATATCATGTTATAAGGTTTTTGTACATATTGCAACAAAAGTATGATATACAAGAAATACTGACAATTTGTTGGTTGAATGCAATATAGAAGCATTGCATGAAAAATGGTATTCAATAGGGTGTTTGCTAAAATCCAAAAGGAAGACTCCATCATAATATTGCAACAACAATGAAAAACTATGAAATAGAATTTCATATTTTTGGAAAAGTTGAATTCCTTATGAAATAATTTTAAGTTCTAAATGAATCATTTTATGTTCTCTCACGATAACTGCATGTGTGTGATGTAGATGAGACAATATTGATCATAGTAGTAATGTTGGAAGAGCAACTATTGTTGGAGACACTGAAGCCCTTTAATGGAGAACCTGGGTGAGAGGTTCTGGTAATGGGTTGACACTCTCCTTATGTGTGAAATCCTTGGAAATATTGATTGTTGTTTTACTTTGTAGCAGTGAAAGGATTCCTGAGCCTACAAGGGTAAGTGCAACAAGGATGAGGCAACTCAAATATTCTTATGGCATGGTAGCTTCCATAAGGAGGGCGTGTAAAATGGAACAATGAGATGAATTATTTCTTGAAACATCTCTATAGAGTAGAGAAAAAGTATTCCAGCCACAATATGAATACTAGAATAGGTGCTTGAAAGTAGAGCACCGGGTCAATAACAAGTTTCCAATAGAAAAATCTTGGAGCTTTTTGAAGAATTTTGAATTATACATGGCATATAATGCACTGAGGACAGTGCATAAATAAGGGGAGAGTAATTGTAAACCTGTTTGATAGGATGGTGAGCCAAGTTCTTATAAGATATGAGGATTATGAAATTATTAGGCTGGTGAGCCTAGATGCAAAGGCCAATGAGCGTATTTTTGTATATGTAACACTCATATCATTAATATAATACATCATTGTGTGTATACCGACCATGGTAAATGAGGATGGGGAACTAAGATCCACTAGGTAGGGAAAGGGATAGGGATAATATGAAAGGAAAGAGGGTCTAAGCTTGGGGGATTAACCCAAGGGAATATTATAATGTATTTCTTGAAAATACTAAAGTTGGGAAATAAACCCAGTAATCCTAAGTTCCTTTGGTGAGAGGAACAAACTCCAAGTGGAGAGGAACAAACTCCTGGAAGAGCCTACTGTCATATAGGATGCATACAGATTTATGTGGGAATTTCCTCTATTGTGGGGGTCACTTTCACAATTTTGGATCAATCACAATTCTTGCCATCCCTTGTCTAGTTTGCACATGCACTGAGAATGCACGCAGTCACCCCTTTTTCCTCCATTGTTGAACCCTCTTCCATGGTGAACCTCTGTAACTGAATGCTCTGGTATTTTTATCAACCTCTACCCTACCTTACCTGAGTTATGTTGCTACCTACACATCTGTCCATAAACGAGTTGTTGTTTTTGCTGACACCTTACCGGATTAGCTTAGGAGGTGGAATGAAGAAGAAGGTTGTTAGGCCCGTGAGATACTCTCTCCAGGTGAGATATTTTGTTGGGGAACTGAGTTCTCCTAGAGGGAGCCTAGCAACAAATATAGCACTCTGAGAATTCTGGATTTGGCCTGTTGTTGAATCCATGGAAGGGAAGTGGAGCAGTTCATGGAATGTTGGATAGTGAAGGTGTATAATTCCAAGGGTGGGAGAGGCATGTGGGGAATGAGAGGTTTTGAGTTATGTGTGTAAGTTGGCTCCTTCGAGGAAGTGTGAGGATGTGATTTATGTGTGTAACTTGGCATGCAAGAAACTCTCTCTAGGTGAGAGAGTTTGTTGGAGAAGTGAGTTCTCCTAGAGAGAGACCAACAAAAACTACATCGCTCTGATAATTCCTGATTCGGTCTGTTGTTGAATCCCTAGAAGGGAAGTGGAGCAGTCGATGGACTGTTGGATAGTGAAGGTGTATACTTCCTAGGGTGGGATGGGAAATTGGTGAATGAGAGGCTGTGAGTTGTGTGTGTAAGTTGGATCCTTCAAGGAAGCCATTCTTGTTGACTATGCAGTTTCTTGTTTTCCCATCCTAGCTTAGGAAACCATTTTCTCAAGGGGATTTTAGTCCCATCTCGGGGGTGATGCACTACTGAGACTGATGAGCAGTGTGGTATATGGTTGGGAGGTTCATGGAAGGTCTGCACACAATTGGTGTACTTCAATTAAATAATAAGTACCATTTCCATGTTTGGTTACATGTTCTGTATTTATATAGGCTGTTATGTTTATGGGTTTTTCCTGTGAATACTGCATGTATGATTTTACTATTATTTTTGCATTATGTTGTTTGGTAGCAGAATGTAAATCATTTGGTAAATTGTCTTCCACAAAGTTTAATTGAGGCATATCCCAACAAGCCTCTAAGGCTTGAATTTACAAAAGAATGTTCTCAGATCTTGAACAAAGCAGAGTTAAGGTAGCATGGCCCGACCTAAGTGGTCGGGGATGCTACAAAATGGTGTCAGAGCATGATTGTTTCAAGTAGAATGATCAGCCTGGGTGGCTAGGTGTGTTACAATTGTTTTCAAAAAAATTGGTTTTGAGTTAGTGGTGTTTACCTTGACAAGGGTGGTCGGGGGATGTCACATGATAATTAATATGGAAGAAGTAGCATGCCACAAAAGACTAGATGAAATTATACCTGCGTCATGATGAGAGAGGTATGTAGCATTTTGTGTGTGGTAAAATTTCCATTTCAGCTTCATCAATCTTCCATCTTCCATTTCAATCATGACAACCATGTTGTAAGAATCCTTCCTTATTTTAACAATTCCACTGAACATATGAAAATAGTGGCCTTGATTTATGATGGGAACAAGGGAAAAAGATTTCCATTGCCTCTCAAGATGATATAATACATTATGTGAAAGAAAATATAGGAGTTTATTGTTGGGTCATTTCATGCTTGTACGCATCCTTCATAACATTGTAGAGTTTAGACCCAGGGTTCATCCATAGTTGACCAACGAACACCACAAACCATCGAGATATCAATATTTATCCAAGGCCGAAGAAGGTATCACCTGAGACACAATCATGATCACAGAGACTGTTGGTCCTAAAATCTGCACCTGACTATTAAAGGGAAAGCTAGGCCACCTCAAGTTTAGAATGGTTAGTTTTTTGGGTTTTGTTGGTCAGTTAGAAGGTCAGTTTTACCAAGACAAGAGCATGGTTGGTTTGGAAAAATAATATGGATGAGGGTCATCCTTGGATGGGGGCACACAAATGACAGACAAGTGAAATAATAAAAACAAAGGGAAACAACAAACCACTAAATGAATAATCTGTTGCAAGAATTTTAATACTTAAAATATCATTTCAAGACATTAAACATGTATCAAAAATGAAATTTATCACTTAGGTTGTGATAAAAAAAAGTATTCACCAAGCATTAGTTGTTTTCACGGGTTGCATATCAATAAAGTCAAATTACACAATAGACGAGAGAAATGAAATGTACTTTGCACAAATAAAAAAGTTGTATTCAAGATAAGATAAAAACACATGAATAATTGAACGAAACATTGTCATAAAGAGTATATTCACTAGGTAGAGAGATTTAATCCATGCATCGAACGGGTCCTACCATTTTTTGTATTTCTATCATTTCCCCTAAAAAATTAACCCCTCAAAACATACACAAAATGCATATTTACCAAAGTTGCAGAAGCTCTCGTGCATATGGGACTGCGACTTAACTCTACATTAACAATTGTAGCATAACTTATTAACTTAAATAAAACATTGTTGGAGTAAAACAATGTATAATTCACACTTGACTTAATCAAAAGAGTGGCTCTTATCACACACAGAAGACCACTCATTAACATAATCTAAAATAATCTTGCAATTAAACAACTGAAAACTTCTACTGGAAATGAGATTGGACTCATGCATGCGCTGGAATGAACTGAAAATGAAAAAGAATGTCTAGGAGTGACAGGACTAATTTTTGTATTGAGCCCTGACATGCCTGTGCATTTTTTGACAATATTGGAGATGACTAGATGTCTATCGTGAAAAACTCCCAGAGTGATGTGATGACATGATGTCATATAAGCATGTGATTGTTGAAGTTGTCAAGGATGGTTTGGATCCATACTGCTGTGAATTCCGCAATCCACCACCAACTTCCACGTGCCTGTCTAGCTATACCATGGTTTCGATTGTGAGACTGCTCTAGGATGTTAACTCTTGAGCATTTCTCGTATCCACAATGAAGTGTGGTCATCGATCTTGTTTCCATATCCGATCTGGGTGACCCTGATACTTTAGCTCCCATGCTAACGTTCTATCCATCTTCCATATTAGAACTCCCCTAGCCACATTTAGTGATGGAGAAAATTTCTTAGAGCTAGGGAGCTTTTGAACGCAGAGCATGAATATCTTCTAAAGTGAATTTCTCCTAGAGTGACGTGGAAGTATTTCATCACTTCGACACTTCAAAGTTCAGGAGATTTTGAACGTTGAGCATGAATACGACCTAGAGGAAGGTCTCCCAAATCTCATGTGGTGGCATGACGTCATTGTGCTAACATGTCATGGAAATAAGGGTGGCATGTGTCATGTGGAAATGGGAGAATGATGCAACCAGATGACTTGGAATGAGTTCCATGTGTCTCAATTGATGAGCACCACGTGTCAGTGCCAGATGAAAGCCATGTGTCTCTGGCACTTCGGAGTTCAGGAGCTTTTGAATGCTGAGTAGGAATACCTCCTGGAGGATGATCTCCCGAATATGATGTGGTGGCTTGACATCATGGTGCTAACGTGTCATGGAAATAATGGGTGAATGACACAACCAAATGACCTGGAATGAGTGCCACGTGTCTCAACATATGAACACCACGTGTCAGTGCCATATGAATTCCACGTGTCTCCTGCGAATGAGTGCCATGTGTTTGAAAAACTTGATTTCCATGTGTCTCCATAACTTTGGAGTTCGGTAGATTTTGACTGCAAAGAATGGAGGTCCCCCGAAGTAGTATGGTCCTAGATTGATGTGGTGGCCTTAAATGAATGCCATGTGTCTGCGATGGAAAAGTGCGATGCGTCTGAACTGATGAGTACCATCTACCTCCGACACTTTGACGTTTCGACACTTCGGGGATTCTATCTGGTCATTAAGCCTTGCCTGACTTTGAAACTCCAAATGCACGAGAGTCATTAATATGAACTATACATGGATCTCCACCATTGAAAATTGAACCTGTCTGTTTGCTTATATTTCAATCCCGAAATGGATTGCTTTGAATGATGATTTTTTTCTCATGGTTTTTCCATGTGCATACAACATACTTGATCGAACTGTTGTAAGATCAATTAATTTAAAACAAGATGACCAGTAATTCAAACTGAATCACGTTATGTGTTTATCCTTCAAGAAAAATAGAAAAACTCTACTCAATGAATTAGTCAAGCAAGACAATAAGGGAAACCAAGTCATTCAATACATGGGAAACTGAATTTACCAACCAAAAGAGGAAAAATTTGACGAAGGCATAGGGAAATGAGAGAGGAGGATCAAGGGTGCAGACCTAGGTTACAACATTATCTCCAACTGGGGATAACACTTCCTTGTGAGGTCCTAAGAACATCATATCAGTGCCTTTGAATTTAATAACTTGCTTTCCACCTTCCTTTCCTTACCTCTATTTCCATGTATCTTTTCCATTGTCATCACAACCATGCATCTATGAAGTTCAAAACAATAACTACACCCTAGTTCCTTTGTTGATATATGGAGTCTTTATTCAATATGAAACTTAAAACTGCAGCTACACCCCAGTGCCTTTGTTGGGATATGGAGTCTTAGTTCTGATCTACACAGAAACTACTGAAAAAACCAACATACTGAAAACAATATGTGAACTAAAAATAACTACTCGAACTAAGATCTTATTATCCTACTACCTACTCTGTTCAACTGAAAACTAAGTAATCATGTGTAATCATATTTCCAGTGAAACCAAGAAACCAGTTCACTAATGACTATAACTCCATGAATGTCACTGTTTAAAATAATCTGAATAGGTTATAACAAATGCGACAAAAAATTAGGAGGCATCTAGTACTTATAGTTGCAAATTATGATCATGCTAAAACTTACAACCTTTAGGATTTTGGAAAAACAAGAATCCATCCAACTTTTTATTGGATCTTGAAACTTGTGGAAAGCCTCCAACTGGTTGAGAAGACAAAGTTATTGTTGTATGAGATCAACATTATTTATAATATTAAACTCTTCTTGTACTCCTTGAAACAAATCATTAAGATCATACAGTTCACAACCATTAAGGGAAACAAAACACTCTTGATAATGCTCATCTCGTTGTTTGAAATGAGAGAGTATGTCTTCTACATGGCTGGTTTTTTCTCGTTCTTGTTCCAGAAGGTCATTTTAAGACTTATAGATTTCTTGTTTCTCAAAGATTTCATAAGGAAGGGGAAAAACTTGCTCGTGACCTTCAACATCACTTTCCTCATAGTTAATCATATATTTATGAGAACATAGAACAACAAACACATCATAACAATGACTAACTAAGACCTCTAGAATAATGTAATATGTATTGAAATCCTTTTTATCATCAATTTCATCATTAAAGTAATTCCCAACATCATATTTTTGAATAAAAGGATCATAAGAAGACTCATATGTAACTGAATCTTTCTCCACTTCCTCAACAGAAAAATCCCTTTTATTTTCACTACTAGAAGAACTAATAAGTGGTTGTTGAATATGAGATCCAAGTTATTCACAACAGTCTTCAAAAAGTAAATCAGCTGGAAAAAGCCTTTGACAATGATCACTAAATGTTGCATGGAACTGTTTCAAGGAAGATATGATAGCAGGAGGCAAGGATCGAAACCACTCATGAGCATCTCCCTCTAATGAGTACATGGACACCTTCATTAATAAATCCTCATTATGTATTCCCCACTGATGCATGAGTTCATGAAACTCAATCAAATGCTCAACAGGTTTGTCATCTTTACATTCTCTAAATCTGGGAAAGAAATCACCCCACTCATCTATAGTAGGAACAAAATTTTTAAAACCACGAACAACAAAGAAATTAAAAGGAGAAAACCTATGAGCCAAGATGGATTACATATGGAAATATGACTTCTTAATATTGTGGAGTCACCATTGGATTATTTAACCATGGAGTCGCTAGGTGAACGATCTACAGTCTGAAAGTGTTTGTTCTGTGTTCACCATCAAAGATCAAATCTATTCATTTTTTTTCTCCCGGGGAAAGATATTTCGTTACTCTGATCCCCAGTAGCAGCGCCAAAAGAATTGGGTCCTAAAGTCTGCACCTGAATGTTAAAGGGAAAAGCTAGGCCACTTGAAGTTTAGGATGGTCAGTTTTTTGGGTATTGTTGGTCCGTTAGAGGGTCGAATTTACCAAGACAAGAGCATGGTTGGGCTGGAAAAAATCATACAGATGAGGGTCCTCCTTGGATGGTGGCACACAAATGATAGACAAGTGAAATAATAAAAACAAAGGGAAGAAACAAACCACTCAATGAATAATCTGCTGCAAAAAGTTTAATACTTAAAATATCATTTCAAGACATTAAACATGTATAAAAAATGCAATCGCTCCCTCAAGTTGCGATAAAAAAGAGTGTTCCCCAAGCATTAGCTATTTTCATAGGTTGCGTATCAATAAAGACAAGTTACACAATAGCCGAGAGAAATGAAATGTACTTTGCACAAATAAAAAACTGTATTCAAGATAAGATAAAAACACATGAAGATTTGAATGAAACATTTTCATCAAGATTATATTCACCAGGTAGAGAGCTTTAATCCATGCATCGAATAGGTCCAACTAGTTGTTGTATTTCTATCCTTTCCCCTAAATCTTTAAACCCTCAAAACATACATAAACTACATATTTATCAGAGTTGCAGAGGCTCTCGTCCATCTGGGACTGGGACTTAACTCTACATTAACAATTGTAGAACAACTTATTAACTTGACTAAAACATTGTTGGAGTACAAAAATGTATACTTCACACTTGACTTAATCAAAAGAGTGGTTCTTATCACACACAAAATACCACTCATTAACTTAATCTAAAAGAATCCTACAATTAAACAACTGAAAAATGATACTGGCAATGAGATTGGACTGATGCATGCGTTGGAATGAAATAAAAATGATAGAGAATGACTAGGAGTGACAGAACTGAGTTCTGCATTGATCCCTGACAATCCTGCACACTGTTTGAGGATACTGGAAATGACTAGATGTGCAACGTGAAAATATCCTAGAGTGGCGTGGCGACCTGACGTCATATAAGTACGTGATTGCAGAAGTTGTCAAGGGTGGTTTGCATACATATCGCTTTGACTTTAGCAATCCACCACCGACTTCCACGTACCTCTCTGGTTAACCATGGTTTCAATTGCGAGACCGCTCTAGGATATTAACGTTCGAGCATTTCTTATCTCTGCAATGAAGTGTGGTCGTCAATCTTGTTTCCACCTGCGATCTTGGTGACCCTGCTACTTTAGGGCCCCTGCTAAAGCTCTATCCATCTGCAATATTAGAACTCCCCTAGAAACATTTTAGTGATGGCCCAAATGTCTTAGAGCTCAGGAGCTTTTGAACGTGGAGCATGAATATCTCTCGAAGTGACGTGGTAGTCTCTCGTCACTTCAACACTTCAAAGATCGAGAGATTTTGAATGTTGAGCAGGAATACCTTTCGGAGGATGATCTCTTCAATTTGATGTGGTGGCCTGACGTCATTGTGTTGACGTGTCATGGAATGAAGGGTGGCATGTGTCACATGGAAATGGGCGAATGATGCAACCAAATGCCCTCGAATGAGTGCCACATGTCTCAACAAATGAGCACCACGTGTCAACGCCAGATGAAAGCCACCTGTCTCTGACACTTAATAATTTAGGAGCTTTTGAATGTTGAGAAAGAATACCTCCTGGAGGATGATCTCCAGAATCTGATGTGGTGGTCTGATGCCATGGTTATGATGTATCATGGAAAGAAGGGTGAAACATGTCACATGGAAATGGGTGAATGAGCAACCAAATGACTTGGAATGAGTGCCACGTGTCTCCAACTCTAGATGAATCTTATGTGTCTCTGACAAATGAGTTCCATGTGTCTCTGACACTTGAGTTCCATGTGTCTCTGGCACTTCGAAGTTCGAGAGATTTTTAATGCAAAGCATGGAAGTCCCTTGAAGTAGTACGGTCCCAAAGTGATGTGGTGTCCTGAAATGAATGCCATGTGTCCTTAGCAGACAAGTGCCATGCATCTGAATTGGTGAGTGCCAAGTGCCTCTGACACTTCAACATTTTGGCACTTTGGAGCTTCTCTCTGGTCATTAAGCCTTGGGCAAATTTGAAACTCTGAATGCAATAGAGACATTAATATGAATTGTATATGGATCTCCACCGTTGAAAATTTAACATGTCTATTTGTTTGTATTTCAAGCCTGAAATGAACTTCTCTAAATGATGCATTTTTTCTCATGATTGTTCCCTGTGCATACAACATACTTGATCGACTTGTTGTAAGATCAATTAATAGCAAACAAGATGACAAGTAATTCGAACCAAATCATGATATGTGTTTATCATTCAATAAAAACAAAAAATCTTTGCGCAACAAATCAATCAAGCAAGAAAATAAGGAAAACCAAGTCATTGAATAGATGGGAAACCGACTTTACGAACCAGAAGAGAAAAAATTTGACGAAGGCATAGGGAAATGAGAGAGGAGGGGTAGGGGTGTAGACCTAGGCTACAACAAAGACCATCTGATCTTGTGGCAGGGATCAAGGACTAAATACATAGGGATCCATTCGAGATAACATTCATGCACTCAATTAACATCACCCTACTATTATCAATATTTAAAACAAAACACACACATATCCAAATATGACATGACTAACACATGATAGATCTTAATCAACACATCTTTATTATGCCTTCCATTCCATTGAACACAAGTATACATTAAAAAAAACTAGATTCAATAGCTACAAAGTCTCATGTCCTCCTTAGATATTTCCCGAGAATTACATCACACAACACCATGCACATTCCTTTAGATCTCAAAACTATGATATACTTATACTTATATTCAATAGCATCACAACATTACAATACTAAAAAGACACAAAGTGAGTTTGAAAAACAACAAACAATAACTCAATGAATACTCCAAGTGAGTGTCTAACTCTCCAACCTTATTTTCGTTCGTGCTTATTCCTTTTAAACCTTTCTCTACTTGACAACTCTATCTCTTTCGGTTCTTCTCCACTTTCTCTATTGAAAAATTCCCTCGCACACTTTTGGCACCTACTTTCAATCCACATATCCTTCTAGAATCGACGCAATCTTAACTACCTAGCCAAATCATCTTTTGTCATTTGCATTTTCTCTTGTGCTGGTAGAAGTAATTATTCAAGAAGATTTTAAGATGATTCCTTTCATGATTCCGATGTGCGTCTTTTTGATTATTGGTTCACATATGTAACATCCCGCACTAGTGAGCACACTTTTATTGATTTATTATGTGAGTACACTTGCGTGTAGATGATCTGGTTATGATACATTGTGATTTCGTTTTGATTATGGATTATACATGATGATGATGATGATGTGTTGTGACTTATTGTTATTTGATGTATATATATTGACATATGCTATTGATGAGTTTTCCTAAGTGTGTAGGACACATGACAGGTTATGAATGTTGATGGCATCAATGGACTTGCTTGGAATCTGGATTGAGTCAAGGAGTGAATTGTATTTTGATATAGTATTTCATTTATGAACTTGTAATATAGGATTGATTATAGTATGTTTTATGTATATGGATTATTGACATGGCTTTTATTAGTGGATGCAGAATTGATGATGCTTGCTAATCCGAATCACATAAGGAGTAGAGGGGCCATGCAAAGATACTAGACACTGAAAGAGAGGTGTGGCAATGTCTCTATCACAACCTACTATCACTCTCGTCGTGGCCCAAATGGTAGGTTAACGATTACCTAGTTTGAGAGGTCCACGATGTCATGAGGGCAGACTGAGACAGTTGCTCATGAAAACTTTTTTAAGGAGCACGTAATAAGGCAGAGTCCTTATTCCTTAGAATCCCTTAGTCTCTTATAAGGTCGTCTGAGTGGAGTTTTGACTCCAAGGGTCGGACAAAATTCCAAAACTAGTGAAAGATGAGTGGCACCCTTAAAGCATGGAGGTGTGTCTTGAAGGGAACGTCACGTAATTAAAACTTGAGTCAATAAATCTAGGTGTCCTAGAAAACATTTAAATGATTAAACCTTGTTAGATTAAAATAATATTTAAACAGTAAATTTATTAATTATAAATCCCAATAAAAATCTAAGCCTAAGTCTAAAACTAAGTCCAAATCAAAATTTAATTAAGCTACTCAATGAATTATGACATAAGTTAAAAGTTTGGAGAATAATCAAACTCTAGAAAAAAGGAAATAAAATAAAATCTAAAGATTGAATAAATCAAACTCTAATAACTCGTTATAATTGTGTTTGAAATCTACTTTAAAGATAGATTGGGCCTACGCGCTCGATATACTTCATTAAACGTCTCATCATGTATTCTTGCAAATTAACCTGTGTTAGTTACGGTTCTGAATAACACGAAGGGTAAGACGTACATGCCAGTCTGGATCCAAGTCCTCTGATTGTTCAAGCTACCCACACATACCCACACATAGTAGCTCGTAACCCGAGAGTAAAGTTCGGAACAAATATTATCGGGATGTTTCCTTCTCCACGAATCGAAACTGGATTTTATCTTCTATGCACTCGTGAAACTTTTGGAATGTAATCATTTTCGTGTAGTCGTAGTATTGTTAAAAGAAATATATATATAATTTAGTTAATTGAATACGGTGGAATTAAATTAAAAACCCAAGTTCCATGGGATAGCACAATTGGTTAAGACATGCGCACACTTTTCCAGTTTGGGGAGAGGTCATGAGTTTGAAACCTGTGTCCCTTGGGGCTGCTCGAATAAGCGAAGAGTCTAAAATTGTAAACTCCCTGTTCCTAATTTGCTTAGTTTCCTTGAGGATTCCCGCCCTAGCAATTTTTCATTTGAAAAAAAATCTCGAATAAGTGATATAATATATTTTATAATATAATTGAGCAATTTTTCATTTGAAAAAAGTCTCGAATAAGCGAAGAGTCTAAAATTGTAAACTTCCTGTGACATATGTGTTCTTTGTAAACCTCCTCGACGCATGTGATGAAAAACTCAGTTATTATTGAAGACAGGGTAAATCAAAACTCACTTAAGTGTAATCGATTTCTTGATTAGTATCTTTAATGGGATTCTAGCAGTCCAATTTAACGAGAGTAAACTCATGTTCAATCAATAATTTTATGCCTTACGTATTGCTTGGAACGACTTGCAATTGATATTAAAAAAATTTAGTTACTGATATTCTGAGAGTTTTAATGATGA
Organism: Picea glauca; assembly: GCA_000966675.3. Lineage (NCBI taxonomy): Eukaryota > Viridiplantae > Streptophyta > Pinopsida > Pinales > Pinaceae > Picea > Picea glauca. Next base: position 262,057 of record JZKD02S1821851.1, read on the forward strand.
CCACAGTGGCACTACAATGGTTTTGATCGTTTAGGACTAATGATAATTATTTTTTACTAAGGTTGAGATTGATTTCCTTACCTTCAAATGATATATAATTTAATTAATACATTACTGATTAGAATTCGAAAGGAGTGAAAATTGATAATAGTAATATGGAAAAGTGAAAGTTTACCACGGGCAAGTTAATTCTTGCGTTTTGCGAAGCCGATGATATTAGTGATACTTCCTTGGTTATCCTATTATAATAATGGATTCAATTGTAATTTAGCGTTAGTATCATATTAGTTCATAGTGTTGGATTTCCCTTTCTTGAAGTAATTATGAATAAATAACCTCATTGCACCACATTAAGAAACAATAAATTTGTGCCTTATATTAAATGCTAAATCTTAAATAATGCATTACATAATTATAGTCACGATTAATAATATGATGAATACTGTTGGTAGTAGATTTTGTGACTAAAAGCTCATGATATATTTCATGTGTGGATCCATATTATTATGGTTAAATGATCTTGGTAGTTTAGGTTGATTAATATGGTTAAGATTATTGGAGAGGACTGTAATAAGTTCTCATTGTTGCTGTTGTTAAAATCAAATAGACAATTAATATATAAAAATGTTATATAATTGGCAAGTTATTAGAAATAAAATTAAGTCCAAATGTAATTCTTCTTTCGAAGGAAAAACTCACTTTGCAAGATTTGCAATCTCACATAATTAGATATGCACTTGTGTTTAGCATACTTAAATTATAATAATTGAGTAGTGATACACAATACGTGTTGCTTCACTGCACAATCAAACTATTATTAGTATGTGTATAATGTTATAAATGTAAATTAATTGTCATTGTATTATATGATTGTCTTAATCGATGATTTCTCTTTTGTGTAAACAAAATAATAATAATGGTTGTTTTGTTGTGCTCACTTATCAAATTGTTTTCATCAGAGATATGTTACATATGGTATAAGAGAAGGTTCAACCCTGCGACATTGGACCACTATGTTTTCCATTGTGTTAAATAAATGATTAAAAATATATCTCTAACTAAATTTGAATTTGTACATGCACATATCATGGTTAGAGGAGGAAGGGAAAGTAGACGACATGCTGATGGAGGAAGAGGTGTGTCACCTCCGATAGTATCCAAGCCAGAAGGGTCTAACCCGAGGGACATGAGAAGATCACTGAGCAGGAGAAGGTTATTATGCGAAATGTGGTAGATATGATGAGATCCTTCCATAGGATGTCAGAAGAATCGATTAGCCCTATGGATCGAGATGAGGGCATATCATTTGTACCCAATGAGGATTCACAGTGCACTCCAACTGGTAGTAGTAGTATACATAGAGAACTCGAGAAGGTGAAGTTTTTCATGTTCATGGGTGCCACAGATGGCTTAGCCACCGAGGCATGGTTGGAGAACATGGCGATGTGCTTCACACTTAGTGATTACACCTCCAACATGAAAGTTTGCATGGTGGTATTTCAGATGAAAGGGAGTGATTTTATATGGTGGAAGACACTCCTACCCAACTAAGCATGGCCTTCGAAGATGTGTCATAGGAGTTGTTCGAGGAATAGTTCTGGGAGACGTACTTGTCAGAGGAATTCGTTGAGAGCCAACTTAATAAGTTCAACGCCTTATGATAGGGTGGTCATACGATGCCATAGTATGAGGCCATATTCATGGAGCTACTTAGGTATGCTCCACATATAAACATAGAGAAGTTAAAGGTCAACAAGTTTGTGTTCGGCCTTAACTTCAAAATTCGTGCAAAGGTGAGGATCCTAATGCCTCAAACGTTACACGATACAGTTCATAGGGCCCTCATAGTTGAGGAAGAGCTGAACAACAGGGGGTTAGGGAAGGACTTCTTGTAGGAAAACTAGACAAATGTGATCAAGAGCGCAACAACATTAGACACCCATCATACAGACTTCGGGGAATTGAGATATGCCCATAGGACATATGTTCAAGACACCATGGAGAAAAAATCCTCACCAGAGGACTCCTTACATAGGAACACAACAACAATAACATCGTCGTCTGTAGTAGAAAAAATAGTTTAGGCATGTTCAACAAAATATACCAAGATCACAAATTGTTAGGCCAACAACTTCTACTTTGGGGACCAGGAGCACTAGACTGAAGACCTAATGTTGTACATGTGGAAATCCACATTACCAACGATATTATATGATTGAGAAGGATAGAGCGGTTGGATCATCAGGACCCACTACAGTTGGATATTTGGGAAAGGCCCACAGGATAGATGCAGCGGTGAACAACTACCAAGCCTAACACTTTCCTAGTGTGCTCAAGACGTTAGGTACAATCGTCCTCCAAAATTTTAGTACTTAGATAGATCCAGGTGCTATAGAGAAATTTATATCTAATGAAGAGATAAAGATAATTAAGGTAAAGAAAGTTGAGCATAACGAGTTCAGATACGTAGAAATGGCATCGGGTACCAAACACAAGGTTGGAGGAAAGTTTATGGACTGTAGCACTAACTTGGGAGATTTTGTAACGAAGGCCAACCTATATGTCACGATCTTAGTATATTATGACATAGTGATTAGTATGGATTCATTGGAATCTCATGATGTGATACTTAATTGTAAGACGAAATAGTTAATTTTGATAGATGATTTGGGACAGAGTAAAGTGATTGTAGGAAGGAACCAGGGCATGTCCTTGAGATTTATTTCTTCCCTACAAATACATAAGAGTATGCGCAAGGGGTGCAAGCTTTATGAAATATTAGAGATAAATGAAAGGGACGAGGAAGAAAGATTAGAAAACCTTCGTATAGTGAAAGAGTTTGCATATGTGTTTCCAGAAGTGTTACCAGTTTTACCGCCCGAAAGAGAGTTGGAGTTTATAATAGACTTGAAACCTAGAACTGAACCTATAATGATAATTCCTTATTGGATGTCAATGCCTCAATTATAGGAGTTGAAAATGAAATTGAAAGAATTGTTGGACTTGGGACTTATACGCCAAGTGTGTCTCCTTGGGGTGAGCTAGTTATTTTGATGAGAAATAAGTATGGATCGTGAGACTTTGTATTGACTGTCACCAATTAAACAAAGCAATAATAAATAACCGGTATCCATTACCCATAATAGATGATTTGTTTGACCAGATGAGGGGAGAGAGAATGTTTTCAAAGATTGATTTGAGATTAGAATATCACCAGTTACAGATTAAAGAAGAGGGTATCCCTAAGACCACTTTTAAGATGAGATTCTGACACTACGAGTTTACAGTTTTAACGTTCATATTGACGAATGCTCGTAGGGTATTCATGAGTTTGATGAATGGGGTGTTCCATGAATACTTGGACAAGTTTGTTCAAGTATTTATTGATGACATACTGATTTATTCTCAGATGAAAGAAGAGCATGAAAAACATTTAATATTGGTCCTAAAGTGTTTACTAGAAAACAAATTGTATGGGAAACTATTGAAATGTTCTTTTTACCAATAAAAAATTCATTACTTGGGACATATCATATCTGGTGAAGGTATCACTGTGGATCCAGCAAAATTCGAGGATATTATGGAATGGTTAGCACTGACAAATGTACAAGAAGTACGTAGCTTTATGGGTTTAGTGCGATATTACCAAAGATTCGTCGAAGGTTTTTCGAAGATAGAAAATACGATCAAAGAATTGCAAAAGAAAAAAAAGGTTAGTTTGGATAGAGAAATGCACGGAAGCAATTCAAAGGCTTAAAGAGTTGTTGACGATAGCACCAATACTCAAAGTCCTTGACATGGACAAGGAATACTTGGTATGGATAGACACATCCAAGGAAGTCTTAGACAGAGTTTTCATGCAAGACAATCTTGTGATCACTTACATTTCAAGGAAATTGAGAAAGTATGAAGAGAACTATGCAACGCATGACTTGGATTTATTGGCAATGATATATTCCTTGAGAATTGGGAGACATTATCTGATTGGATGAAAATTCAAACTAAATAAAAATCATTGTGTTTTGCAACATATTTTCACACAAAATGACTTGAGCACGCGACAAAGGCATTGGTCATAATTACTTAGCGAATACAACTTTGAGATTACTTACATTAAAGGAATAGTGAACATAGTGGTAGATGTGTTGACTCAGAGACCACACATATTCTCGGTACTACCTCTTAAGACGAATCTTCGAGAAAATATTCTCACATTACAGATAGATGATGAATGATATAAATAGGTTAAGGATAATATTGGATGAGATACCATGATGGTACCGAAGTTTGAAGGTTATTCTTTAGACAATTATGGATTGTTAAGATTTAATGAAATAATTTATGTACCACCTAATGACGAATTAAGAAGTTTGATCTTGACTGAAGCTCATAAAGAAATATATATGACTCATCCACGAGTCATGATGATGAAGGAAGACCTTAAGCCTTTATTGTTCTAGAACGGAATGAAAGGAGACATAGTTAGTTACATGGCGAGATGTCCAGAATGTCAGCAAGTGAAGGTTGAACATAGACATTCAACATGATTACTACAACCAAACTCTATTTCATAATCGAAATGGGAGTTTATTTCGATGGAACTTATCATTGGATTACCACTGACGGTGAGGAAGAATGATTCAATGCTCATGTTAGTGGATACTCCGACGAAGAGTGCACTCCGATATGTTCAGTACATATGATGTATCAGGCACCAAACATAGCAATATTATTTGTCATCGATATTGTGAGATTACATGGAGTAGCAAGAAGGATCATATTCGACCAAGAATCGGTGTTTACAGGATGATTTTGGACCAATTTCCAAGAGGCCTTAGGAACGCCGATGAATTTCAGTACAACGTATCACCCTGAGACAGACGAACAAACATAGAGAATGAACCATATTTTGGAGGATATGTTGTGTATGTATGTAATGGATCAATAAAAACATTGGGAATATTTCTTACAACTAGTAGAGTTTTCATACAAAAAAAACTATTAGAGTACCATTAAGATGACACCATTTGAGTTTCTTTATGGGTGACCGTGTCATATGCCATTGAGTTGGGATCAAATTGAGGATAGGGTCCTAGTAGGACCAAAAATGATTCAAGAAATGAAAGAACAGATGAAATTGATAAGATAGAGGATTAAAGAAGCACAAGATCGACAAAAGAGTTATGTTAATGCACAACGTGTTGACCACAGTTATGAAGTTTGTGATAATTTTTTCTTGGATGTAAAATTTCACAAGACTTCTATCAAGTTTTGAAAGGGTGATAACATATCACCTAGGCTTGTGGGACCTTTCGAAGTTGTGGAAAAGAAAGGACCTATGGCTTATCGACTAGCCTTTCCTAGTTCTATGAGGCGTATGCATGATGTATTTCATGTATCTGTTTTGAGACATTATATTAGTGATCCTTCACATGTTATTGACATGAGTTCTTTGCAAGTGTCGGACAAGGGTGCTCTCATGGTGAAGCCAATCCACATTTCAGACCATCTTATTCAACAACTGCAACATTGAATAGTCGATCAGGTCAAGTTCCAGTAGGAAAACTATTGTCCACACTCGACTACCTGAGAGGACGCATATGTGATGCATCAATAGTTTCCTTACTTGTTTGATATATTATAAATATAGATCTATGTCATATACATTTGTTTTCTTGAATTTTTATACTATACAAACTTCGAGACAAAGTTTAAAACAAGAGGGGGTGTATGTAACATCCCACTCTACTGAGCACACTTTTATTTACTTATTCTTTGAGGACACTTCCGTGAAAGTGATCCAGTTATTGTACATTGTGATTTCGTTTCGATTATGGATTATACATGATGATGACGATGTGTTGTGACTTATTGTTATTTTATGTATATATATTGGCAGATGCTATTCGTGAGTTTTCCTGAGTTTGCAAGACACATGACAGGTTATGGACGTTGATGGCATCAATGGAATTCCTTGGAATCTGGATTGAGTCAGGGAGTGAATTGTATTTTTATTTAGTATTTCATTTACGCACTTGTGATATATGATTGATTAAAGTATGATTTATGTATATGGATTATTGACACTGGTTTTATCAATGGATGCATGCTTGATGATGCTTGTTAACCCACCTCACGTATGGAGTAGAGGGGCCATGCACAAAAACCAAACATTGAGAAAGGGGTGTGACAACATCCATGTCACATCCTACTAGCACTCCCTCCATGACCAGAATGGTAGGTTAATGATTACCTAGTTTGAGAGGTCCATGATGTTGCGAGGGCACACTGAGACAGTCGCTCACGAATATTTATAAGAAGTCTACAATAAGGCAGATTCCATATTCCTTAGAAGCCCCTAGTTTCTCATAAGGTCGACTGAGTGGAGTGTTAACTCCAAGTGTCAGAAAAACTTCCAAAACTAATCAAAGGATAGCGACACCCTTAGAGCATGGAGGTGTGTCTTGAAAGGCACATCACATAATTAAAAACTTGAGTCAATAAATCTAGGTGGCCTAGAGAAAATTTAAATGATTAGACCTTGCTGGATTAAAATACTTATTTAAACAGTGAATTTATTAATTATAAATCCAAATAAGAGTATAAGCCTAATTCTAAAACTAAGTCTAAGCCTAAATTTAATTAAATGACTAAATGAAATATGACATAAGTTAAACGATTGAAAAATAATTAAACTCTAGGAAAAAGGTGAATAAAATCTAAAGATTGGATAAATTGCACATGTGTGCATTAAAATAATAAAAATATATTTTTAGAATAGAAAGAAATAAAATATGATAGAATATGTGTACACATAGAATAGTATCTAGAGTCAAGCTATGACTAGTCTAACTAAAAGAAGACTGATATTCCAACTATAACTAATATATAGTTAGGAGACACTCATTAATTGAGAATTCTAGGAACAAAGGGACAACTAAGAGCGGAAATAGGAACACATTGGAGAATGTGAGGGAAATTGGTTTTTAAATAAAATAAAAATGGTAATTACTTGTGCAACTTGGGTAGAGTCTGACAAGTGTGTGGGTGAATAATCCTAATTAAATTAATTAAAAAGATAATTAATTGTGCATGAGGACATGCGTTATTGGGGATTTTTCTATAAAACAAATGGTGAAGAAGGAAAAAGGGATCACTGGTAAGGTCATGCTACCAAAATTATTTTGACTGTGTTTTACTTGTGAGAGTTGGGATATCAAGCTTGTAGAGACAGTGGAAACTCTACCTTGTAAGGAAAACCTTGGAGATATTATTTTTGGGTTCTTGCGTGTGGCCCATTTGTGGCTCGGGAAGATAAGTTCCAGTTTAAAACCATCTTCAAATATTGTGTGCAATTGGATACAATATTTATTGTTCAGTTTTTATCGTATTAAATTCCTTGGTTTTAAAATAATTTGAGGATATAATGATTTTGAATCGACTTGTATAATTCATATTGTATGTTCAATAATTGATATTACAGAACCCAATATTATTACGTTGAGATTGATTTATCGAATTACAGTATAGTAATGGTGTGAATATATATATTCCTGTACACATTGAAAATTGTATAATACGCAATGGAACAGATTATTATAGTTGTTGTAGATTTTTGATCCTATAACAGTGATAATGATGAATTTTTTTAACAGTGTTGGGATTGGTATAACATTTAGTTGTATATAATCAAGTTTTGTAATAGTTTCTTATTGATTGTTGGATTTTAGTTAATACCGTTAGAAATGAAGATATATATTTTTAATGTGCATACCATCTTCAGGATAGTTAGGATAGTTAAAAAATAAATATATAAAATTTGGTTAGTTAAAGACGGTGGGATTAAGTTAGAAACCCAAGCGGGATTGCATAATCTGACATGATTATCGACGGATATTGGGATTTGATTTAGATCCTTAGGTGGTATTCTTAGGTTAATATTCCTTCTTTTTTCATTTTCCTTCAGGATTCCCACCCCTGCTTAAAACCCGAGAAAATTCTAGGGTAGGTCTCGAAGAAGCGAAGAGTCTAAAATTGTAAACTTCATGTGACACCAGTGTTCTTTATAAACCTCCTCGACACCTGTGACTCGATGTAAACTCAGTTATTATTGAAGTCAGGGTAAATCGGAACTCATTTAAGTGTAATCGATTTCCTAAGTGATATCTTTTATGGGATTCTAGCAGTCCAATTTAACGCAGTAGGAGTAAACTGAACTTCAATCAATAATTTTAAGCCTTGTGTATTGCTTGGAACGACTTGCGGTTAATATTCAAAAACTTTAGTTACTGATATTCTAAGATTTTTAATGATGACCAATGTGGAACTACAATGGTTTGGATCATTTAGTACTAATGATAATTCCTTTTTTACTAAGATTGAGATTGATTTCCTTACCTTTAAACGATATATGATTTAATTAACACATTATTGATTAGAATTCGAATGGAGTGAAACTTTATAATTGTAATCTGGAAAAGTGAAATTTACCATGGGCAAGCTAATACTTGCGTTTGGCAAAGCCGACGACATTAGGGATACTTCCTTGGTTATGCCATTATAATAATGGATTCTGTTGTAATTTAGAGTTGGTGTCCTCTTAGTTCATAGTGTTGGATTTCCCTTGCCTGAAGTAATTATGAATAACGAACCTCATTGAACCACATTAAGAAACAATAAATGTGCGCCTTATATTAAATGTTAAATCTTAAATAATACATTACATAATTATAGTCGAGATTAATAATATGATGACTACTGTTGATAATAGATTTTGTGACTAAAAGCTCTTGATGACTACGGTTGATAATAGATTTTGGATGGGTTCTGGAGAATTCTGATGCGTAATACATGTTGCTTCACTGCGCAAACAAACTATTATTAGTATGTGTACAATGCTATCATTGTAAATTAATTTTCTATGTATTATATGATTGTCTTAATGGATGATTTCTCTTTTGTGTAAAAAAAAAAATCAATAATAATAATGGTTCTTTCGTTGTGTTCTCTTATCAAATTTTTCTTATCGGAGAGATGTTACAACATCAAAACTCGAACCAACGTGCAATTGATAGACCTCATAGTTAGCACACAATATAAAAACTTTGTCCAACAGCGTTCTCCGTGCATGATCTTAGGTGAATTTCATTTTGTGTACGTTCAACATTAACCCAAAACTTTGGGATCAACATGCCCCCACCACTGTTACTTGGTTCATCCTTCAACCAACTGCTTCATGGAATTACCATTGCAATGGATGGGATAGTGGTTCTAAGTTCCTCCAAGAACTCCTTAAACTAGTGATCGGGCTGATTAAGGTATCCATAGAGATCACACATAATATGAACACTCATCTCAACTTCAAGTGTTGTGACCTGAGAAGTTTTCACGTTCATTGTGTTCATTTTCCCAATGAGAGGACTGACAACAAACTATGCATCTGAGAGCTGTGCAAACAAGATCAAGGCCATATCATCCATAGAAGTGATCATCTATGTTATACTTTGTTGCTCAGCTCAAGATGAAGTGGTCTCCTTTTCTTTTGTTGCAATTGCTAGCATCACAGTGACACACTCCTTGGGTGGTGAAGAAGCGAGATCTCTCTTTCTTTTTGCAACTTAAACCTGTGTGGCGTGAACTTGATCTTCGATTGTAGATACTTTTGGTGGATTTTCGATATGGGTCCATAAGGAGAAGGCATAGACCATGCGGGAGAATGCTTCAACCCTACATTGGCCATCGTGTAGAGTTTCTTGGGTTGACCTAATCATTTGATGAAATTGAGCCATGGATGGATTTTTTTGGTGGACAAAGGGAAATGAGATGTGAATATAGATTCTGCAGGAATGCGTTTACCATCGAGAGTTTAAATCTAAGAGGGATGTCGCACCCTTATGTAGAAGTAGTGGGAATCTATGCATATAGGTTTTCCACATCTCGAAGAAGGTCGGTCAACATTTTACTAAGCTTAATGTACTAGGCCTCACTGACTACGTGTGCCCCATTTTATGTTTCATACCTCCTCTCTACTGCTTGATGATCATGAATATTCTTCCGATATTGTTCGCGTGTCTGATTATGCACTGCAATTTCCACTTGGTGTTGGAGTTTTTATTGTGCATGATCTTGGCTAGGTTTGTAGTTTCACTCAGTTAACTCTCTGAGTAGGGTGGTAACATAGTCTTGTATCACGAGAGTAAGAATTGGTGACAATGGGATACCACCACTATTGGTATCTATTGTAAGTAATGTTGGGGGGTCCACTCTAAGGACCCAAGTAGAGGCATTGGAACTAATCCTTGAAGACGATGATGGTGGAGTAGCATTTGGTATTGTTTTTTCCCCCCAAGTTGTCCATAGAGATGGTTGACATTCCGCATAGCTTATAAATGTATTTGTTGTTGTAGAAAAATTATCATTTTAAGGAATATATTAATGCGGCAATGTTTGATTCCATCTAAATGAAACCATGTTGTGTCGAGGGGATGGTACTGCATATGGATGGTACATTCCTCTATTTCTTTTCCTTGATTGGGGTGGATTATGTTTGCTACAGTGTAGGATGTGCATCCTAATGCTTGATGTTCATATCATATTTGGAACCCCGATAATAAGGGAAAAAATGTTGTTCCTTCTCCCTCACAACTTCATCCTTCTTCCTATCCTAATTGTAAGTGGTTGTAGATGAGTGTGACATTCAACAATTCCTTGTAACATGTCCTCTTTCCTAATACAGAATGGTAGAAGTTCCATTCTAGTGCCATGATCATCCTTGGAATAGATGAACATGATATGGAATGAAATAGAAGGTATCCATCATTCCTATCCATGAGGATGCACGAGATGCACACTTGAAAAGAAGTTTCTTGGATTAGGTTTTTTTTTTTTTTTCGATTCAATACCTCATGGGAAATGCCAAGTACTTCCCCACTTCTTGTATAGTAAATATAGTAAATTTTTGCCTTGATTATGGGGCCTAACACCAAGGGGGAATAATATATTCTAATTGGTGACCTCATCCGTTGGGGATAGCTTCACATCTGGCTTAGAACCACTTGATCTAACCCTTGGGGCTAGTTTCTTGGATTAGTTGTTGGTACCATCCTTGAAATAGATCATTACTGGAATCTTATGTGAAAGGATCATTTATCTCAAGTATTTGTAGGAATCGAGAGGCTTCAAAGTTAGGCATACTTCCAATACATCATTCAAAACATTGAGGGGGACAAGAAAGCACCATAGCGAGAAGAAGTAGAATTCAACTATAACAAAACTCTTTCCTGGAGTCTTGGGTGTCTAAGAAATCATCAATGAATTCATTCATTACATATAGAGCCTATGTCATCTGAAAACCAACTACACATCATTTAGCTACAATGACCACCCCAAATGGGGACTCCTCATTTGTATAATTATGTAGGATTTAATAGACTATTAGCTGCATAGAAAATTGATACGTCGCAGTGTTTATGTCTGAAATCAGTCCCCCACATCGACCATGACATGTATTGTAAGTATCGCATTTCCATGTTGTGAAACGCCTTTAGTAGATAAGGATTTTTACGCCTCATCACCTTGCATGGGTAGGCCTATAATGGGAGGGATTATTGCTTCATCATCCAAATACTTCCCCCCTAGCCATAAGTACCCACCTTCTAAGTGGGTGAGTAAAATTGAAACACACATGGTGATTCTCCCTCTACGTCCAAAACGAGGAAAATTAATCAAGGGGGGAATGCTCATCTTTTCTAAGGGGTTAGGCCCACTCTTGTGTGATAACTAAGGGCTTTCTGTTTTCACTTCGAACCATAAAAGAATAATTATGGAACATCAAGGTAGGGAAATGTGTTAGGTCGCGAACATCATAATCGGTGAATTGGACATCCTACACTCTCCTTGTATGGGAACCCATGAAACTCACATGTGGAGGAAATGTCGACTCGATTGTTTGTGGTTCCTTGCCAATCCTATATCTATTCCAACCATGTGGTCTAGTTGAGGAAGCCTTGAGAATTATTTTAGATGGGTTCTGGAGAATTCTAGTAGTGGGTTAAAGAGGTTGATACTTGTGCTGACCTTTATTGTTAATGTTCCCTTCCTACTAAGATTTTCCACCCATTTTTATAGAGCGAGGAAGATTAGAAATAAACTTGTCATCATTGAGTCAAAAAATGGAAAGTTACCAAGAAGGTACAATGAATAAGCTAGGAAGTGTTCCAGGGGTGTTAAGAAATCAGAATGTCATAGTGTAGCCATAGATTTTCTCTAGTTCAACTAGATTTAAAGTATCCCATAAGTCCAATCAATATATTAATGATCGGAATTTGCGTGAGACACCTCCATTGAATTTTTTTACATTAATGGTGCACAATGACCGATTTTACCACAAAATAGGAGGAATCCCTAGGGGAGTCATAGCATTTACTGTTGTTGGTCATATTAATGGTCTTTACTCCATGTATCGTATATTGGAAACACCATTGTCTTAATTTATGAGAATAATACGACCATAGAGCCTTAATTATGACAGGGATATCTTAGTACTTGTAGAAGTGTAACTCCTCATGGGAACCACGCATGTTTCCTATGCACCCTAATGTGGGTTTGTGATCCAAGATGATCCATAATTCTCACAGAGGTCTAGGAGGATCCAAAATGCTCATAGAGGTCACGGGGGATCCACAAAGGCTAAAAATTCAATCTTCTCAAATGAATGTGAAAACAACATCAATGTGCAGAGCTCGTTGCTAGCTTTCCAACGGTGTAAACCGATCCTCAAACAGATCTCGTACGTAAAATATATGGCTAGTCAAAATTTCATCAAAGTACAGGCAAATAAGGAGGTGACTTGTGACACCACTGCAAGGGTGACATGTGGCACCTAGTTGGTAGCTAACTAGGAAAGTTCATGCTGATAAGTGGTCCAATGGAATGTTGACACGTGGTTCATAGGTGGATGAATTGCATGTTCACAAGTGGCATCAATTATTGTTTGACACGTCACAATGTTCAACCAATGAGAGGTTGCCACATGGTAGCCTCCCATTGGCCAATTATGGATGGAGTTTGTTTAGATATTTTTGCAGCCAAAGGGAATACAACACGGACCTATCGCATGAAATCCCAATAAATTTACCAATGCACCGTAGCATGTGACTATCCATATGTATGACACACAATTAATATAAAGTGGTTCATTTATTAAAATGAGTGGGAAAAGGGCCAAGGGCTTAGCCCTCGACCCATGGTTATCATGCATGCAAGAGACCAAGTCCCTATATTCATGCATGGGCTCAACCAACATATAAACATGTGCTATATTTTTTTTATAACAATATAAAAAACACTTATCAAATAATAATAATAATAATAATAATCTATTTTTAAGGTCACAGCCAAGCCAACACACCAAATTGGTGTATGAGACCCACTTTTTGTGGGACAAGGGACCCCCCTCCGCCCAGTTATTTGACTGGTAAAGTCTACGAAGGTATACATACCCTACCCCCCTCTGGATTTGAACTTGTGACCGCTTAAGAGGAAACACATGTTCTTAACCATTAGGCCCACTCAGGTTGTATCAAACATACACACTATCCCAAGTTTTCCACGAGACTTATAACAAATGGGTTTTTGTTATATATTTATTATTTGTTATAACAAAAAAAAAACATTAATAAATATATTTTAATATTTTTGTAACAAAATACCAAGGAATAAGGGAATTGGTTGGGATTCTATTCCCCAAACTTTTCTATATAAATGAGCATCTTCACCACTACATGACATGAAGTCTTGGTGTTAAAAGACTTTTATTAATCTCTTTTATATAGAGCATAGTTGTATTAGAAAACGTGTTTGTATAAGGAGGAGACATCACAAGTTAATTTTCTTTGTATAAAACTTTATTTCATGTATAGGAAAGAGCTCATTTGTATGAATTAGAAATTAGTAGATTGTTACATAAAAAAGAACCCACTTTTATGCAAGGGGGTTATTTTCCATTTATGTAATTATAAAGAGAGATTTTGTAATATTGGAAAACGCTTTTTTATACTGTTTTGAATATGAACAAAACTCATTTGTAAAAGTTCTAAGCGGAGGCTTTATGCATATAAATTCTTGGTTCTTTATTATTTCATTCAAGCATTTTGAGTTTATGGATAAGACATTCACATGACATGTTGAAAAGAGGTCAAATTGGTCCTTTATTTCCCCGAGTCTGGTCGGATGTGGTTGTGAATTAACATATAAGGATTATTGAGATGAATTATATTATAGTTTGATCAAGTTGTTTTCATAACTCGTTTGGTATTTTCATATCATGTGGTATCATAGAACGATTTTCACAACTGTTTGCAAGTGAATGCTTACAAGATCCAGATTCAAACTCGGTAAAGGAGAGCTTGCAAATTATGAGCGAGAAATTGAAATGAGATTTTGCAAGCGTAAAATGGCTTACAAATAAAATGAAGGAGAAGGTCTTCACATGATCCCTGAGGAAATTATGGCTACACTCGAATCGATGAAGGAAAAAATAGAATATTTGCAACGAAGAGCTCAAAAGACTGGAGATGTAGAGTCTTCGGTAAAAGGAGAAGGAGGAGGTGAAGGTGGCATAACTTCAGATCCTTATTCACCATCAACACCATCACCATCATAATCATCATCATCATATTCTAAGAGGAAAAATCCTTTTAAAAAGTATTCTCATTCTCATGATTTTCCTTTGTTAATGTTAGATGTAATGTTTTATTTTCCTACTTATGATGGAGAGTTGAATGCAAAGAAGTTGGATAATTCAATCAAATAGATTGAGGTATATTGCAGGGTCCAAAATATTATGGTTGATGTTACAAAGTTACAATTGGCGACTCTTCGCATGAAAGACACAATGTTAATATGGTGGGAGAACAAGGCAGAAGTTGATCTTATTCAACATGGTGAAATCATTTCTTCATGGATTGAATTTGTTGTTGCATTAATTTTTTTTTTTTTATCCACTAGCTTATATGCAAAAAATTATGATTTCTTGGCAACATCTAAGGCAAGTGAAATGGAAAAATGTTGAAACTTACACACGAGAATTTAAGAGGAAGGCTTTGTCTTTGGGAATTCCATTACATACTCCTAAGAATCTTCTAAATTATATCGGTGGTATGCACTCATTTCTTCATCATACTATATTAAAGTTCAATCCTACTAATATTGGTTAAATGTCAATAAAAGATACTCATATTGAAGCCAACAGAGAAAAAAGACAGTTGCAGTGAAGAAGTATGAACAGAATAATCCTACATGTTCTCACTATGAGAAGAAAGGGCATGATGAGAAACATTGTTGGAAGTTTCATCCATAATTGAAGCCAAAGTGGGCTCAACCTAGGAAGGGTAAAAATAAGACCGCAACTATAGTGCAGGAACTTGGATCATATTATGAAGATGAAACTATGATTAAAACTATGGGCATTAAAGGTACATATGATATTGCTAGTTCACAAGTTTCTTCTACAAAGTCTAATGTAATCCTTGGTGGAAGGAAAATAAAAGAATTGTTTCATTTATGAGTTGTCTCAAGGAACACAAATATTGATACACTTGTTGATAGTGGATCACAAGTGAATCTTATTTCAGAGCAAGTTGTTCAAAAGTTGTTATTGGAAACTAGGCTTCATCCAAGACCATATCCTTTGGGATGGATTTGTGATAATGCTCAGGTACATGTAACTAATAAATGCAAGTTATGGTTCACAATAATATCTAGTTTCATTCATTAGCTAGAGTTAGATGAGGTTCCACTTGACAGTTGCGGGATGGTTTTGAGAATTCCATACTTGTATAACAACGAGGCCATTTTTGATAGGGAATAGAACAATTATCATCTCCTCAAGAATGACATTGAGTTCATTGTGAGAGCTCATCAGATAAAGATGAATTTGACAGTTGTCACTATAGGGAACATGCTAGTTAATGATAGCATCCATGATCCATATTTACAGCCTACGGTTGAAAGAAAAACAATTCCTTTGGTTAATATTGTTCCTGTTAAGAAGGAAAAATATGTTGATGGTTCATTCTCTTTCACATTTGTATATTCAGTTTTGTTTTTCAGTTTATTACTAGTCAGGGGAGTATGGTTAGCTACTGCAACAATGAATATAGGAGTTTATGAATTTAAGGGAATCGTTAAATTTGTCAGCAATATTGTTTCAGTATTCATTATGGTTGTGATGAGTCAGGTGCTCTTTATCAAACTAGGAAGGATGAATGATACTGGACAAGTGAGGTGAAAAAAATCTCACTTCATTTCTGAATAATCCATACTTATCGAGGACCAAAAGTCCTTCAGTGGGGAGGTATGATCCAGGAGGATATGAAATGATCACATAGGTTGAGGAAGATGCATAATGCTCACAGAGGTCCTAGGGGATCCATAAAGGCTCAAAAATAAATCTTCTCAAATGATTGATAAAACATCATGAATGTAGATATCTCATCGCGATCTTTCCAACGATGCAAACGATGCCTCAAACAGATTTTGTATGTAAAATATATGGCTGAGCAAAGTTTGGTCAAAGTACAGGTAAATAATGACGTGAAACATGGAACCAATGCAAGGGTGACATGTGGCACCTATTTGGAAGCTGATTGGGAAAGGTCATGATGACAAGTGGTCCAATGGCATGTTGACACGTGGTGCACAAGTGGATGAATTGCATGTTTACAAGTGGCATCAATTATTGTTTGACATGTGGCACTGTTCAACCAATGCGGGGTCACCACGTGGCATCCTCCCGTTGGCCAATTATGGATGGAGTTCGTTTAAAATATTGTTGTAGCCGAAGTTAATCAAACTCGGACCTCTCGCATTAAATCCCAACAGCTTTACCAATGCATCATAGCATGTGACTTACCATATGTATGGCGCACAATTAATATAAAACGAGTGGGAAAAGGGTCGGGGGATTAGCCCTCGACCCATGGTTATTGTTCATGCAATAGGTCAAGTCCTTATATCTGTGCGTGGACTCAACCAACATATAAATATCTGTTATATTGTTATAACAATATAACAACCACTTATCAAACATGCATGATATCCGAAGTTTTCCATGAGACTTATAGAAAATGTGTTTTTGTTATATATTTATTATTTGCTATTAAAAAAAACCATAAATAAATATATTTTAAATTTTTTGTAATAAAAGACAAAGGAATAAGGGAATTAGTTTAGATTTGATTCCCCAACCTTTCCTATATAAAGGATCACCCTCACAACTACACGACATGAATTATTGGTGTTAAAATAATTGAATTAATCTCTTTTATACAAAGCTTAGTTGTATATCAAATCTCATTTGCATAAGTTAAGGAGGAGACATCCCAAGTTCATTTTCTTTGTACAAATATTTGTTTCATGTATAGGAAAGATATCGTTTGTATGAGTTAGAAATTAGTGGATTGTTACATAGAAAATAACCCACGTTTATGCATGGGGTTATTTGTTCGCTTATGTAATTCTAAAGAGAACTTCTATAATATTGGAAAATGATTTTTGTATAGAGTTTTGAATATGAAAAAAGCTCGTTACTACATGTTTGAAGCAGAAGTTTGATGCATATAAATTCTTGGTTCTTGATTATTTCATTCAATCATTTTAAGTTTATGGATAAGACATTGACATGACATGTTCTAAATAGGTCAAATTGGTCCTTTATTTCCTTGAATATGGTCGGATGTGGTTGTGAATTAACATCTAAAGATTCTTGGGATGAATTAATATCAAAGTTTGACCAAGCTTTTTTCAGAACTCGTTTGGTATTTCTAAATCAACTCACCTTGGTTACTTACTCACAGTGACCCCTAGTGGTCCACAACGCTGCTTCACTCATATCCATTCTACCTATTTCATCCACTGAGTATCCCCGACTATGTTATTATTATGGGATTCCTCTATTTTATCAATGGGGTTAGTGGTGCTGAGACATGTTCATGTTCTTTCTTCTACCGCATACTTTTTAGCAAGATCCATTTCTTGCATATGTGAATCCTTTACATGTGTCATTGAAACCCCAGGTTTTGAGGGAGCACTCTTTTTCCTGAGGAGCTCGCATGGGGCCTCTAAGTATTTTTGTTGCCTCCTATGTTGTTGCATGTCTATCCACCACCATTCACAAGAACACATGTCGTGACAAATATTCATATCAAGTCTATGCATATCTCACATAGATTACTTTATCGTAGACCATTCTTGACAGGTTTCTCGATGCACGACCCACTATCATGCAAGAGTTCCTAGTAGCATTATATCAAGGGAACATGTCCTCTGATGTTTTGGAATGTGTTGTATATAGGAAACAAATGTGTCCAGTAGGTATAAATTATCGTACCAATAGGAGAAAAACTCTTCCTCACACGCCTCTATGGAGATCTTCACACACATTCTTGTTGAAACTTCCTATAGCTTGTTTTTCCACCTTTCCATAGCATCTTTAGAGCCAATGTCGTAATAATTCATGCTTCACCAACTTAATTCTCCATCTGCAGTGGGATTAATGAAATCCTCCTTGCTCACAGTGATCTTAAAGATGTTTTTAATGACTTATCTCCACACAAAACCATCCACTGGCTCACTGTATATATGCCCTTCATACGGATCTAGAGGTATGATGACATGTAGGGTGTCAATATTTCTCTTCTTCATATTTAGCATGGAATTATTGTCAAAGCCCTAATAAATGCTAATAAATCTAGGGTATGGGTCAAAGTCATCCATAATATGTATGACCTCAAATCCAACCTTGGTCTTCACCCCTTCTATATTTACATTCACTTGTTCAAGTCAGCCTATAGGATATATCTTGTACTTATTTCCAAATTGCAACTAAATAGGTGACCAAATTAGACTCGACTTTTCCTTCAACTCCCATGACTTCTTCGAAATAATATTCACTTCTACACCCAGATCCAACATGAATCCATCCATGTCATAGCCACCAAGATCCATTATCATCTTGAATTCGTGCCTCGTCCACTTCTGCTTACTGACTTTGCACATATCTATTTCTTATAGGGGAGATGATATAGTCCTATATTTTAGCGCTAGAAGTTAACTCAAGACTATTATTGATTCAAGCTTAACATATCTTAGATTAAAAATGATTTTCTTGGGTTTAAGAAAATGTGAAAATGGTAGGATCAACAAGAGGGAAATGAGCCAACTACAAATCAACAACTAGCCATTGGGCATGGATTCCATAGAAAAGAAATAACCCTGACGTAAAATTTTATGGGTACACAAATCAGGTCATAAAAACATAGATCAACTCAAAATTTGTAAATATATGCAATGAAAGAAAAGAGGGAACAAACTAAAAGTTAATCAAAGAACACCTCTGATCTTTGATGTACTAACAATAGAATAATAACTCAGTATTTAGAAACCCTTTATAAACCTGAATTAAGAACTTGAATATGATTGTGGAAAAAATTAAAGCATAACCTATACAATAACTCTCTGAGCACAAAATTTGCATATGTATACCCTATTCAAGAAGATGACAAAAAAATGATTAAAATAGAATAAAAAATTGATCAGAAACTTTGTTATTTGTTGAAGTTGCTTTGCATAGAAGTCATGATAGTTTTTTCAATATATTACATAGAATTTCAAACCTCTTCATCTCACTCTCAGCCTCTCGGATTGAATCCCCCCTTTATATACGATTTTCCATGAGATCTATAGATCTATGAGATAAAAAAAAAATACTCAAAGTTTGGATCTTATCTACTCCAAATAGATATATATATATATGACACCTCCTAGGGTCAAATTTTCACTTAGTCATATCAACAAGATTGCAAAAAATATGGAAAATCAATCCCATACATAAAATCTATTGTTTGAAATTTAGAGCATTAAATACATTCAAATCAGATCAAATATTTGATGATGTTTATTAAAAGTTTCCTCCTTGAGAATCCATGTTTCTTCCTGACTTTACACCTCCTCTTGGAATATGTGGAAATGAACTAAGGGTTGACTGTCCCATTTTACAACATATGGCGAATTTATGAAAAATAGGGCTGAAAAATCACTTCATATATCCCAAACCTTAATAGATGTATGAAATATGAGAGAGGAGTTTTTATATGAGATAGGTTTTGAGAAAATAATCTTTCAGTTTTTAGAAATTCCTCTCCATCGCCTCATAACTTGTTCCCAAAGTTGATGACTAAAATAGGAAATTCTAGAATTTTCAAATTTGAAAAATGAGTTGTAAATATCTTCTTGTATCTCCCAAAAAGTGACGCCTGTGTAAAAAATAAGAGAGGATTTTGTATATGATCTTGTGTTTGAGAAAATCCTCTTTTTTTTTCACAAATTCCTCTCCATTTGGTCAGAGACCAAGTTTGAACTTGACTGCAAAAACAATCATTTCCAGAAAATCCCCTACTTTTAGCGGTTTGTTTTCTCCTTTTTCATAAAAGACTAGTCCAAAACACTTTGATGATAATCACAAATGGTGTATGAAGGATAAAAAATGTTTAAACGCATTTCTAAGACTCACAAAACCATATCCAAACCCCCTCTTCTTGTTATAAAACAAAAACAAAGAATATGATATTTTATGCCATTGTGGCTTATCATTACCTTTTGTTTCCTGACTACTCATGTCATATGTGTATTTTAGGGTGTGGAATAGTGTAATTATCATGTTTCACTATCATCCATCACAAAAAAAAACCAAAACTATAGCATTTTGTTCAAAAATAGGGCGCTACAGGAACTTCCTATAGCGTCCTTTAGGTCAAAATTTGACACTACAAATATTGATACTAACATTGGCTCCACGGGGGATGTTACGCTTCCTGTGAGATTAAAATAACAAGGAAATATGTCCCTTATCCATTGGGCTATGGGGTCATTCACCTTCTTCCAAACATGTGCATTCGTCCACTACCATTCCTCCAATTCTGCAACTTATTCAGGTAAAATGAAAGAATTGTTGGAAAAAAACATACTAATGAAATCCAAATGCTTGGGTATTGAGAAAATTATCTATGCTACACTAATCTAACCAACTCTCCAATTTGATGAAGTGAATTCATGATTCTAGTGCAGCTAGGTAAGTATTTGATTGGTGAATATAATGTTTTGCAAACTACTCTCCAAAAACCCATAAAAGAGGGGAAAATGCAGCAGAAAATCGATGAACAGTTGATACTTATAGTTGCAACCTACTAGCTAGGAGAAATCTCCAGTACTGAAAACTTCCAAACAAAATGACGCCATATATATGGCTATAGGGTCATGGATGATATAACATAAATCTAGATGAATGAGAGGACTAAGTTGGTCCTTCATAGTTTCTAGTGATACAAAAATATAATCCATGCCATCTGTTTGTTGGATGTCTTCTTGCACTAAAAGATATTGACCAAAATTCAAGAACATATAATCTTGCATGTTATCAGAAACAGAAAAGGGTTGTTGACTTGCAGTATGAATGGACAGGCATTTGGGAGGATCGACTTCTTCTTTTACAAAATGATCATGTGATATTTTAATAGTAGCATTAAAAATATTCCTACTATGATCAACTAAAAACTTTCCACAAGGAAAATCATCATCTGCAAAATGACATTTTTTATCACAATCATCTCGCCTCATAACTAGAAAAATAGTCAACCCTATTTGTAAATTCATTTTTATGATAAAATTTCAGAGGATGTGCATATGTATTCTCAATGGTACAAAAATCATATTTGACATCTTCAAGACCTGAAAAAGAATTGAAATATGAAAATGATGCAGAAAGTTGTCCCAAATCTATTTTCTGTTCATAAACATCGTCTTGTCCATGTACATGCAAATATTCAACCCTGAATTGATTTGAGAGATTTTCAAAAACTTGAAGGTTGTTTCCAATCTCCTCTGCATCTATATACACCTGCTCTAAATATGAATAATTTATCTCTATGAGGAATAAAACAAAAATATGATGATGGTGAGATGTAATATAAAATAGCTTGGACACAGCTTCAGATGGTCAAATGAAATAAGGCATGCTAAGATAGAAGTTGTGGAATCTCTAGTTGATCTGAGTGACAATCTCATTTATTCTCTTCTTTAGGGCATAAAAATCAGATATATATTGATCACTAGATTTGTTTTCACCCCAATATCTCAAGAATACACAATGAAAATCAGTCCACGAAAAAATAGAACAAGCCTTCATATTTCTAAACCACAAAGCAACATCCTTGACCAAGTATTTGGAAAATAACCTCAATATAACATCCTCATGCATGATTTTGAAATTATCAATTAAATCCTCAAAAGATTCCATGTGCTTTTTAGTTGCAGTATGATCATCTCCTTTGAACACAAGAAGGTATTCAAAAAACATGGGAGGGTAATCATTTAGGATAGGAGGTAGCTTGAGAGGTTTAAAAATTTCTCTAATCCTTTATTGAGCTTCAGTAGGATGAAAACAAAGGTCAAATAGTTGATTTCAAGGTTCAACAGGGACCTCATCAATTATATCAACTTTGTAATCAACAAGTTTACAATATGAGTCAAATTCAAGAGAAATTGAAATGTAGAACTCAACTTTATCAATAGGTTCACATGATGGGATTAAATCAACGTCAATGGTGCATGAAGAGGAAAAATATTCATTAATCAGGGAAGAATATGCATTTGTAGGCTTACAATCATCTCAATAAAAAAATATATAGGATGATCATATTTACATGCAAAGGGAAATACAAGAACGAGTTGATGAAGACAAAAAATGTTTCATGGAGAAAGCTAATGAGTTGATACCTGGTTTTTCCCTTTAGTACTTAAATTTTTCTATTAGCAGTATTTTTCCTCCAGTGGAGTCTTAGATTGTGGAGTTTCTATGTGAAAGAGTATTGCAGTCTGTACGTGTTCAACTTTAGTTCACCATCTAAAGCTAGATCAAATCAATGTCGTTCTCCTATAGAATATTTTCAACTTCATTCCTGACAACGATGCCAAAAGATGTTAGCACTAGAAGTCGACTCAAGACTGCTATTGAGTCAATACTAACACATCTTATATTAAAAATAATTTGGTTGGGTTTAATAAAATTTGAAAATGGTAGGATCAACAAGAGGGAAGAGAGCTAACTACAGATCAACAACTATCCACTAGGCATGGAGTCCATAAACAAAAATAACCCAGGCATAAAATTCTATGGGTAGACAAATTAGGTCAACAAAACATAGATCAGCTCGAAATTTGTAAAGAGATGTAATGGAAGAAAAAAGGAAACAAGGTGAAAGTCAATCAAAGAACACCGATGAGCTTTGATGTACTAACAGTATGAGAATAACTCAGTATTTAGAAATCCTTTCTAAACCTGAATTAAGAACTTGAATATGCTTGTGGAAAAAATTAAAGCATAACCTATACAATAACTCTCTCAGCACATAATTTGCATACGTATACCCTATAGAAAAAAACTACATATTCAGGAAGATGACAAAAAAATGACTAACACAAAATAATAAACTAATCAGAAACTGTGTTACATGTTGAAGTTCCTTTACATAAAAGTCATGACAGGTTTTTCAAGATATTACATAGACCTTCAACCCTCTACATCTCACTCTCATCCTCTCGGACTGAATCCCATATTTACATATGATTTTTCATGAGCTTTATAAATCTATGAAATAAAAACTACATTCTCAAATTTTTGATATGATCTACTCAAAATAGATATATAGGATACCTCCTAGGGTCAAATTTTCACTTATTCATATCAACAAGATTACAAAAAATCTGGAAAACCAGTCCCATACCTAAAATATAGGGTTCGAAATTTAAAGCATTAAATACATTCAAATCAGATCAAATATTGAGGATATTTAGAAAAAATATCCTCCTTTATCATCCATATGTCTTCATGACTTGACACCTCCTCTTGGCATGTGTGGAAATGAACTAAGGGATGATTGTCCCATTTTACAACATATGGCGAATTTATGAAAAATGGGGCTGAAAAATCACTTAATATCTCCCAAACCATAATAGTTGTGTAAAACGTAAGAGAGTATTTTGTAGATGAGATCGTTTTTGAGAAACACCTATTTCAGTGTTTACAAATTCCTCTCCATCACCTCATAATCTGTTCCCAAAGTTGATGATGAAAACAAAAAATTATGGAATTTTCAAATTTGAAAAATGAGTTGTAAATATATGCTTGTATCTCCCAAATAGTGACAACTATATCAAAAATAATAAATGATTTTGTATATGAGATTGTTTTTTAGGAAAGCCTCTTTTTGTTTCACAAATTCCTCTCCATTTGGTCAGTGACCAAGTTTTAACTTGGCTGCAAAAATAGTCATTCCTAGAAAATCCTTTGTTTTCAGCAGTCTGTTTTCTCCTTTATCATATAAGACTTCTCCAAAACTCTTTGTTGATCATCAAAAATGCTTTCTAAAGGCTAAAACATGTTTAAATGTATCCCTAATAATAAAAAAACCATCTGTGAACCCCCTCTTCTTGTTATAAAACAAAAATAAAGAATATGATATTTCATGCCATTATGGCTTATCATTACCTTTTGTTTCCTGGGTACTCATGTAATATGTGTATTTTAGGGTTTGGAATAGTGGGATTATCATGTTTCACCATCAACTATCACAAAAAAAAAACTATGTCATTTTCTTGAAAAACAGGGTGCTACAGGAACTTCCTATAACGTCCTTTAGGTCAAAATTTGACACTGTAAATATTGATATTAACACTATATGCCGGCGCTTTCCCCATAGAAGTGGCTAGATTTTGTGTCAACTTATTCATAACATTAGTATAACTGAGTAATCAGAAACAACATTGTAAGAAGTTAGTTACTTGATCCTCTATGTCTATATCATGACCCAAGTTGTGCATTGCTTCTTCGCACGATAGGTGTCTCAAATCCTGTGACTGATGTTCCTCAATTGCTCTTTTCTCAGCACCTTGAAACTATTCCATTTACTTATTCCATTTACTTATGCATGGCATGCTACAACTCCTTGTGCATGCGAGCTTCCTCTAAGGACCATTTCATCACATGTTGCATATCTTCCCATGTATGAGCCTCTTCTGGTGACCTTTGTGTCACCTGCTACACTTATTCCTTGATTCATGCCTCCTCCAACGACGTTTGTTTTGAGTGTTGCACTTCCTCATGGATTCGAACATCCTTGAGTGATATTTGTATTGCGTGTTATAGTTCTTCATTCCCTCTTTCCTTTTCAATAGCTCGTTGTGCGTTGCACATAAACTAATTTTATTGGGAAACATAGAACTTAGGAAGGGGCTATGTTACCTTTCTTATTTACTCATCTACCTTTTGACGTGAGCTCTCAGCTCATGTGAAGTCCCTTCATATCTTTTCTCTCCCTTGATTTACCACCTAGACATCAAATTCTTCATCTTTATTCTTATGTTTTCACAACTTTGCATCCACCATATTGCAATGGGTCTTCTTTTCTTCCTACTTATTCACTAAGTCATGACAACCCTATGTGAGATGCTCAGGATTGTAGAAGAATGAAAAAAATACATAAATTTTGGTTCAAAACATTGATACATGACCAATTTCTCCACAATTGAAACAAGTGGTGGACCTACGTCCCCCATGTCCATATCTTCATCCACAACTGTACCCATATCCACCTTTTTGACCTCCTTGGTATCTTCCTCTCTCAACACCACCATGGCCACCACCCTTATGTTATTATTGTACTCATAATGCATGGAGGGTATTTTCTTGCATCAGTTGGAGTGAATAACAGTTATTGATATTGTGTCCCATGGATTTACAAAACTCACATGATGGAGTGTGATTCGTATTTTGATAGTTCTAAAAATTTGGGCAGCGGGGTGGTACATGGACTCACTGTCAACATATCTCACACCATTATGTTTTTCTAGTTGCGAATGGACTCAGTGCACCCATCGCCACATAATTTAGAAAGTACATCGAACTCATCCCCCCATTCCCCTTAGAGTGACATGTGGTATGCCATAAGTGAAATTTCATCGTTGGGTTGGTCAATTATGACTGCAGCTACGCAAACTACATCTATGTATTTTACCCTCTTGGTGTAGCTTCAGGGTGCATTGCAATTTCTACCTCCTTTGCTTCATTTTTCACTTTTTGTTGGGTGAGAAGAACTAGTATATGGGGAAGAAACCCTGCAATAAACCACTCTCTCTGAAGCATGTCTTGAATCTAGAATGTCATCCTATACAACAACATCTTAAGCCACTGGTCATAATCCCACATGGCTTCTCCTTCTTTCTACTTAATATCCTCGATCTAAGTAACACATTGAGACTCTGACTCGGGTTTCTAGAATTTTTTAAACATATATTGCTTGATATCAGACATGGATCTATCCCATGAATGTACCATTTACCATGTCAAGGCTCTATCCCTTAACATGGTTTCTAGCTGTGTGATATTTGTTGTTTCATATGGGATCCTATTAACAGACCAAATTGGTCTGCACGTGAGCTAATATTGTTTTTCATAATCTTTACATGTTCCATGGAACATGGGTAACCTCAAGGTGTTGTCTTCATTCTCCATATTCTAGTGCAAAATACCTGCTCCAATATGAATGATGGTTGTCAAACTCCTTGCTATTGATCCTCCTCTTGGTGATGTGGCACTGAATTCACCTTATTCTTCACTCATCTCGTCTCTTTGATCTTCTTCTACTCTTTAACTTACTTGAATCACTTAATTATATGTTGTTCCTTCTTTTTTGTTACAAATGTGAAATGAGGGTGGTTCAAAAGGGGGGTACATCCATTTTATTTTGACATTTTTCATGAGGGGACCTAGAGAGTTTCCTACCTACAACCACAAAATAACATCTAAAATTGTCAAATATTCTCCCCCACCACTAGAGGATCCTCCATATTCCTTCCTTTCTTTGGCACCTCTACCCTGCACCTAATCTTCTTTTGAGTTGGTTTCACTCTGCAACAACCAAGGGGTTCAAAATTTGTCACATAGGCCCTTGTAACTACTTCTACTACTACTATCGGTATCCTGTCTAGACACCAGGTACTCTCAACATTTCACCTCTTTGCGGGCCTATCTTCACATGTGCTCCACTCTGGCACAACGCACTTATCCACACTTCCACCTGGTACAGTATATTTTATCATCCTCTCGAGACTAACCCCTCTTCACATGCCCCATCTATCTTTTTTCTATCTCTCTACTCATATTTCCTTCTTAGCTCAACCCTTATTGTGTATCTCTCAGTTGTCTCTCTCTCCTTTTCTCTTCTATGTCCATCCCATTGCTGACCTGATCTCAATAATCTATGGATCCTCCTTAATGGATCTCTCTCCTTTCTCATTTTCCCCATCTTTGGAACCCCCCCAAAGTGTTAGGGGAATTTACTTAGCCATTATGTCTCACTCCATGCGAATCAACCCTTTATCCACGAACAACACCTTTATCCAGAGTGGAATATCTTATAGCATTCATTTCCTCATACCTTTCACAGACTAATTTTCATCCCTGCTAATCAGTGTAGTCCATAAAAAATTCAATAATATAGCCTTATTTTACTCGAGAAAACTGAGAATCAATGGCTCGAGTCCACTTATTGTCAAATTCCTCCATTCTATCAAGCGTGACTTGATCCCAAACCACTGGGTCTAGAGGCTACAAAGAAGAATTGGTATTATTTTTCCTTTTCATCCATTCATAAAACAAACAAGGAAATTCAACAAAGAACATCTCATGTAGATAACTGTAAAGATATTTATCTTTCCATCTCTTCACATTCACTCTTAGACCCTGAGTTTTTCGCAGTGAAAATTCATGCTCCTTTTTGCAGTTAGCCAATATTGAATTTTCTCCTGAGATGGATACCACCTCATCTCTTTCCTTCATCCCCCAATACAAGACTTTAAAGCCCTAGAAACAAAACCCTTTGTAGGGTCATTTCACGCTTTTGCATGTAATTCGTAACATTGGGGAATTTAGAACCAGGGTTCCTCCAGATTTTACTAACAAAAAACCCAAAGTGTTGGCATATCAATATTCAACCAAGGCCGAAGAAGGTCCCACTCAAGACACAATGAGGATCACATAGACCATGTAGTCTTGGGAAAGGAATGAATGACTAAATATACAGGGATCAATTTAGAATAACTTTCATGCAATCCATTAAAATCACCCTACTATTATAAATATGTAAAACAATACACACATATGTCCAAATAACACATGAGTGACACATGATAGATCATAATCGCTACATGTTTATTATGCCTTCCATTCCATTGAACACAAGCATACATTAATCAAACTAGATTCAACATCAACAAAGTCTCATGTCCTCTTTATATATTTCCCCATAATTACATCACACTACGCCATGTGTATTATTTTATACCTCATACCTATGACGTACTCATACTTATATTTAGTAGAATTAAACCATTACAATAATACAAAGGCTCAGAGTGATCTTGACACACAACAAAAAACAACTCAATGAATCGTCTAAGTGAGTGTCTAACTCTCTAACTCTATCTCCAATGGAACTTCTTCCTTTTATAGGTTTCTCTTCTTGAGAGATCTGTCTCTTTCAATTCTGCTCCACTTGCTCTACTGACACACTGCCTCACATGCTTCTAGCACATGCCTCCAGTCCACGTAGCCTTTTGGAATTAGGGAAATTTTAACTGCTTCACCAGCTCATCTTTTTTAACTCCAAGTTCTCTTTCGTTGTTGGAAGTAATCATTCAAGGATATTTCTCGATGATTCCTTCCTTGATTCTAGTGTGTGTCTTCCTGTTTTTGGTGCACATCTAAAATCGGACTGGTGCACATTTGATAGACCTTGGAGTTTGCACACAATATCAAAACTTGGTATGACGTGCACTTATTTTCATTCTTTGCACATTAGCTCAACTGCACTTAAAACTAGAATGGGATTCATTTTTGCGTGCACATGATATGAACCCAAAAATTTGGATGCCAACACCTAGGAAACTTAAGCCACATGCTGCCCATTCTTAAAGTTTTGATACTCGATCTATCTACAAAATACACTACACCATGAAGTCTTCGAAGAAGTCTCTTCTAAATGTCATTTGGGAGGTTTCACCCATGTCAAGAATCCATGCATATCGCCAAGAAGAAAATGAAGTGTTAAGAAAATCTTTGGTTACTCCTATATTACAATGGGAGACAATGCAATGAGCACGTGCCTTACCTTTCTCTAGTTTTGAAGTTTTACCTCTCTCTTATTCGATCTTCTCCCATGAAACTCTTCGTTTAGTAGCTTTATTTAATCCATTCCTTCCACAATGGGTTCAGTGAAGATTGGAATTTTCACGGGGATTATACCAACCCTCCAATCTCTGAGCTGCTTCTTCTTTTTTTCCTTTCATTTCTTACGAACAGATGGAAGGAAGCAAGAAATCTACTTGAATATGGTGTTTACAAGAAGCTATCTTTATATTCACTTCAATTTTTCATTTTTCCTTGAGTGACTTTACTTAGTGTCTTCAACCACTAGTTTCTCCACCATGTACTTCTTGTTCACCTGGTATGAAGATAGGGATGGCCTCAACCTAAGTACATCATACAACCTTCAAGAAATTTATTGAAACTAATCACTGGATATCGTTCTTTTATTCATCGAGATTATACAGATGGATATCATCCTTGCAACTATACCATTTCAAAATGACCAACATACTAATTAATATTTCGACCAACAATCCCAACAACCACACTATTAAGTATCAATAAGAATTTCAACCAATGTTTTATTAAAGATTTGGATTTCTAATAGATTCGTGAATCGATGGATGAATGAGGTGTGGATATGATGTGCATCAATGGGAGAATGAGGTGAGGATTCGATGTGCATAGATGGGAGAATGAGGCAAGTCTCAATGGGCGAATGAGATGAGGATTCAACATGTAGTTTATGTTGGGATTTGGTGACAACGAATTCCTTCAAAGGATGGATCTGGATCCTATTATTATGCATTGGTTACAACCAAATAGACCAAGTTAAAATATGGATAGGGATTGCATTTAATAATCAGTTTCTTGTGTGAATGTATAAATTCATGTAAGCCCGTAGAGACAAAATGGCTGAGTGAGAGAGACAAAGTGAGAACTTGCAAATCTAATGTAATCTCCATGATTTGAATAATAAGACAACCGATCCCTATGCTTGGTGGACATATCCCAACGTTTGGGTGAACCACGTGAAATCCCTGTGTTCTTATTTGTATGATTGTTAATTATCATATGTGAATTGTGTTTTTAACATTTTCGATTCTAACAAGTGGTATCAAAGTTGGTTGTAGGAGCTTCAAATTCTCGGAGGAGCACCAGAAGTAAAATCTGCATGAGGTGCATTGATTTATACATCGCTGCAAGTCCGTCCTCTAGAAGGGTGCGATGACATACTACTCACACTTTACGCACGTTTGAAAACATGGAATTTCCTCACTCAAGTTGTGTATTACAGTGCATAAATATTTAAAGATCACCGCACTCCAAGTGAATTGTGAGGCGCAGACTCGCAGCACTCCAATGGTAGTGTGAGGTGCGGAAATGTGCACGATTTTATTCTTGGAAATTTTAAGGATTTTATAAGCAGTGGACATTAGGATATTTTTGTGCTAATGGCTAATATGTAGAGTTGGAAGTTTGAATTTGAAAATCTCAGCGATAAAAAAAAATTTGAGCTTTGGAAGTTCAAGATGCAGGATTTATTGGTGCAACAAGGGTTGAAAAAAGCATTGGCAGGCAATTCAAAGAAACCAACAACCATGAAAGAATGGGAATGGGAATATCTGGATGCGAAAGATCTTAGTACCATTCATTTATGTTTGGCAGATGAGGTTATGTTTAATATCGTAGGAGAGGATACAACATCGGGCTTATGGAGCAAGTTGGAAAGTCTATATATGATGAATTCCTTGGCGAGCAGGATCTACTTGAAGAGACAGTTATATAGTTTGCGGATGAAAGAAGGTACAAAAGTTGATGACCATTTAAATACCTTTAATACCCTTGTAGTTCAATTGACTAGTATGGAAGTTAAATTTGAAGATGAGGATAAGGCTATTACACTATTGTGTTCTTTGCCTGCATCTTGGGATAATCTAGTCACCTCTATTAGCTTTAGTTTAGTAGATGTTTTAGATTAAGAATCTATGGTGGGAGCTCTGTTGGCTGAGGAGATGAGGAGAAAATCTAGGAAAGAAACCTCAACTTCAGAAGCGATGCTGGTCAGAGGTCGAACTAAAGAGAAGAATGAGAGAATTTTTTCTCGATCTAAGTCAAGACACAGAAAGGGTAAATAAAAATGTTGGTACTATGGAAAAATAACACATCTCAAGAAAGATTTCTGGAAGAGAAAGGAATCTGAGGAAAACTCTACGAAGGAAGCAAATTTCGCTGTAACAAATATAGTTATAATTGATCAAGTTTTATCCGTTTCTAGTAATTTACAATATCAAGAAGAATGGCAGTTAGATTCAGGGGCCTCCCACCACATGTGCTCACATAGAAATTGGTTCATTTCTTACCAATCTATTGATGAGGGTGTAGTGTTTATGGGAAATGGTATTCCCTGTAAAACTGTTGGGGTTGGCAGTATTAGAATCAAGATGTTCAATGGTATTGTTAGGGAATTAACGGATGCTAGATATGTACCTAATATTAAATCAAATTTTATTTCATTCGAAGTGTTGGACTCTTGTGGATATAAGTATACAGGTCAAGGTGGATCTCTCACATTGTTGAAAGGGAATTTAGTAGTGATGATGGAAACAAAGGTTGATAACCTTTATAAGCTGGAAGGGAGTATTGAAGTAGCATTTGAAGTGACAGATGTATCTTCTTGTTTATGGCAGAAGCATCAAGGTCATAAGAGAAAGAAAGAATTGGAGGTACCGGTAAGCCGTAAATCATTTCCAGACTTAAAATCTTTGTTTCCTAATTCCTGCTTGTTTTATATCTCTGAAAGTTATAATGATGGTATAAAGGGATGTTGTGCGTGGGATCCTACTTCTCACAAGGTCATCATTGACAAACATATTCTATGTATGGAAAAACCAAAAGGGTTGATTCAAGATCGCAACGGTAAATTTGTTTGCATGCTAGATAATTCATTGTACGGCCTAATGGTACCTAGGCAAATATACAAGATGTTTGAATATTTCTTAGTGAGTCAAAAAATTTCAAAGGGTAGGAATGACTATACAGTTTATAGTACATTCACAATATTGATGGTATTTGTTGATGATATGCTCGATGCAAGTCGAAGCCTGGATAAAATCAGTAAGAAATTGACTCAGGTGGACATGACAATTCAGATGAGGGATCAAGAAGAAGAAAAACAAATTATGGGCATGGAAGTACATAGACATGGTAATGGTAAGTTGTGGTTGGAGTTCAATATGAACATTGTAAAACCAGTTTTTATCCCTCTTTCTTTCCATTATAAGTTTTCTTTAAGCATAAGGCCTGTCTATAAAGAAGAAAAGGTTATGTCTTGTGTAAGTTCAGTAGGAGGGCTGTTGTATGTGATGAAATGGTTAAGATCAGATGTTTCACATGCTAATGATGTTGTTAGATACGTGATAGTTTCAGGGGCTGCAGTGAAATGGGTGATTCATCATTTGAGAAGCACAAATGTCACCTATAATGGTTACACTGAGATGGTTTGTGATAATTGTAATGTATATTTTATAGGTGTTTTGGATAGGATGAGATCTATCACTAAATATGTCTCACAACACAGTTGTGGAAGACATGTTGGAGGTGAAGTGACCCCTGAGGAAATCCAAACTCGTGCAAGTCACACAGGCAAGATCATGAAACCAGTTTTATTAGAGAAGCTAAAATGGTGCTTGGCTTCTCTTGGCTTGCAGAAAAGGTGATGAACAAAAGGAAGGAGCAAGGTATCAGGTTAATTTTTGTCAAGGTGGACATTGTTGGGATTTGGTGACAATGAATTCCTTCAAAGGATGGATTTGGATCCTATTATTCTGCGTTGGTTACAACGATATGGACCAAATTAGAATATGGATAGGGATTGCATTTAATAATCAGTTTCTTGTGTGAATCTATAAATTCATGTAATCTCGTAGAGGAAAAATGACTGAGTGAGAGAAACAGAGTGAGAACTTGGAAATTTTATGTAATCTCTATGATCTGAATAATAAGAAAACCGATGCCTGTGATTGGTGGACATAGCCCAAAGTTTGGTCGAACGATGTGAAATCCTTGTGTTCTTATTGGTATGATTGTTAATTATCATATGTGAATTGTGTTTTCCGCATTTGCAATTATAACATTTTAGTGGGTCATCTTAGGACAGACGTCGTGGGTTGAACATCCTCAGGGGGTTGTACATAACCTTGGTTCAAGGTAGCAAGGGAGGACGGGGGCGTGAAGATGGAATACATGTGACCAATGCATGTTCATTATTCAACTATGGATTGCAAACGTGTGATATAGTGTTATCGATAGGGTTGCGTGCGACTAGTGTGTCGGGGGTTGCATGAGATTTCTCCACACGGGGTTATTTTACCCTATTGGGTATTCCAAACAGTAAGACAATCAATGGGCTTAGAGAGCTAGATAAGAGTTAGAGAATTTATATAGAGAGTAGGCAATCGACATGGTAACCATACACTACTGCCCTCACAAAAACCCTAGTTAGTGACTAGGTTTAGGGTTTCAAATACAAACTAACTATACTAAGAAGGAAAAATTTTGATTAGCGCCAGGAATGTGAACATATGATATGATGGGCGTAGGGTGGGAAATGAATCAATCAGAGTTTTGGAGGGAAGAGAAGAAAATAGGGAGGCATTTGTGTACACTGCGAGAGAGAAAACACCTAGAGAAATAACAAAGTTAGCTTGCACTATAATATTTATTGGAAACATGTCAATGAATTTCCTCATGCGGTCACATGCACATGCATGCAACTATGCTAATGTGCATGCATGCAATCTATTTATGAATTGTTCATGTAAGTATGTGATCTATTCAGTGATCTATTCATGATCAGTCTGTGTAACTAAGTGATAGACGTTATATATACGAGCATACCCATAGAGGTGTAAGTGTAATGTGTGAAGAGTGTGAGAGAAAACTGTGTAGAGATCAGAGTGTGTGAGGAGAGGATGATTGTATGCATATGAAGGCTATTGTAATTCTCCTTTAAACAATAAGAATACCGATAACCACTGCGAGTGGTTTTTTCCCTCATTGAGTTTCTACATAAATCAATGTGTCAAATTGTGAGATTATTATGTTTGATTTAGTGTCTATTTGATCTTGCTTATGCTTTGTTTTTCTTCAACTACCCAACAAAACCACTGTCAAGTCGAACATTGACAACAAATGGAACTCTCAAACCAAACAAATGTAACTCCATTGTTGTAGATTCCATTTACATGCATTGTTGTGGATTACATTGACATGAAAGGTAAATAAATATAAAGTAAATGATTGTTGGTGTGCCTTAAGCCTTAACTAATGGCACTTCGTACCACTCATCGTATTTACAAAACTATTACAGGTAAGTCGATCATAAGAATTACGCGTCCAACCAGTAAAATGATACATGTAGAATTTATTCCATATCATCTATAGATATTTATCCAATCTCATTTGTATGGAGTGTATTGAATTGTTTGGAGTTTGCTATATATTTCTAATGCATTTCCATGCAATGTAAATACATATATAAGTGAGACAATTTCGTAACTATCCTTTTGTGACACTTTGTGTGAGAGTGTCTTAAACATAAGTCTGTTTTTGGCTTTTTAATTGGCTCAAAGTTGAACCACCAACAAAAAGTACAGAATTATTTTAAAAGAAATAATTTTCTTGTCTTTGATTTTTTATTTCAGTTTTTATATGTAAAAATTCAGTTTTTTATTACTGGTTAAAAACAAAAGGTTCTTCATGTCAAAACTATCTCTAAAAACTACTTCCTCTATCTCAAACAATTCACACCTTGGATATGTCAAACAATTCGATATCAACCGGAGAATAGCAAAACGAACTATGATCCCATTTCAGAATGATTTCCTCTCAACCTGCAACTTCTTATCCTTCTGAAACCCCAAATGTCATTGCCCTGTGGATACCTTGGGCGACAATCACTAAAATGTCCCCATCAGCAGGCTTTGACAACATACTCATCACACCATTCTGCTATAATTCTTCTCTCCATCTGCAATCGATTGGCCAAAGCTGCGTAAAGTTTCAACAATCCTGACATATGCAACAACAGATTTTTCTAGTTGGAGAAAGCCAAATTGATCATAACAGTCGCAACCAACAGTATGACGGCAAAAACTCCGGAGCTGGGGATTTGCATACTAAGACTACGCCATTACTTGCACTATTGTTTCCCATGATTACAGCTGAACTCTAATTCTCACGCTTAAACCTCAGGTAGTGATGGTGAGCCAGCGTTTCTCTAGATATAGATGTCCAGAGAGATAGAAAATCGGGACTGCATTTTTAATGCGGCACCGGAATATTTTACGAACAGGATAGTCGGAAAACCTAAATATTCTGTGGAGTCTGCAGTATCTCTCTGCAACTTTTTCTTCATTTTTAAAATTCAATCTAACAACTGAATGCAACTGTTCACCGCATAAATGGATATGCTCACTGTGACAGAGTATTATCCTCTCTGACATTTTGCTTTCTCTATTCTCCGCGTCTTTCGTGTGAAGTTGACAGCCCACTGGCTTGAAAACTGTGCTAGTGGCATTCATGATTGCTGAGGATGAATTATGTCGGCAGTATTCTAAACGTTTTATTTTTTAGGTTTTTTGGTAATTATTTTGGTTTGATTTTGCTCGAAGTGCTTTGATAATGGTTGGATTTATATATTTGAGTAGTTAAGTTTGTATAATCTGAATGTCCCGGAAGTTTTTCATCTAGTTAAATCCATTTATATATTTAGAAATGCAATATAAACAATAGAAAATAATAATTTTGTCCAAATTTACATAGCCAGATTTCAATAAAAAATAAAACATTTAGCCAAAGCCATTAAACAAACCTGACTTTTTGGTTTCTTAGCGTAGGTAAAGCTAAAAGACTGATCAAAGTCGCAGAATGGACATAAAGATGGAGGCGGGATCCAGAGAGATTTTATGAATGATTTCCTGCTCACTTTCGGGATTTCCAGCGAGCGTTTTCCGCCTCCAGGACCAATGACATGATGCCCCAACCATGTTAAAAGGGAAGTGGAAAATATGTCATATATGACAGTAGTTTTAAGGTTCACTGTTCTAACCCATGCGAGAAAAAGTATACTTCCACATTATTTAAAAATTAAAAAGTGATATTTTCAGTGACCTAAAATGCTTCAACTATCAATTCTCTTTTATGTACTTAATGGATCCACTACCACGTATTGGAATAAAACATGTGAATGCATGCATTTCACCAGGCCACTTTCTTTTCTTTTTTTTTTTACCTTCTGGTGTTTGCTTTGTTTTCGTCGTTAACAAATTATAAGTTCTAATTACTTTTAGTTCAAATGTTAAGAAAAACAAGCGATTTATTTAAAAAATTATAAGCTTTATTTTCCTTTATTTCAAAAAGCAATTTATTTAATAACATAAGTTTTAGTTTACCTAATATTTAACTTATATATTTTTTTTTATAAAATAAAAAATATTAAATATTACAAATATACAAATGACATCACCTTTAAAAATATATATAATGTTTAAAATTTTATAACTAATTTTAAAAAATAAAAGAAAATTTAAAGATACTTGGAACTAGTAGTGCAATTGTGCAACACCTAAGCCTTCTCTTTTCTTATGTAATAATAATCTTGAAGAAGAGACCTTAAATTTGTTTTCCGCTCTTGAAAAATGATGATCTCTGGTGCATCCACTGGGTTAGAATATTTATTTGTATCCTACAAAGGAATTGTCCTTTCTATAAATGTCAAATCATAAGTGACCAATTTTGAAAATGTTTTATTAAAGGATTATGCAAGACTTTGATTTGGTGTACAATTTTTGGACATGTAGTTTTCACATGGTCATTCTCAATGTTAGACTAACATGAAAAATTAGATGTTAAAATAATCTTTCATGCATATCTCCCTATACTTCTCTTATATTCGTAAATGCAGAAACACAAATATCATAAGATAAGTATAGTTACATAGAATTAAAAGACATAGAGATTTACGTGGTTCACACAAGATTTGGGCTAGGTCCACCAAGCGAAGGCATCGATTGTCTTATTATTTAGATCATGGAGATTGCAACAACTCACTCACACTCCCTGACTCCCTCTACGGGCTTACATAGATTTGTATACATTTACATAGGAAACTGATTATTATATGCAATCTCATCCATATTCTAACTTGGTCTATTGGTTACAACCAACGTTGGATTATAAGATCTGAAATCCTAATCCTAGAGGAATTCGTTGTCACCAATTTCCAACAATGTCCACCTTGACAACAATTAACCTAATACCTTGCTCCTTCCTTTTATTCATCACCTTTTATGCAAGCCAAGAGAAGCCAAGTATCATTGTAGCTTCTCTAACAATATTGGTTTTGTGAACATGTATGTGCACTGCTCTTTTGTTTTCACTTTCTAAAGAGAGTCTCCATATTCATCGATGACATGTCTTACAAAATGGTACTTGATAGGTATATGTTTTGTTTTACTATGGTAGGATGGATTCTTAGCCAAGTGAATAACACTTTGACTATCACAAAGTAACTTTACTTTGTCCTGAATCCTTCCAAACTCACCAAACAAACCTTTCAGCCAAACTGCCTCTTTGCAAGCATGTGAAGCAACTATGTATTATGCTTCTGTAGTGGATAAAGAAACAATGTTCTGTAGCTTTGACATCCAACTAATAGCTCCTCATGCAAGAGTAAAGACACACCCTAAAGTCAACCTTCTCTTGTCCAAATCACCTACAAAATCGGAATCAACATATCCATAGACTAATTCACAACCATTGTTATAAGTGATACAATAATCACTTGTGCCCCTTAGATATCAAAGCACCCATTTCACTACTTCACAATGCTCTTTACCTAGATTTTCCATATACCTGCTGACAACCCCAACTGCATGTGAAATGTTTGGCGTTGTATTAACCATCACATACATTAAACTTCCTACTACATTAGCATTTGGTATTCAGGACATATATTCCTTTGCTTCTTTTGTACTAGGACATAACTTGAAGAAATCTTAAAAAGGGAAACCAAAGGGACTGAAATTGGTTTCACATCGTTTATACCAAACCTCAAAAGTATCTTCTCAACATACTTTTGTTGTGACAACCAAAGATTACCATTCCTCATGTCTCTAAATATATCCATGCCCAAAATCTACTTTGTTGCTCCTAGATCTTTGATATCGAACATCCTAGCCATCTGAGCCTTTAACCTGTTGATCTCAGTTATTCTTTTGCTTACTAAAAGAATATCGTCAACATACAATACTAAGATAACGAATATGCCATTATTCGATTTCTTAAAGTAGACACAGTGATCATACTCACTGGACTTGTATAATTCTGGCTCACCATGAAAGAATCAAATTTCTTGTACCATTGTCTGGGCGACTTCCTCAGACCATACAATGATTTCTTGAGGCTGCGAACAAATTTTTTGTTGCGATTCTGAACGAAGCCTTCAAGTTGTTCCATGTAAATCTTGTCATCCAAATATCCATCTAAGAAATCGGTCTTCAGGGATGATTTTAGGGGCTAAATTTCACTCATGGGTTAATTTTCCATGGTTTTCCCAAAAAACAATTCGTTATTCTAAAAATGATTCGCCCAAATTCTATATGATAAAACTATTTTACCTTAAACTTGCCAAAATTTCATACAAACTATATAAAATTCATATAAATTTGAATACTTTTCCAAAAATATCGCCAAACATTTATAGTTGGCATATGAAGGATTAGTAAGATTCGCTAAGGTTTCTACATTTTAAAATAAATTTCCATCCTTAAAATCACCCCTGGCGGTCTTAGCATCTAGCTTCTCCAACTCCAAATCGAGTAATGCAACCAATGCTAACACACTTCGAATTGAAACAATGTTAACATATGGTGAAAAAATATCATGAAAGTCC
Source organism: Picea glauca (assembly GCA_000966675.3). Classification (NCBI taxonomy): domain Eukaryota; kingdom Viridiplantae; phylum Streptophyta; class Pinopsida; order Pinales; family Pinaceae; genus Picea; species Picea glauca. The sequence goes on from JZKD02S1821851.1 coordinate 301,269, forward strand.
ATACCTTCTTTCTAAGAATATCCTTTCACAACCAGCCTTTCTTTGTACCTTTCCACCTTATCATCAACACCCTTCTTCAAAAGTTCTACTTGCTAACCCACTTGCAACCTACAGTTTTCCTGTCTCTTGGAAGTTCTACTAGGGCCCATGTGGCATTCCTCTCTAATGCCTTCATTTCATCCTTCATTGCTTCTTCCATTTATCACTGTTAGAACCCTTCACAACTTCCTGATAGCATGAAGGTTCATCGTCATTAGTACTTAATGAAACTAATGAAACAAAATCATCATACCTTCTTGGAGGATTTCTAACCTGCACAGACCTCCTTGGGGAAGTTTGTGCCTCATCCACATTCTGTTGATTATTATCATCAACCATGCCTTCCTTTGCAGGAAACTCTGAATGAACATATTCAGAAACTTGTTCATGTTCACTTTCATTTCTATTTGAATTTGTTTCAAACTGAATCTATTGTTACTTAGGTACTTCTTCTTGTTTCATTTGAATATCTACATTTGATTTGATGAGAGATGATTCATCAAATATTACATCTCTATTAATGGTGATCTTGTGGGCAGTAGGATCCCACAACCTGTACCCCTTAATACCATCACCATATCCAACAAAGGTAAGCCTTTTTTATTTTGGATCTAATTTAGAACGTTGATGTTTCAGAATTAGACCATAGGCTTCATAACCAAAAACTCTAAGATTAGAATAATTACAAGGGTGACCTTTCCATACCTCTTCAGGAATCTTGCACTCTATTGTTGTTGATGGTGATCGATTTACCAGATAACAAGTTGTAGTTACTACTTCTGCCCACAGTTTCTGCTGCAAGTTGGTGTTACTAACCATACTCCTTGCTCTCTCTAGAAGAGTCATGTTCATGCGTTCAACAACTCTGTTTTGCTGAGGATTATAGGAAGTGGTTTTATTTCTATCAATCCCAAACTCCTTGCAATAGTTCTCAAATTCTATTGACATAAATTCACCACCATTATCAGTTCTTAAACATTTAATGGACCTACTAGTGCTCTTTTCCACTAAATCTCTAAACTGCTTGAAAACAGTAAATACATCAGCCTTTCCTTTCAACACATAGACCCAAACCTTTCTAGAAAAATCATCTATAAAAGTTACAAAATATGATGATCATCCATATGAAATAATAGGGGATGGTCTCCAAACACCAGAATAGATATAATCAAGGATTCCTTCACTGGTGTGTCTTTTGGTTTTAAATCTCTGTCTATTATGTTTTCCATAAATACAGTGCTTGAAGAAATCTAACTTTAAATACTTTAGACTAGGAAGTAACTTGCGATCAGATAATACCTTCAATCCTTGTTCGCTCATATGGCCCAACTGTTGATGCCACAATCGAACAGAAACAAGTTACCAACCTTCTTGGATTTCATAACCAGTAGGATTCCTTTGTATACTTTCATAGCTCCACCTTGAACAATACTCTTATATCCTCCAGTGTCTAAGACTCCCAAAGAAATTAGGTTCTTCCTAAGCTCAGGTACATGTCTCACATCAATTAGTATTATAATAGTTCCATCAAACATGTTAATTCGAATGCGATCGATTCCCACAACTTCACACGAGATATCATTTCCCATGTAAACTATTCCATCATCTATAGACTGGTAAGTAACAAACTAGTGTCTATGAAGACACATGTGATTTGAAGCACCAGAATCTAATAACCAATGTTGATCATGATGTGAACCAATACTAATTGATAAAACTTCATTAGTCATACCTGACCTGTTCTTGAACCTGTTTCAATTGAGTTCACTTCCTTCATTTATTTTGGAGGGTCGTCTTTTGAGGCTTGTTGTTGCTTCCAACAGTCCTTCTTCAGGTGTCCCGATTTGCCACAAAACCATCACTTAAGGTTTCTCTTTTATTCCTTTGACTTTGAAAGAGATAAATCCCTCTGACCCCATTGTCTTTCTTTAGGTATGCCTTTGACCATCATCACCTTAGATGTAGAGGTTTCTAAATTGGTTTTCTTCCTCATTTCCTCAACAGTAGTTCTCCAACAATAGCATCAAAATCAATACTTTTTTTGTGTGCTGAAACTAATAGAGGTAACAAAGTGAGCCCATGAATATGTGGGCAAAGAACACAATAATGTAATTGCCTTATCTTGAAAATCGAATTTTACTCCCATGCTGGTCAACTAAACTAAGAGAGTATTAAAAGTATTTAAATGATCAGCTATTTTTGTACCTTCCTTCATGCGCAAAATGTATAATTTCCTTTTCAGGAAAATCTTGTTCGTCAAGGATTTCATCATGTACAGGCTTTCCAGCTTCATCCATAAACCGAGTGTTGTCTTCTTCACAACAATGTTGAACAAAACATCGTTGTCCAAACACAGGTGTATGGCACTTAGTGCTCTCGCATTGATCTCATCCCAGTCTTCATTTGTTATGGTCGTGGGTTTCTTTGTTTTTCCCAAGAGGGCCTTCACCACGCCTTGTTGAATGAGCAGATGGTGCATCGTAACCTTCTAAATCTCAAAATTGTTCTTGGCATTAAATTTCTCAATTTCAAATTTAGCACTCTAACTTTTAGCCATTAGCATAAGGAAAAATTCCACAACACCACTGCTTGTACCACTGCTTGTAATAACCAAGGCCCTTTATATCAAGGAATGATCTTACTCAATGTTGAACAATAATTTTAAAAGGTTTAATCCAAAAAAACCTTTTAATAATATATAAAAGAGACCACCTCAAATATATTATATAAAGCATCCACCAACTTCAATTTATGCATTTAATATAATATGCATATAATACAAATTCACCTTTTTCATACAATCCTCCACCCTTACAATATTTAATACCGTAAAAACTTTATACCTTAAACTTTTTCAAAAGACCATACCTTAAATTCTTTGAAAAAAACATGTCAATTTTTTAAAGGAGATCATGACCTTTGTTTTAAAGGGAGTTGTCGCACCTCCCGGTGCAACTGCCTTGCGACGTGCTTTAATGGGTCGTCGCTCCTCCAAATACAACCAAGTTGTGACGATGTGAGGTGGTCGTCGATCCTCTCGATACAACCAGGGTGCAGCCATCTCAGGAATTTTTGAGGAACAAAAGTTCGACGAATGGGACGTTGCACCTTCCAAGAGGAGGCCTCTGCGAGGATGTGCAAATCGACGCACCTTACACAGGTTTCACTCCTACGGCTCCTCTGATAATTTGTTGCCTGCGACACCCTCTCCTCTAAGCTGCTCTGATACCACTTGGTATATTCGTAAATGCAAAAACACTAATATCATAAGACAAACATAGACACAGAGAATTAAAAGCCGCATAGATTTACGTGGTTCACCCAAGATTTGGGCTACGTCCACCAAGATTGTCTTATTATTCAGATCATTGATATTACAACAACTCACTCACACTCCCTATCTATATCTATGGGCTTACAGAAATTTATATACATTTACAAAGGAAACTAATTATTAAATGCAATCCCATCCATATTCTAACTTGGTCTTATTGGTTACAACCAACGCTGGATTATAGGATCTGAAATCCTAATCCTGGAGGAATTCGTGGTCACTAGTTTCCAACAACCTCCTCTCCATGTACTTCCATGTGCTCATCATTCTTAATGTCAACAATAATATGGGCCTCTCCTATATATGTTATGTTTGAGTTTTAGTACACAAGGACACACCTTTCCATTTTGACTCTCCAAGGCCAAGGAATGATCATTGAAAGACACATTTAAGAGAAACTAGAATCCATAGGAGTAAGGAAGGAAATCAATTCAAGAACAATGCCTAAATGGGTGGAAATTTCTCCTATTATCTATTGTAGAGATGTTTCCTACACACTTAACTATTCATCATTGCTTTAGTGGATGCTCATGAATGCATTTTCCCCTTTTTTCCATTCTATAACTGCGAAAATGTGCTTGGAAGTATCCACAACAGACTTGTCTCACACCCCATTATCCTGTTTTATATGACTTGTAAGCTCGTACTTCCACTTATTCCACAAAAATGTCTAGTTTATTATGCTACAGAGGCTTTCACAATATCCTCATTGGACTTCTTCAAACCCCATGTCAAATCCTCACATTCATAGAGCACACAATAGTGGCTTTAAGATTGGTAGTGTGTCATAATCCCAATTGTCTTGGCCAAGTAAGCTCACACACCTCACAATTAAAAAAAATAGATATAGAGTGCTATAAGAGCCTCGACCTTAGAATGGCAACCATGCGTCTAGATGAACCCACTAATTATAAAAATCCATTTTAGAAGTCCTTTCCCATATTCAACCCAAATCTAAACAACATAAACTAAGCTCTAAAAAAAACCAAGAAGTTCTCCTTTCTAGATGCTCAAGCTCACATGAGGGACCTTGTTTTACAAAGAGGGCAAAAAATATTCCCAAGTTATACCTATTAAACCCACATTCTTCCAAAACTAAAACCATTTTACCTTTATTAACACCCACTCCTAATCTATAAGAGAAACATTAATAGAAAAGTGTTCACCTTATAACTTTCCATCTCATTATTTTTTCCTAAATAGGCATATGTTAAATTGTAGTGAGATGGCCATGATATTGCACCATCCCCTACTTATACCACACCAATCTTCATTCATTATTATGGTCATATTAACTTGTTTATGAGCATGTTCATTTAGTTAATTTTAATAGAAATCAAAGTTTTCAAATGTTTAAACTATTTGAAAATTTTATTGGAAAATTTTAGACAAGAAAATATTCTTAAGAAAATATCTAGTTATTGTTGAATCCCAAACCACTAACTTATAATTAATTTAAATTCTAACTTAGCTTTCTATAAAAATAAATGAACATTGATTATGGATAGATAAACATTGATAAAGACGTCACAATTCACCTGGTTGTTATTAGGGAACATCCCTATTAACCTTCTTGTTATTAGTGAAGATCCTTATTATTAGTTATAGGAAAGTGATTTTTTTCTCCATCCAAGTATCCACCACTCATAATAAAAAATAATAAGCGTTATCAATATTCCTTTACTATCTGATGATATCTTTTATATTGCCAAAACGTTGGTAAATTTATTTATACTAATTCTATCTCTGAGAATGGTATATTATAATATAATATACTTAATTTATTTACTATTATCGTTATATGTGTCCCTCACACTTTCTAGGAGAGAGATAAGATTCTTCTCGCCAAACACCTTAAAAAAATGAATAATACAAAGAAAAAGGCTCCATATAAAAATGGTGGCGGATATTCTATTAAGTTATCAATTTAAGAAAAAATTGAAAATCATACTTTATCAAGGAACGAAAAATTGATATTTCAAAATCACAAATTGTAATTATACAATTGGTAAATTTTTCATTATAAATGAAAAGTGTTGAAAATCGAACCTATCACTGGCTATCAAGTAAGGTAACAGTTGCGCAATCTTTATCAAGTCATGACTTTTATAACTCCAAAATTTGGTGTAACTGTTGTGCCATTAATTTTTCTTATAGGCCATTTACTCGAGCAATCTTTCTAACAAATTTTTATAGCCTCTCAATTTCTTTAATTCATTGCACTATAAGCACACTAATTCTTATGTAAACGACAACTACTTAAGTAGAATATAGCAGAAAATTATTAAAAACCCTTCGTGTGTTCTGTATACTGTGTTATAACCGTGTCTTATTAAAATAGAGCTTCTGTTGGTTAAGGCGTTATCAATTTTCACATATGGAAAGATACATAGCCCTATCTCTGGAGAGTGCAGAAAAGAGAATATGATGTTCACAATACAGTTTCGCGAGGAAACAAATAATTTATGATAAATTCAATTTCACAATTTTAAAAATAATAAAAATTAAAAGATCAAATGAAAAAAGTTAGTTGTCAGTCAGTTCGTATAACTATAATTAGCATAGTCGCTAAATCGTTGCTGGTGAAAGCAAAGGCTTATAGTTGGTAAGATGAAAAGAAGAATTTGAAATCATTGAAGAATATGAAACGTGGCTGCTATAAGTAAAAAGTGACACAAATGTAAATCTAGTACTGTAAAATGATAAAAAGTTAATAGTGGAGTAAATTTGTAATTTCAATTAAGTTTGTTAATCATTTGAACGTGGCAATTAGATGGTAACACAGTAATTTCTTAATCCTATTAAGTAAATGTTAAAAAGTAAACAGGTTAACTGAAACTCTTAAAAATACTAGAAAATTATGAACATGAGATCTAGTTTATTGATTTAAAAAGACTAGTAAAAATATGCTAACATCTTTGATTGATAACTATAAAATTAAAATTTATAATTAAAAGACCATTAAATGTACCCATTATCAATAGATATACCCTTTAAAAATAATTAAAATCTAATTCCTCTCAATATCTCAAACAATTCCCGTATATCAATATCAACCGCCAAAAAGCAAAACTAATTACTTTGCCCATCCCAAAATGATCTCATCTTAGACTGCAACTTCTTATCCTTCTCAAACTTACAACTTCTTATCCTTCTCAAACTCAAAATCCCATTGCTACCTTAGGCGACTGTAACTGAAATCTTTTCACTCGCAGGCTTTGACAAGATCATTGGCGTAGCCAAGAATGTTGGCATCTCGTCGCCGGCCATGATCACAGTCACTTTACCCTCCATTTCATCGTCATCAGAGCATGCCACAGTCATCACGCCGTTCTTCTCTGCATATCCAATCGATTCGCCGAAGCTGTGTGCATGGACAACATCAGATTTCTTCCGATAGGACACAGCCAGAATGATCAGAGCAGCCGCCAACAATAGTATGATGACAAAAACTCCACCCAACAGATATGGGACTGGCGATTTCCATACTGAACCTACGACATTACTTCCACTATCATTTTCCATGATTACAGAGGAACTCTAATTGGCACACTAATTCCTCACTTTTTTCAGGCATTTATCATAGTGAGTCAGCGTGTCTCTATATATAGATGTGCATATAGATAGAAAAGCAGGACTGACTTTCCTAATGGGCCACAAGAATTTTTTTATGAAGCGGACAAAAAAAGGTCGAAATGTTCTGTGGGGGCATGAGGCATCTCTCAGCAACTTTTTCTTCTTTTGAAAACATAATATAATGGTTCATTGCAACTTTCTCTTCTTTTTAAAACTTAACATAATGATTGAATGCAACTGTTCATCGCATTAATGCATATGCTAAAATGAGAAAGTATTATCTTCTCCACCATTTTGCTCTCTCTATTCTCCGCGTCCTTCGTATGTTGTCAGCCCACTGCCTTGAAAAGCAGTGCCGGTGGGATTTGTGCCTGAGTTTTTGTTTTGGTTTCGGAGTGGGCTAACTTGGCATTAATTTCTTCCTTCTGGAAGTTATTTTTTCGGTAGGTTTTTAGGTAGTTAGTTTCTAGATTTTTAGTCAATGCAGAATTTTGATGATTTTCTGAGTATTTGAGTTGGTTTAAAATGGGCAAAATCTTTGGAGTAAGGTCCTAAAATGCATGATACTTTAATCCATGCAAAACTCAAACTATCCCTGAAAATTTAGAGTTTTTACCTTAAAAAAAACTAAACTAAAAAAAAATTGCTACAGAGTTAGCCTACTCCTTTTGGTTTCTTAACACAGGGAAGTCTAAAGGACTGATCAAGATTGTATAGCGGGAATCTAGATGGGCTCGAATCTAAGAGATTGTATGAGTGATGTCATGGTCACTTTATGATGCTTTAGCAGGCCATTTCAGCCCCAACACTAATCACATAAACAACCTTAGTTTGTTATGTGCGAATTGGAAAAACATTCGTTTCTTATATGACGAGGTTCGAGAGGTTCAATATTCCAACTGATGGGAGAAAAAGTAAATTTAGAACAAAACATTATAACGTTCACATTATTTAAAATCTAAAGAGTGACCCACCTAGCAATTATGAATTACCCTTGATGAGCTTTCAAAAACCTGAATTGCTTCACATTTGGTTACTTCTCTTCTGTGTACTTGATGCCCGCATTTTCACGTGATATAAAAAAATGCATGCACTGCACCAGGTCACCAGGTCACTCCTTTTCTTTATTTTTCATCCTTAACACACTAAAACTTTCATTGCCTCTTGTTCCGAATCTTACTTGAGAGGCAGCAACTTATTTAATAAGTAACAGGAAAGCAGCCTATTTAATAAGTAACAAGAAAGCAAAATAAGCCAGACAGTGGGAATCCCTGTACGAAAAGAAAATGTCGAATAAGGTTTGGTCTGGCATGTTCGGTACTGAACTCCTTATTTCTGATTTGAGATTATAATTATCAATTATTGTTAACAACTAATTTTATTTGTAGGTTTTTGAATTTCCCGCACTAAAACATTGCATAACCATATTAGTCCCTGCAGTAGGTCAGATATATAGCAATTAGTTTTTTTGTCAGTAGAAAAAAAGTCTTAGTAAATATAATAGTTCTTTTAGAAAAAAGCTGTCTTTTTAAAGCAACCTGCACTTTTTACAATGCTTTTATAAAGCTTCTGAAACCAAACTGAAAACAGAAAAACTCTTTTAAATTACAAAAAAAACTGAAATTATAGTTTTTATAGCTTTTATATTACTGAACTATTAAAGCATTTCAGCTGATAAAAAAATAGTTATACTCTTCTCCTAACTTTTCTGTCTTTCCAAAACAACAGATTATTCATTTCCCTTACAATATTTTAGTTAACTATATTGTAGTCTTTCAAACATTTTTGTGTTAATATTCCCTGCCATATAAATACCATTTTCATCCAATACCAAAGCATTTTTAGAAACTGTTGTACTCCCTATAAATATTGCTCTGCTTCTTTGTTGAACTCCCTATAAATATGTTGTACTTTTACTTTTTGAAATGTCTATCAAAGCATTTGAATTTTCTACATCAAAACTGAAATAACCTCACCTATAAAAAAAAAAAACAAAAAATTACAAATAATTAACATCTAAATTGCATTAATTCTTAAATATTTGTATTTTATTCAAAGTTGAATACAAAAGTTTGTATTTTTTCAATTAAATAATAATTTTAATCCCTGTTTGCAATTACCATTTGCAATTGTGTACGTCCGTAACACATATTTTAATTTTTCTGAGCGTCATTAGATATGTTGAGGTAAGATCCAATGTTTCTCTCCATGTATAAATTTTATACTTCTTTATCAGATCTAAGGGAAAAACCAAATGTGTCTTAGCTATCGGTGACTTACCCCTTCAATTTGATTTTGATATGAAGGAATGGAATTGCTTCTCGCAAATTCAAATTAAAAATAACTTATTTTTAGATATTTTGTTATACTTATGATTATCAACCTTAGCTATGTCATTTAATTATTACTCACAAATTCAAATTAAAAATAACTTATTTTTAGATATTTTGGTATAATTATGATTATTTACCTTAACAATGTTATTTAAGCTTATAAATAAATCTCATGATGAAATTCTTACATATATATATGATTCACACATTTTTTTTAATAATGAATAATTACATAATAACAATAATTTCATAGATTTATAAATAAATCATATAATGAAATTCTCTCACATATATATATGTTTCACACAGTTCAGAAACAATGAATAATTACATAATAACAATAATTTGATAGTTAAATTTGTTGAATTGTGAGGACAAATGCTTTAGTAGCTTTGTTAACATTTTTTAGTTAGCATTTTACAATATATTTAATGAGATTGGAGGAACATTAAAAAAAATCATATTATGTTTTTTATTATATAAAAAAACATTTAACATTTTGAAGTCATATTGTCTAATGAGTTTTAAGAAATTCTGGATAATTGGAGTTTTATGATAAAAGTAATTGAGAGCATGGTTATGACTAGATACCTAATATATAAGAACAAGTTAAACTAGGATTCCTCTATTCGTAAAGGGAGGATGACATAAAGATGCCGAGTCTTGGCTAAGATAGTGACACTACTAAGGGTGAAGATGAAAAACACTTTCTCTTAGATTGTTCGGCATATACCCACATTAGATCTCAATTTCAAAATATATGTTAGAGTACCAAACTTCCTAACCTTTTAACTCAACAAAACTATGGTGATCTTGGAAAGCTTCTCTGTATGATTTTCGAACATAGAAACAAAATTGTAAATAATTGCAAGTAATCCATTACCCTTGTAAGGTTTGATAGAACAATTTGATATCATTGGACGTTAAGCATCATCATCATCATCATCAAGATCTGTATGGAGGTCACATGTTCAAATCCAGAGGGGGCTAGGGTATGTATATCTCAGATTTTATTAGTCAAATATGTGGACTTTAGTAGTCAAATCCCTAAGCAAAGGAGGTTCCTTGTCCGACAAACAAAAAGGTCCCATACACCAATTTAGTGTCTAACTTGATCGTGATATTAAAAATAAATTATTATTATTATATAATATTTTATTATATTATTTTTTTCATAATTTCAAATGTGACCAATATCATGTTAATGTATATATTTCAATTCATAAAATGTTAATGCAAAAGTCTAACATCCATGTAGGAAGCTTCTCTAATTGTTCCTTTACTATTAACCCATCATGATGCTTCTCTTTATCTGCATTTAACATGACAATAATGAATGACCCGACCGCTATTCTACTTTGCAATTGTGTAAGTCTGTAACACATGTTTTTGTACTTATGGAGCATCATTGCAATTGTGTAACTCCGTAACACATGTTCTGTTTTTATGTTTTTGAAGCCTCATCGGATCTATTGAGGTAAGATCAAATGTTTCTCTCCATATATAAATTTTAAATGTGAAAGTTAATATAGCATAAAAACAATCTGCTTTCAATTTGATTTTGATACGAAAGTCCTCCCTGCTAGGTACCTGGTGTTAGATAATAATGGTGAAATGTCATAGTTAACAAATGGTTAAAACTGTATGCAAGATTTGCTTGAAGTGGTTTTCAGATCCACTTATTCAGGAGACTGTTAGGGGCTATCCTAGCCTATATAATTGTAAGCAATTTATCAAATTAAGTGAATAGATTGTGTGAGTGTAGACTCACTATGATGTGACTGTGTGGCCTCACTGTTATTGAGATTGATCTTTCTCAGTTTTTAATTTGGTATCAGAGCTGTGAGGGAGCTGTGAGAAGCCGTCGCCTGCCACTATCGAGAGCGTAGTTGTTCGCTGGTGCTGATGTGAGGATGCATTGAGTGTCTCCTTGGATCTTCACTGCAGAGGAGGTTGATAACTGCGTGAAGAAAGCGTGAGGGAGACGATCATTGTTGTTGGGGTTAGAAGGAGGGGTCGCTGCCCGATTTAGTGAGAGAGTTGTTCTGTGTGCTCGTGCATGTTGTGCACGTTGGTGGAGTAATGTGCCTCCCTATTTGAAGGCAAGTGATTGAAGACGAGTGATTGTTGTGTGAGAAATACCAGTCCCGCCTGCCATTGTCATAAGCCTAGTGGATCTTTGTAGTGTTGTGTTTGCCATTGCAGGTAAATAGTGGTACCCCGTGGACGTGTTACAGGTTCCATCTACAAAATTGAAGGTGCTAAATCTGGTGGGTGAAGTTATCGGAGCAAGAAGGAGTGCAAAATTTTTTTGGCCTGTGATATCTCCTTCATCAGTGTTGATTTCAAGATTAGAATGCAGAGAAGATATTGCACGTCCATTGATTTTCTCTAGTGGATAAATACTCGTGGATATATCTGCAGATGGATGTGCCAATTCGTTGATAGCTTCTCATTCATATTTATTTATATGTGCGGACGGATGTGTCAAGTCGTGAACGGAGAAGAAGTGTGTTGAGGACGTAGAGGAGTCTATCTGTAGTTTGGAGAGGAGCACGTTCGATGAGATTGCATGGAATTTGAGGAGATTGACTGTGTGAAGTAAACCTTACATGCGTGGAGATTTGCAGTTTCTCAACTCTGCAATCTGTATGTGTGCATTTTACAGAGATGAGAATAGAGCGTGGGAATATAGAGATGGAACTGCTACGTGGAAATGTGCATGATTGAATCCAGTAGAAGGTGAAGCTATAATGGGTAAGTAGAGGAGAATTAAACAACACCGGAGAGAGATGAAACACATACGAAGGAAGAATCAACATGCAGAGTTATTCTTATGAAGAATCAACATGATGAACATAATGTGGAGCAAGATTTGAATGAAGAATTTGATGAATTATATGAAATACTGATGCCAAATCTGCCATTATTCTTAGGTATAGATTATGAACCATGGGCAACTAAAATGAAAAAATTTCTATGGTTAGTAGATTTAATACATTATGATCAGGAAGATAGTGTCAATTTCTATGATAAGAGAAGAGGTGAAATAACATTACAACTTATTATATCAGCAGTGGATGAAAACATATTGTCTAGTATTTTGCTTGAATTTGGTGAAGTAGGTAGCCCAAAAATATTTTGGGATATTTTTGAAATGAAGAAGTGGAGCGAGGATGTTGAACTTCATGAAGATATTGATGTTGAAAATGAAAACTTTGTAGCTGAAATAGAGACTGGAAATGATAGCATTCAAATTGCAATGATTGATGATGAAAGTGTGTATGTAGCTGATAAAGACAAGTGTAAAACAACCCATGAGAATGAAAGTCTTATGGAAGAAAGTCTCTTTGAAACAAAGACATATGAAGTCATATTTGATGAAGACAATTCATGTAATGAAGAGTGGTCAAAATTGATGCATGAGAAACATCTTATTGATGAGTTGTTGTTTGGTGAGAATAATGGTCCACTTGCATACACAAATCAAGTGGAAGACAACTTTATTGTTGCAAAGAAAGAAGAGAAGGAAGATGAAGAGGAGAAAAATTAGAAATCTCTCTTAGAAGAGAAAAATGAAAATAGCAAAAATTGTTTTGATACTCTAATGAATGCTTTTGAGTGTGCAGGGTTTACTAAGGAAAAATGTGGTGTTGAGCACTTAGGTGAAGTGCAAGATAAGTTTGATGAAGAATTAAAACTTATTAAGGAATGGTTTCAAAATCCATATTGTGATGAATGAAAAGAAACATTACATTATGATGAGGACTGTATGGATACTGAAGAAGAAGAAGACTACATTAAAGATATAGAAATTGAGTCATCTTTTATGAAGTGGAGTCCTGAAGAAATAAAGTATTACTATGAACTAATGTTCCAAGAATCCCTTGAGCAAGACATTGATGATTGTACTCAGAAAGAGAAACAATAGTCCACTTATGAGAATTTTGTAGAATCTGCAAGTATTAAAAATGAACTCATATTCCAAGAACTTGAAGCAATGTTGAAGACAAAGAACATTAAATAGAAATCAAGGTTGAGAAAGAAGAGATAAAAAAGAATGGAAATGGAGCAGAAAACAAGAGTTAAAGTGTTTCAAGTTTGGAGCAGGAAATGAAAAAAGAAGGACAAACATCATACAACAACCAAGAAGGCCAAGATGAAAGCACAGTTGATGAGTCATTTGTTAAAGTTATGTTGTGATGTTTGTAAGCCTAGCTGAGACTAAGACCAGCATACATGTTATGCATTTTTATTGTATTAAATCCATTTCTTCATTAAGGGGGAGTGTTATATAATAATGGAAAAATGTCATAGTTAGCAAATGCTTAAAACTGTATGCAAGATTTGTGTTGAAGTGGTTTTCAGATCCACTTATTCAAGAGACTGTTAGGGGCTATCCTAGCCTATATAGTTGTAAGCAATTTATCAAATTAAGTGAAAAGATTGTGTGAGAGTAGAATCACTATGATGTGCCCTTGTGGCCTCACTGTTATTGAGATTGATCTTTCTCAGTTTTTAATTTGGTATCAGAGCATTTTACGGGCATGAGAATAGAGCGTGGGAATATAGAGATGGAACTGCTACGTGGAAATGTGCATGATTGAATCTAGTAGAATGTGAAGCTGTAATGGGTAAGCAAAGGAGAATTAAACAGCGTCGGAGAGAGCTGAAACACATGTGAAGGAAGAATCAACATGAAGAGCTATTACATTTTCCAGATCAATATGATGTGTTTCTAGCTGAACATCCCATGTTTGACAAACAGAATGCGGAGAAATATTTGAATGAAGAATTTGATGAATTATATGAAATAGTGATGCCAAATCTGCCATTCTTCTCAGGTATAGATTATGAACCTTGGGCAGCTAAAATGAAAAAATTTCTATGGTTAGTAGATTTATTGCATTATGATCAGGAAGATAGTGTTAATTTCTATGATAAGAGAAGAGGTGAAATAGCATTACAACTTATTATATCAGCAGTGGATGAAAACATATTGTCTAGTATTTTTCTTGAATTTGGTGAAGTAAGTAGCCCAAAAATATTTTGGGATATTCTTGAAATGAAGAAGTGGAGTGAGGATCTTGAAGTTCATGAAGATATTGATGTTGAAAATGAAAACTTTGTAGCTGAAATAGAGACTGAAAATGATAGCATTGAAATTGCAATGATTGATGATGAAAGTGTGTATGTAGTTGATAAACACAAGTGTAAAACAACCCATGAGGATGAAGGTCTTATGGAAGAAAGTCTCTTTGAAACAAAGACATATGAAGTCAGATTTGATGAACACAATTCATCTAATGAAGAGTGGTCAAAATTGATGCATGAGAAACATCTTATTGATGAGTTGTTGTTTGGTGAGAAGAATGGTCCACTTGCATACAAAAATCAAGTGGAAGACAACTTTATTGTTGCAGAGAAGGAAGAGAAGGAAGATGAAGAGGAGAAAAATCAGAAAGCTCTTTTAGAAGAGAAAAATGAAAATAGCAAAAATTGTTTTGATATTCTAATGAATGCTTTTGAGTGTGCAGGGTTTACTAAGGAAAAATGTGATGTTGAGCACTTAGGTGAAGTGCGAGATAAGTTTGATGAAGAATTAAAACTTATTAAGGAATGGTTTCAAAAGACATATTGTGATGAATGCAAATAAACGTTACATTATGATGAGGACTGTATGGATACTGAAGAAGAAGAAGAAGACTACATTAAAGATATAGAAATTGAGTCATTTTTTATGAAGTGGAGTCCTAAAGAAATAAAGTATTACTATGAACTAATGTTGCAAGAATCCCTTGAGTAGGACATTGATGATTGTACTCATAAAGAGAAACAACAGTCCACTTATGAGAATTTTGTAGAATCTGCAAGTATTAAAAATGAACTCATATTCCAAGAACTTGGAGCAATGTTGAAGACAAAGAACATTAACCAGAAATCAAGGTTGAGAAAGAAGAGATACACAAGAATGAAAATGGAGCAGAAAACAAGAGTTAAAGTGTTTCAAGTTTGGAGCAGGAAATGCAAAAAGAAGGACAAACATCGTACAACAACCAAGAAGGTCAAGATGAAAGCACAATTGATCAATCATTTGTTAAAGTTATGTTGTAATGTTTGTAAGCCTAGCTGAGACTAAGACCAGTAGGCATGTTATGCATTTTTATTATATTAAATCCATTTCTCCATTAAGGGGGAGTGTTAGATAATAATGGCGAAATGTCATAGTTAGCAAATGGTTAAAATTGTATGCAAGATTTGTGTTGAAGTGGTTTTCAGATCCACTTATTCATGAGACTGTTAGGGGCTATCCTAGCCTATATAATTGTAATCAATTTATCAAATTAAGTGAACAGTTTGTGTGAGCATAGACTCGCTGTGATGTGCGCTTGTGGTCTCACTGTTATTGAGATTGATCTTTCTTAGTTTTAAATTCCTGGTAGCCATAATTCTCCTCCACAACATTTCGCTGTGTAACAATCTCCACATACTCTTTTTTGCCAAGGACCTACTAAACCAGACAAAGTTATTGATACCCCATCCCCCTATATCCTTCGACATGACCAACTTTTTCCATTTGACTAGCGTGACATGTTTCTTCTCTACATTGTCGGCCCATAGAAAATGAAAAAATAGTTTCCTGATTTTGTTAGGTATTCCTTTTGGACTTTAGACGATTGATGCCTAGTAAATCAGAATACTATTTAGTATGCCATTTAGTAAAACCAAATTTCCTCCCCTTGAAATCCAACAATGTGGCCATAAAGAGATTCATTTTTTTTATTTTTCATATAACCACAACTAGTCTATGAAGGAATATTCATGTTGTTTCAAAATGAAATACAAATATTTAAGACCTTCGCGAATAATAGGTTTATGTTCAAAGGGAAAGAACTCCTTCATTTTTTCTTCCTCCTCCCCCCGAAGATGATTGTTTTGCACCAAATATTTATCCTTAGTTACATTCCTGTAGCAAGACAAAAGATGTAGTATTATAGATATAACATAGTATGCAGAACATAAATAAATAGCTAGAAATGGCGGAGAAACAATGATATAACTAGAACAATACCAAAATAACACCTGAATAACACCAAAAAGAGCACTTTGATTATTGATAGCAATGTTCACTTTCCTCTTTGAGGGGGAAACCTCTATCAGAGTAGAGCTCTATTACAATAATATCCAAGACAAAATTTCTCATACCCTCTACTTCTTTTCATACTAAATCTATCTATACAAAAGAACAATCTAGAGGAAGATCCTTCTAGAAGCAGAATCTTCTATTAGCTCTTCTTACATTTGACTTATTCTTCCTTATTGCTAAGCCTTATTAATATTGGCCTTTATTACATGGAATTATATTATTCTACCTACGTGAGGGGTTAGGGAGGTTAGGTCCCTAACATGCCCTCCCCCTTGAAGAAAAATGTTGTCCTTAAGGCTTCAAATGAAGGAATTGTTGTAGAATGGTGGTCGACTCCTAGGTGGCATATTCTGGAGGGGTATCTTTCCATTTCACTAACACTTCTTGGATGGTATGTTGATAAAGACGACACTCTTTGTGGGCCAAGACTACTTGTGGTTGCAACCATATGGAACCTTCTTCATCAAACTCAGGTAGACTAGTTTGAGTTTGGCACTTATTTCCAATCACCTTCTGTAAGTAGGAAACATGAAAAAGAGAATGGAGCTTCGACTCACTAGGTATAGATAATTGATAGGCCACTGATACCACCCTCTTGAGCATTGTATAAGGACCATAAAATTTGGGCACAAGTTTCAGACAGTGTTGAGATTTGAGTGAAGTCTGCTTCTAAGGTTGTAGTCGAAGAAATACCTAGTCCCTTTCAAAAAACTGGCGTTCAGAGCAACCTTGATTTGCTTGTTGCTTCACGCAATTTTGTGCCATGACCAAATTATCTTTGAGGATACAAAGAATAGCCTCGCGGAATATAATATTTGTGTCAACCTCCTAAATGTTTGAGACCCCTAGCATATAGGAGAGAAATGATGGAGGATTTTGGCCATAGACTACTTCAAAAGGAGTCATGTGAGTAGTTGTATGGTAATAGGTGTTGTACCATCATTCAACTAGGTGTAACCATTGAGCCCACCTATTTTTCTGCTCAGATGCAAAACACCTCAAATATATTTCCAAATACTTGTTGACAACTTCAGTTTGGCCATCCATCTGCGGGTGATAAGCAGTGTTGAGATGCAATTGGGCGCCTTGTACCTTGAATAATTCTTTCCAAAAATTATTGGTGAAAGTGGGGTCTTTGTTAGAGACAATAAAATTAAGCATGCCATGAAGCTTAAAGATATTATCGATGAATATTTGAGCCATTGTGGTAGTTGTGAATGGGTTTTGAAGAGAAAAAAATAAGCATATTTGGAGAGACGATTGATGACCACCATGATGTCTGACTTATTTCCCGATTTAGGTAAGCCTACAATGAATTCCATAGAAATATCTCACCAAATAGCAGGGGGAATCAAAAGCAGTTAGAGTGTGCCTAGAGATTTTAAAGTTTCTCCCTTGTTGCATTGATAGACCTCACATTGAACCACAAAGGTGCAAACGTCATGTTTCATACCCTCCTAGAAAAAATAATGTTTGACCCGTTCATAGGTTTTGGTAAATCATGAATGCCCAGCTGTGGGTGAGGCATGATGTTCAGAAAGCACTGAAGATTTAAGTTGAGATTTCTTTCATAAGTACAAATGAACTTTGTAGCAAAGCTCTTCATTATTCCAAGAGTACCCTGGAGAAATTGAATAATTGTGTTGCAATTGGTGGAGCAGGCTATAAATTTTTGGGTCTTGCAACCATTCCTGACGAACAACTTGGATCCAATATGGTACAATGAAGGAGAGGGAGAAAATGGATGTTTCTTCTTCACATTTTTGGGAAAGAGCATCAGCCACAGCATTTCCTTTCCCTTATTGTAAATGATATCATAATCATAGCCAAATAGCTTGGTCACCAATTTTTTTTGTGTCGAGGATGAAATGTTTTTTTCCAGGAAATACTTGAGACTTTGATGATCAATTTTGATTTGGAATCATTGACCCAATAAATAAGGATGTCAGAGATCCACACCATGCATAATAGCTAACCTTTCCTTTTTATAAGTGGATTTGCCCAAATGTCGCTCCGAAAGTTTTTTTCTAGTGAAGGACAATGGTCTTCCATCTTGCATGAGGATAGATCCAATTCCTTTCCCAGAAGCATCGCATTCCAATACAAATGTCTTTGTGAAGTTTGGGAGTGCAAGGATAGGGGTTGAGCACATAACTTCTTTTAAGGCTTGGAAGGCATGATCTGTAGCTGAAGTCTAAGCGAAAGAATTATTTTTAAGGAGGGAAATGAGAAAAGTTGCAATCTTTCCATAATTTCGAACAAACTTCCTATAATAGCCTGTTAAACCCAAAAAAAACATGCAAGCTCTTAATATTTTTAGGGTGAGTCCAATCTAGCATAGATTAAATTTTCTTAGGATCTACTCGGAGACCATCATTGTCGATAATATGACCCATGTATTCCACTTCTGAGGGACCAAAGGCACATTCAGATTGTCTGAGGAAAAGTTGGTGATTAGATAGTAGATGGAGAACTTGATTCACATGGGAGAGTTGGGATGACCAAGTTTTACTATATATGAGAATATCATCAAAGAAAACTAAGATAAAATGATAAGGAAAAGGTTGGAAGATATGATTCATAAGAATTTGGAAAGTGGAGGGAGCATTATACGATCCAAAGGGAATTACCAAGAATTCGTAATGACCCTCATGAGTGTGAAATGTAGTCTTGGGAATGTCTTCTTCTTTCATACAGATTTGGTGCTATCAAGAATGTATATCCAATTTGGTGTACCAAGGACCATTCAATTCATCTAAGTGGTCATCAATGACAGGAATGGGGAATTTGTCTTTGATTGTGAGTTTGTTGAGGGTCCAGAAATTAGGACACATGTGCCAAGTACCTTCTTTCTTGAGTACCATAACCACGATGGAAGAATAAGGGATAGTACTGGTATGGATAACACCGACTTCTAGTAATTCATGAATATTTTTCTCAATTTCATTCTTCTGGGAAAAGGGATGATGATAAGCTCAAACATTGGGAGGAAGACTTCCTGGGATGAGAGGGATGGAATGATCATGTATGACATAGGAAGGGGGAAGCTATTTTGGAGTGGTAAAAACAACTTGGTGGCGAGAAAGGATATATTGGAGGTCAGGATGCATAAAAGGTGTCTCAACAACATGAATGGAGTGGGTTGGGCTATAATTATCGAATGACCTTTTTTGAGGAGCTTTTCCATGTGATGGGAACTGATGATCTCTAGGGAGCTTGTTGTGATGTTGTGATTCCTTTGTCCCTGTTGTTGGAATTGCATGGTTAAGTCCTTAAAATCCATGAGAATGGGGCCTAGAGTGAATAACCATTTGACACCAAGAACAATGTCACAACCACCCATGTCTATAGAAAACATATGGGATTTCAGGTGATACTGATCAATTTTGAGTCACACATTTTCACATCGTCCCCCAAATTTCATGGAACCACCATTGGCAATCATGATTTGAAAATTATTGATGGCATGGATGTAAAAATTGACTTCTTTCGAAATGCGATGATGAATAAAGTTATGGGTTCTACCATTGTCCACAAGGATGATGAATTTTTTATTTTTGATGTAACCAATTAATTTGAGATTCTGTGGAGCAGAGAAACCAGTGAGGGAATTAAGTGAAATCATCTGGTCAACTTCGGGTGGGTCAGAGGGTAGGGTGAGGTCAACTGGTGGTGGTAGTTCCTCCATTGATAGAAAAACTACATATTCATCAAAAAGATCCTCAGTCACATCTATAAAAATAATTTATTCCTTACACTTGTGCTTGGGAAAATCTTTGTCATCACAATTATAACAAAGACCCTTGAGTTAATGTTTAACCATTTCATCTTTGGTTAATTTCTGGATCTTGAGGGGAGTTGCAGGAGGAGAAAAATTAGTGGGTTTAGGGTGAGGAGGAAATGACGCTTTGTGGGTCTAGGAGGAGACAATGTGTAGGGATTCCTTAGCTCATTGAGTAGCTTCCAACCAAGTCTGGGGGTGTTCCATGAGAACATGGGCAAGAATTTCATCTTTGAGGCCACTGATAAAGCATTCCCTAAATAAATCATCGGACATGCCCTTTGTTCTGAAATCCAAGTGCTCAAATGCAGAAATAAAGTCTTCCACTATCCTAGAATGATTTAACTTAGTCAAACAACCTAAATGGTGGGTTTCAGAGTCAAAGCGATCATAAAGTCTGGCCACAAACTGTGTCCAAGCAACATACCCTTGTCATCCCTTATTTCTCTATTGCCACCATTTCCATCGTTCTGGATCTAGATATAGGACACCATAACGAATCTTGGCTAAATCATCAGTAATGCCATGCAAAGAGATATAATGTTCCATTTGGGTGACCCAGCCTGTGGGATCTTGTCCATCAAATTTTTTTGCTTGAATTTTGGGCGGGCAAAGGTCTCGTGAAAAGTGGGTAGTATGGGGACCTTGGTAATGGGAAGACTCATGATCATCCTGATAAGATGGTTTTTAAGAAGAGGAAGTTTTCTAGAAATGGCCCATGAAGTGTTCAATGGTGGATTTGAGGCCTTTGAGGTCATCAATGTGGGAACATTGTTCCTTGATAATATCAAGAGATGAATTGATTGAGCTAATGTTGGTAGTGATAGTCTTTATGTGTTCCTTGTTTTGGTGGTTTTCATGAATAAAAGAGTTAAGTTCTTAGGCTCTTGTGGTAGCTATTTGGAAAAAAGGAGAAAGCAATTGGTATAGGGGAAACAAAATGGGTTTGGAGGGTTGGGTGGGACCACTGAGAAGAAGGGTTTCAAAGGATAGGTACCACTGCAATCAGGGAGAAAAGGGTGATCCAATGGGATAGCAACCAAATAAGGGTGTCGGAGAAGAGTCGGGTCCACAAAAAAATTTTATGGTAAAAAGTGATAGGTATCACTACAATCAGGGAAAATACTCTGCCCTGAATAATACTACATTGACGAAATGCCCAAATTCTTAACAGGAAGAAATGCGTATTAATTTCACAACTATAATGAAGAAGGCACAGTTGTGTGGTAATAGATTTTATCTGCTTAGTTTTATTTTTGTTTTCATCCTCAGGGGTAAGATATTCAGGGTTTCTATAGACAAGGGTTTTCAATATGCTAAAGCTCTCTGATATCTGTGTGAGGTCCAACAGTAGTAATCGACCCAATATCTCAGGTAACCAACTAAGGAGGCTAGACCGTGTCCTTAGTCATACTACCTGATTACCTAGGTAATAAAGAGTATCTTCTAGAGTGTTGTTCTCGGTTGCACTATAGCAGTCAAGAGGACAATTAGTTTATCTATGGAGTGATTTAGGAAATCTAGGTCAATCTCTATATAGGTGTTGTTTGATGCGCTACCACTCGAACGGGTACCAACAAGGATTGCAAGGGTGGCCAACAAATGTGTGATTAAATACCACTTGTATTTCCTACGTGTATGAATCCCCGACCACGGGTTTATCTGTGTAACGATAGATATCTATAGATTTAAGATGTCAAAATACATCTCTACTCTAAAAACAATTAATCCACAATTTTCTATCGAGGATGTTTCTCTGATACTAGTTGTAGTATTCCAAATACAAAATACGATGCAAAACATAAATAAATAGCTAGAAATGGTAGAGAAACAATTATATAACCATAACAATACCAGAATAACACCAGATTAACACCAGATTAACACTAGAAAGAGAAATTAGATTACTAATAGCAATGTTTACTTGCCTCTTCGAGGGGGAAAACTCCAACAGAGCAAAGATCTATCACAATAATATCCAAGAGAAGATTTATCATACCCTCTACTTATATTTATATTAAATCTATCTATCCAATAGAACAATCTAGAGGAAGATCCTTCTAGAATTGGAAGCTTCTATTAGATCTTCTTACATTTGAATTATTCTTCCTTATTGCTAGGCCTTAATGATATTGGTGTTTATTACATGAAATTATATTATTCTACCTACGTGAGGGGTTAGGGAGGTTAGGTCCCTAAAACAATATCTCTTAAATATTTTTATAAGGTTGAAACTTTGATGTTATTCCTGCGCCAAATAAAATGACATCATCAACAAAGAGGACATGCGTAAAAATTTCAGAGTTTGAAATTTGAATTCCTTTTAACATTCCTCATGTTCGATATTTTTTAATTAGAAGACGCATGCCTTCTATGATCCAACTTTATGAGAGGAAATAAATGAATAATAGATTGAATACCATAAAACAGAGATACATATAACAACAACAGATATCTAGCGAACAATAACTCCTATTGAATAAATAAAATAGGCTGAAACTGTAAAATTGTAGAACTGAAACAACTTGCTTGAATGGTGGTAGTTATCTCTGAGAAGATAAGTGGCTGCTATGCACATCAATCTGAGTAGAATGATTACAATGAGGCTCCAAAGGCCTTTTTAACATTACTCATGAATGATAAAACCCTATACATCCAAAAACTGAACCCTAGGAGATGAAACACCAAAAGTTATGTGGGCCCCGATGGGTAAGTTGGTACCTCAACTTCTTGGGGTTGTAACGTTTGCATACGACCTCCGTTGGATCAGTCCTCCCCCCTTAGGAATCCATGGTCTCCATGGAATTGAATGCCCCCATCAGGTGAGGAAACGTCTGTTGAGTTTGGCCCCGGGTGAACCAATTTCTTTGGTGCAGGAGTTGACTTGCCTTGACAACCCGAGAAATCTCGATCCTCTACTAGTGAGTGCCCTTGACATTTGTGTCCACTATCTGGTCAATGGATGTCGATTCCATGCAGTCAGGGTTGAGCTTTGTTGGTCTCAATTGTGATGTGATCTCTGAGGTGTTGAATAATGGTTGAAAATATGGACGAAGGAGGTCCACATTGAAAATTGGGTGTAAGCCAAACAAGGGTGGAGTCTTGAACTCAAAATCATTGCTACCCACAACATTGGTGATAGTGTAAGTCCCATAGTGAAGTGGGAATATCTTTCGATGGGGCCCTGTAAGGTTCTGTTTCTCCAAATGTAACCAGACCTTGTCTCCCACATGAAACTAGTGCGGTTCCCAGTGTTGATCATGGTGCTACTTGTACTAACATAGTTACCAACTTAATGAGAATTGTGACCTCAAAACGAGAATTTTGGCCAAAAAAACCCATATTTTTGCATAAAAAACATCAAAATCAACCCCCAAATCAAAAAGTGGTGCTACCGGTAGAACCATTTTTTAAAACGAGGTCAAAATTACAACATTTTTCAAACATGGGCTTGAAAACTTAGACAGTAGCTAAGAAAAACCTTAGAATCAACACCTAAAAACAAATACGGTGTTTTTGAATTTTTTTTTCTTTTCACAACGTTAAATTTTAAGATCGTTTGAAATCGTATTTCTATCACTAAGTACCATTCAAACCAAAACCTGAAAATCAACCATCAAATTGAAAAGTATTGCTACTGGTAGCACCCATTCTAAAATTGGGGTATGAAAATGACACATTTTTATAATGTGGTAAAATAACTCATCATTACTGTAAACAAAATCATAAAAGAAACCTTTAAATGTTTACTTTTTAAATGTTATTATCACCCAAAGCACAAGGTAATACATAATTCCATGAAAATATCACAACTTTAAAAATTCAACGCCACTTTTTAATATTTTTTTACTTTTAATAATAAAACAGTACATACAAGTTACATTGAATGAAACATAAATAATTTCTTAAAAGTATTGTTATATTGACCATATACAAAACATATGAGTTAAGAAATTTTATGATCTAACAAAATTGTTAAAAACAAAAAAACACTAGAAAGAAATTAAAAAAAAAAAAAAATTGTTAAAACAAAAGAGCAAAAAAAAACCTTCAAACTTAAAAAAATATATATATATATATTAGAAAAAAAAAAACTAAAAAATAATCAAAATTCAATAAAATATTAAAAAAATTAACATCTCAAATAAAAAAAATTAACAAAAATGCTAATATTACCTAAGCTACAAATTTATTTAAATGTTTTCTTTGATAATATGTTAATAATGTAAGAATGTTATAATATAACCATGTTATAATATAAGATTATTATATTATAACATTGTTATAATATAACCATGTTATAATATAAGATTGTTATATTATAACATGTTATATTATAACATGATATATTATAACAATGTTATAATATAACAATGTTATAATATACCAATGTTATATTATAACATTGTTATGATATAACAATCTTATATTATAACATATTTATCATATCAATGGGACATGGGCTAGGCCCGCGAAGGGGTTGGGGTGCTACCCAACATCACCCCAGCCTCTCGCGGTCTTGGCCTAGGGCCAACATCACCCCAACCCCTCCACGGGCCTGGCCTAGCCAAGGTCCGGACGTCGCCCCAGCCCCCCGCGGGCCTAACCCATGTCTCGTTGGTTGACATCGCTCCAGCCCACCCTTCCTCCCCCCGCGGGCATAGCCCAGGTCCCATTGATATTATAACTATGTTATAATATAACATTGTTATATTATAACAATGTTATATTATAACATTGTTATAATATAACAATGTTATATTATAACAATGTTATAATATAACAATGTTATATTCTAAAATATGCTTATGTTTTTTTTTAGATATTTATAACTTTTTTTTGTGTAAATTTTCATTTTTTAAGTTTTTGATATAAATTTTAATTTTTTGTTGTAGTTTTAAGGTTTTTCAACTTATTTTTGTTAATTTTTATTTAAATTTTGTATTACAATTTTTATTTTAAGTTTTTTAATTTGGTTTTTTTTTATATGTTTTTAATTTTTGGGGTTTTTTTCACCTTTTAAAAGTTTTTTTGGGCTATCATTTTTTTTTTACCTTTTTCTTAATTTTTTTTCATTTTTCATACTTTATATATCTAATTTTATGGTTTTCTTTTCCTCTTTAGCTTTTTAGGTTTTTCTTCAATGGTTTTTTTATGATATAAATTTGCTTTTAAAATGTTTTGTTTTTTGTTTGTTTTCTTATTTATTTTAGTTTTTAATTGATCCAAAAAAAAATGAATTATATTTTTTTGCTAACTATTTAAAAATAGGGTTATTTAACTACAATTATTTTCTATGTATTGAAGGTAAAAAAAGTGTGTTAAAAATGATATTTTCCACTATATTTAAAATGTATGGAACCATAACTTAATTAAGGACAAATACTATATGAAAAATCTTAATTTCAAAAAAATAAATGGTGTACAACATTTTTAACATTGGACGATTAGTTTATCTATGGAGGGATTTAAGAAATCTATGTCGATCTTTATATAGGTGTTGTCTGATGCGTTACCACTCGAAGGGGTACCAACAAGGATTGCAAGGGTGGCCATAAAATGTGCGCTTAAGTACCACTTGTATTTCCTACTTGTATGACTCATCGACCACGGGTTTATTTGCGTAACGACAGATATATGTAACTTTAAGACGTCGAAATATGTCTCTACTCTAAAAAAACTTAACCCATAATTTTATGTCGAGGAAGTTTCTCTGATACTAGTTGTAGTATTCCAAATACAAAATACTATGCAGAACATAAATAAATATATAGAAATGACAGAGAAACAATTATATAACCAGAACAATACCAGAATAATAGCAGAGTAACACCAGAAAGAGCACTTTGATTACTGATAGCAATGTTTACTTGCCTCTTCGAGGGGGAAAAATCCAACAGAGCAAAGCTCTATCACAATAATATCCAAGACAAGATTTATCATACCCTCTACTTCTATTTATACTAAATCTATCTATCCAATAGAACAATCTAGAGGAAGATCCTTCTAGAATCGGAAGCTTCTTTTAGGTCTTCTTACATTTGAATTATTCTTCCTTATTGCTAATCCTTATTGATATTGGTGTTTATTACATGGAATTATATTATTATACCTACGTGATTGGTTAGGGAGGTTAGGGCCCTAAAAAACGAGATCTTAAATATTTTTATAAGGTTGAAACTTCGATGTTATTCCTGCACCAAATAAAACGACATCATCAACAAAGAGGATATGCATAACAATTTCAGAGTTTGAAATTTGAATTCCTTTTAACATTCCTCATGTTCGATATTTTTTAATTAAAAGACGCATACCTTCTATAATCCAGATTTATGAGAGGAAATAAATGAATAATAGATTGAATACTATAAAACAAATATACATATAACAACAACAAATATCTAGTGAACAATAACTCCTATTGAATAAATAAAATAGGCTGAAACTGTAAAACTGTAGAACTGAAACAACTTGCTTGAATGGTGGTAGCTATCTCTAATAATATAAGTGGCTGCTATGCACATCGGTCTGAGTAGAATTATCACAATGAGGCTCCAGAGGCATTTTTAACATTACTCATGAATGATAAAACCCTAGACATCCAAAAACTGAACCCTAGGAGATGAAACACCAAAGGTTATGTGGTCCCCGATGGGTAAGTTGGTACCTCAACTTCTTGGGGTTGTAACTTTTGCATACGACCTTTGTTTTAGGCATGTGATAGCATGTTGGAAACATATTTTTGATAAATACAGATCATGTCATCAATCTCTCACGTTGTCTATAGTTTGACTGTGGCAAGCCCAAAAACATTGTTTATGGCCCCAAAACATCCCTAGAAGTACAAAAGATGTACAAATATGAAAAACTTCCAAAATAATGCAGTTGGAATATGTGGGAGGCCACTAATATCCATTTGGATGTTGTGGAGGGCTTCAGGACATCCCTAGAAGTGAAAAACCCACAATTACAAAGATTTTTCATCATTACAGAGAAACGTGTTGAACTAAAAATTGTCAATATGAGCCAGTTGGAATAGGTGGGTGGCCACCAATATCCACATGGATTAGTCCTACCCCCTTAGGAAGCCATGGTCTCCATGGAATTGAGTGCCCCCATTAGGTGAGGAAACTTATGCTGAATTTGGCCCCGGGTGAGCCACTTTCCTTGGTGTAGGAGATGACCTGCCTTGACAACCCAAGAAATCTCGATCCTCTACTAGTTAGTGCCCCTGACATGTGTATCCACTATTTGGTAAGTGGATGCCTATTCCATGTGGTCAGGGTTGAGCTTTGTTGGTCTCAATTTTTATGTGATCTCTGAGGTGTCAAATAATGGTGGAAACTATGGACGAAGGAGGTCCACATTGAACATTGGGTGCAAGCCAAGGGAGGGTGGAGTGTTGAGCTCAAAATCATTGCTACCCACAAAATTGGTGATAGTGTAAGGCCCATAGTGAAGTGGGAATAGCTTCCGATGGGGCCCTGTAAGGTGTTCTTTCTCCAAATGTAACTAGACCTTGTCTCCCACCTGAAACTAGTGCGGTTCTCAGTGTTGATCATGGAGCTACTTGTACTAACATAGTTACCAACTTAATGTGAACTGTGACCTCAAAACGAGAACTCTGGCCGAAAAAACTCATATTTTTGCACAAAAAACATCAAAATCAACCCCCAAATCAAAAAGTGGTGCTACCGGTAGAACCATGTTTTAAAACGAGGTCAAAATTACAACATTTTTCAAGCATGGGCTTCAAAACTTAGACAATAGCTCAGAAAAAACTTAAAATCAACACCTAAAAACAAATACTATGTTTTTGAATCTTTTTTTCTTTTCAAAACGTTAATTTTTAAGATCGTTTGAAATCATATTTCTATCACTTAGTACCATTAAAACCAAAACCTCAAAATCAACCATCAGATTGAAAAGCACTGCTACCTGTAGCACCCATTCTAAAATTGGGGTATGAAAATGACACATTTTTATAATGTGGTAAAATAACTCATCATTATTGTAAACAAAATCATAAAAGAAACCTTTAAATGTTATTATCATCCAAAGCACAAGGTAATACATAATGTCATGAAAATATCACAACTTTAAAAATTCAACACCACTTTTTAATATTTTTTTTTCTTTTAATAATAAAACAGTAAATACAAATTACATTGAATGAAACATAAATAATTTTTTA
>JZKD02S1821851.1:330597-358714 GCA_000966675.3 Picea glauca
TTTTTCTTACTTTATATATATATATATATCTAATTTTATGGTTTTCTTTTCCTCTTTAGCTTTTTAGGTTTTTCTTCAATGGTTTTTTTTTATATAAATTTGTTTTTAAAATGATTTTGTTTTTTAAATTTCAATTCTGTTGCTTTTCTTATTTATTTTAGTTTTTTTTTTTTTTGGTAAATAAGAAGTGTAGTATATTAAAAGCCTTCAAAATCTGAAGCAGAGTAGCAATACACACAGATGACCGGGCTGCAGTTACTGAACTGCCCCAGCCATGGGGAAACTAGTCCAGCCAGCCCCTCCAACCCACTAGTCAAACGAGTCATAAGTTAAAAGAGTAAGCATATTGTTTATCACCTAAGACCTAGAACCTGATTAGACTGACAAACACTAAAAGTTTAAACACCTGGCAAGTAGCCAGACCACGTGGCATCAAGGTCTCCTGGCCAAGGCTCTTCCTCAATATACGTCGGCCCATCGTCCCATTGCTTGCCAACTTCCTCGCTGCACTCAGCTCCCTTGATGTCGTCCTTGCGCGCTTCCTTCTTCCGGCCTGTTTTTGCTGGACTCTGCATCTTGCTCTGATCTCCACTCTTAGCAGTCTCGGGGTCCTCCATTGGACTGGTTTCGACAGGATCCGAGAGTAATGCCTCGTGCAGGGATGAGAGAATTTTAAGAAAGCTCGCCACCTTTACGTCCGTAGCCTGTAGGTGATAATTTAAATCCGCTACCTCGTGCCTGAGTTCAAAAACCAGGTCCTGCAGTACAGACAGGCTTTCTTTGAATTGCGTTCTATCAAAGGACTCAGGGAAATGCAGACCTGCCCTCTTAGGCTCACCTTGAAGAGAAGGGTCGCCGCCCATGTTACCCAGAGGGTCATGGCCTAGCATGGGGTCAAAGGGATATGCTAAGGGGTATTGGGAAAACCATAGGATTCCAATTGACGTTCGTGGAATTATAGCCATGGAATTGAACTGCGGAGCTTGCAAAGAGACAGGAGTAGATTTAGTCTGCTGGCGTGGGGAGGAATCAATGGAGGTCGAGTCAGGAGGAATGATTGGGGGCCTTCGAGGCCTCCAGGGAGAGTCCCTCCTCAGCCTGCCTCTGGGTCGATTCATTGGATACTCGGTGAACCTATCCAAGGAAACTAAGACCGCTCGGTGGAGGAGTGTTGCAAGGACCGCCTTGCTCCAGTGGAAGGGAACATAGATAAGCCCGTGCTGCGAAGGGATGAGCCCTGCAGCCTGCATACATAAGTGAGTCCCAAACATAATGAACCAAACCATTCGAATTCACGGCGAAGGGGAAAGTACTGTTGCATAAATGCGTCTTCGCACTATCATAAAGACCATTTAAACGCCGCGTAGGGTGGTGGGCTGTGGCACAGGCCCATCACGTGGCTCCATGCCACGATGCCTAGTACCTTCGCCCATCGCTTGCCACGATGCCCATTCTGACACCCCAGCCATGGTATTTATTTTAGATTTTAATTGATCCAAAAAAAATGAATTATAATTTTTTGCTAAATATTTAAAAATAGGGTTATTTAACTACAATTATTTTCTATGTATTGAAGGTAAAAAAAGTGTGTTAAAAATGATATTTTCCACTATATTTAAAATGTATGGAGCCATAACTTAATTAAGGACATATATTATATGAAAAATCTTAATTTCAAAAAACTAAATGGTGTACAACATTTTTAACATTGGATGAAGAATGGAAATATGATTAAAAACAAAATTGAATAAAAATAAAAATAAAATAAAAATAGAAAAGTTTGAAAATAGATGAAAAAACATCGTTGAGAAAAAAGAAAAAAAATTTGAACAATTTGAAAATAAATGAAGAAAACGAGCTTTTAAAAAAACAAAGTGGAAACCTTATGTATCAGAAAATTTAAAATATCAAAAAACCACCTAAAAATGGAGGGGTGTGCTACCAGTAGCACCATTTTTAAAAAGGGGGTAAAAAACTTGACCCCCCCCAAAAATAGAATGATGTAGAATTCTCGTTAAGTTGGTAACTATGTTTACTTAGCATTGACTTTATGCAAAATCTCATGGACCTACTAGTGGATGTTCTGAATCCATTCAATGAATCCGGTGTCTTTGTTAGCCTCAGACTGAACATGGGAAGGTTCTTCTTGTCTAGTTGCAAGAGGTAATGAAACATCAATGGGACCTATGGGTTGGAATCCCATCCCCACTTGAAATGGGATATGGTTGGTGGATCTATGGAGATCCCTATCGTAATTGTTTTGAACATAGGGAGGACTCTCATCCCATGTATGCATATACTTAGAGTTGTACATGAGTAGGGTGTACACAATCATATGATTGATGAACTATGTTTGGCCATCAGTTTTGGGGTGGAAAACAGTGGATTTAGTGAGATTGGTGTTCAACAATGACCAGAGACTAGACCAAAAAGTGTTGAGGAACATGTTTTCCCGATATGAGGTGATGGTCTGTGGTATCCCAAAATGGACCCACACTCGTTTGAAGAAGAGATTGGTAGTATCTTTCGCTATGAAGCTCTTCTTGCAGGATGTGTTAATGGTCATCCTCAAAAATTGATCAGCCACCACAAAAACACAATCATTGTCTTGCTTGGTGGATGGAAGGACAAACATTTAATCCATATCGATGGATCCCCAAGGCCTCTCCTGATTAGGAAGATGGGTGTATAAGCCTTGCTTCTTGATGGCTAGCTTGTAAATGGCACAGGCAGTGCAAGATATGATATACTTGTTGATGTCTTGTTGATGTTTTGGCCAAGAAAAAAGTTTCTGTGGAATGACCATAGTTTTTTCCATGCCAAAATGTCCTGCCATCCGACTGTCATGAGCCTCCAAAATAATATTTTCATGCTATATTGTGGGAACACAAAGGTGGCTTGGATGGCATAACATTCCATCCTAGATGTGAAAATCAGTGACATTCACGTCATCACCCAAGAGTTGATAGGTGGTGGTGAAGTCAGGGTCATGCTGATAAAGTTGGGCCCACTCAAATGCCTGATGCCCATAGGAATGGAGCACTGTGGTGAGTGCAACAATGGGAGAGTGATTGAGGCATTTAATGACACTATTTGTACTCCCTATATTATACTTGATTTTGAGATGAAACTACTATAGGTATGTGGACCACTTTTGATGGCGATCATTCTGAAACTTCCCTTATGTTTGGATGAACTGCAGAGGCTTGTGATCAGTGTGGATGATTATCTCCTTTCCTAGAATGTAATGTTTCCATTGAAAACAGGCTTTCACAATGGAATACATTTAATTTTCATAGGCGGGGTATTTTTGGACAGTATTTGAGAGCGTCTCACTATGGTATTCTACAAGATGACTGTGTTGAGTGAGAACTACACCTACAATATAGTCGAAGGCATCAGTATTAATATTGAACAGTTGTTGCAGATCGGGTAAGGAGAGTACTAGATTTGAGCACAAGAGATTATTCAGATCATCAAATGTCTTTTGTTGTGTGTGCCCCCATGCATAATTTTCCTTGACACCACCCTTTGTTACTTGCATGAGGGTCCATGCAATATGGGAGAATCCCAACATGAACCTTCAATAGAATTTGGAAAGTCCCAAGAATCTCTGAAGATCGGTTAGTGTGGTTGGGGCTGACAAATCATGAATGAATTAGATCTTAGCTGGATCCACATGTACCTCATGCTCATCAACAATGTAGACCAATTATTGGACCTTGTTCATGCCAAAGGATAATTTTTCCAAGTTGGCATATAGCTTGTGTTGTCGCAGAGTGCCCAAAACTTGTTGAATATGTTGCATGTGCTCCTCCCAAGTTATGTTGAAGATGAGTATGTCATCCATATATACCACCACGAAAGCGTTGGTGAAGGGTCTTATTACATCATCCATCAATCTCATGAGATTTGTTGTTGCATTTGTTAAGCCAAACGGCATGACCAATGATTAGAAGAGACCTTCTTTATATTTGAAAGTTATCTTCCATACATCAGTTGGTTCGATGGGAACTTGGTGGTAGCCAAACTTTAGGTCAATATTATTGAATATATTTCCCCCCTTGATTTGGTCAAGAATGTCATCAATTCAGGGAATTGGGTATCGTTCTTGACTGTGATTTTGTTTAATGTTTTGTAATCAATGCAGATCCATCAGATCCCATATTTATTCTGCATGAGCACAATCGAGCTTTCACAAGGGGAGGAGTTAGGTCGGATGTTCCTCTTTTGAAGCAACTCTTGGATCTGGTGCTTGATTTCATCATTTTCCATCAATTAACGATGATAGATTGGTTCATTAGGAAGTGGTGCACCAAGGGTTATATCAATTGGATGCTTGACTTGCCCGTATGTCAATACCTTGGTGGGTGAGGAGAAGATGTCTTTGTACTACTCCACGATCCTGTCCACTTTCTTATGCTGCAAAGAGAGGCTCTATGTAGAGGTCATGGATGTGGCAACAACCTTCTTCTTACTACTGGCATGGATCACAAACAAGATGAATTTCCCATATTTTGAAATGACCTTACTACATTGCTTAGCAAAGATTAAATAAATAGCGGTAGGTGGCACTACCTCTGGTATCTTGTACAATTTTATATTGAAAGTAATGAAACATTGCAGGGTCTAGAATCATACACAACATGTTGCTTCCAAAAATATGGTTGGCCTAAAATAACATCACAAACTTCAAGGCGAGAAATATCACACAATACCTCATCTTTCAAGGGCTTGATGTTGTAGGGAAGACAACACTATTGGTGACATGGAGATACCATATCTGGCGAAGACAACTGATGGTGTGGGGTTGTGGTTTCATGGTTATCGATAGGTCCAACCACATTATGAACTCTACTGATATCAGGTTCTTCTAATTGTCGCTATCGACAATGAAATGTAGAGTCCCATTTACCCACATCTGTGAGTGAAAGAGGCATTCCCCTTCCTCTAGTTCTTCTAGTTTGCTTGGATGGAATTTTGTTGTAGTGATAGTGGCATTGGGTTCGGCATCAATTA
The DNA here is from genome assembly GCA_000966675.3 of Picea glauca. Lineage (NCBI taxonomy): Eukaryota > Viridiplantae > Streptophyta > Pinopsida > Pinales > Pinaceae > Picea > Picea glauca. The sequence continues at coordinate 335,617 of JZKD02S1821851.1, forward strand.
TCTTCTTACCACTTTCTATATTTAATTCAGAGTTAGAATCTGCCTCTTATTCGAAAGCTTTCCGCTTAGCCAATAGTGACTTCTTGGAGAGACATTCTTCAGTGTTATTCCAATGACTTTTATGGTATTCACACCACTTTCCCGTGCCCTTCTTCAACTTCTCATTACCCTTCTTAGGTTGAGGCTTGGAATATTTTTATTGAGAGTGGCCATCTTTTCTCTATCCTTTATTTGGTGGGTTGAGACCATCGTTTCCCTGCTTTGGCTATGAGGAATTTGCAGATCCAAAATCTCACCTCTTCTACTTAAATTTATGCTCGATTTTGATAGCATATCTATAATCTGTACCTAATGATGTGATGTCTGGAAAATCCATTTTTTTTTAATGTATATGTTCATACAGTTATAGTATTTGATCACCAGATGTCATTCAGAGTGTTTGATACCCAAATTGGTGTGCAAACTATGGAAAATATTGGTGAAATTTGGTACTGTCTGGTCTCTTTCTTGACGTAGTGTGGTCCATATTGTGTATTGGTCCTCATAGCTTCCAACAAGGTAGTATTGTTATTTAATGAAATTCTTGAAGGAATCCCAGGTGGGGATGATAAAAAATATTGCAGATTCCTCTATGGCCCTTTTATCAGAGTACGTATCCCACTAGTCCTTAGCATGGGGGATGACCTTGATGTTAAATTATGAGCTTGATTTATTATGCGGATTAATTCTCTTATTTTCTTCAATACTTTGATTCCATCTTAATACACTTCAACAATACCAAATCATAATCGAATAGAAATAACTATGTAGATGAGTAAGCATGCACATCAACAACACATATGCCCTAGGGAAACCATGTACAGGGAGAAAAACCCCAGCAAACGATGTTCCTTTATTGCATTAATAATGTAAGATCACTTACAAATATCCACCATGAATGTTATGCTCTTAAATATCTTGCCAAGATGACTCTGACCTGACAAAGACCTAAAAGACCTTGCTAAAATACACCTCTGATATGTTGCCTCTATTGTTGATATACGTCATTGATATGATGTTTTGGTATGTTTCCTCTTTATCACTGATTTGTGCCTCTATTTCTTCTCCCTTAGCCTACATATCAAAACTGTGTTGAAGAGAGGGTTCGACCTTTGCTTATATAGGCTGAAGAGGGGAAGAGGAGAGGCTCAAAATACTAACTTGTTTGCATGCTTTAATCATAACTCAGCTTCATACTTTAGTTCGAACTTAGAACTAGACTTGAGATTGGTATACTTTCATTCTGAAATAGAACTAGACTTAAGACTCAATTACAACTCAACATTACACTTTAGTTCTAAAATAGAACTAGACTTAAGACTTCAGTTACAACTCAACATTACACTTTAGTTCTAAAATAGAACTAGACTTAAGACTTCAGTTNCAACTCAACATTACACTTTAGTTCTAAAATAGAACTAGACTTAAGACTTCAGTTACAACTCAACATTACACTTTAGTTCTAAAATAGAACTAGACTTAAGACTTCAGTTACAACTTGACTCTTTACAAGGAAATTCAAAATTCTCTTCATGGTGGATAGTGTTACACGTGCCAATGCACGATATCAATACATTTATATCATTTGCAATATTAGGAATATTGTTTGTTTCTAGCTCATAGGAATTTTATATTCAACCTAACTTTTGCTAGATGGCTTGACTTTTTCTCATGGCTCACAAGGTTTGACTAGGCTCACATAGGTTGTATGTTCCCCCTAACTTTTTCACTAGTCTATATATGCTCACAGAGGTTGTAAGTTCCCCCTGACTTTTCCACTAGACTATATATGCTCACAAAGGTTGTACATTCCCCCTAACTTTTGCATTAAATTCACATAGCATCTCGTTCCTCCTGAATTTTGGTTTAACAAACAGAGGGTGTACGTTCCCCATGGATTTTATCAATACCTCACAAGACTAGTTGAGTCTCCAAATCTCCCTGGATAACCTCAGGGTGGACCATATGGCCTCTCATTGGAGAATGCCTGTCGATGCTGCAAAATTTAACAATCCCTCTTAGCAAGGGAGTTATTCTTAGCCACACCAAGATTGCCTCTCAGTTGCATAAATTGTCTCGAGGTCAGAGGCATGGTCAGGATATTAGCTACTTGCTCGCTCATAGCTATGTACTGTAACTTTACAATTTTTCTCTGGACCAAGTCTCAGATGTAGTGGTACCTCATGTCAATATGTTTTGACCTATCATGAAATAATGAGTTCTCTATCAATTTTATGCAAATTTGATTATCACAGTGAACCACTGTCATCTCTGGCTTGTCACCAAACAACCCAGAAACCAATTTTCTGAGCCATATTGCTTCCTTGCTAGAGTCACTTGCTGCAATGTACTCATCCTCTATTGTACTATGTGCAATGGATCCCTTCTTTCTGCTTGACCAAGAGATCATATCGGATCCTAAAATGAAGCAGTATCTGGAAGTACTCTTTCGATCCACTAGGCTTCCCACCCAGTCACCCTCTTCATACCCATGCAGAAATAAACCACCACTAGATGTATATATCAGACCATAAGTAATGGTCCCTTTGAGATATTTCAAGATGTGCTTTGTTTCCACCTAGTACCTTTGTCTTAGTTCAGTCATGAACTGACTCATTACAATCACTACATAGCATATATCTTGCCTAGTGTGGATCATGTACATCAATGATCCAATCAGTTGCCTATACATGGTGGGATCCACCAAATTTGAACCTGTATCAGAATCATGCAGCTTCCTCAGGATGGTAACCATCGGAGTAGACATGGATTTTCAATCCATCATACCAAACGTCTTTAGTACATCCACTGTGTATTTTTCTTGTGCCAAAAATAGCTCGCCGTGTCTTTGCCATACTTCCAATCCTAGGAAGTAATGCATCAATCATAAGTCTTTCATCTCGAATTATAAGGTTAGCTCCCTCTTACACCAGGATATTATCCATTCATCTCCTGTGAGAAACATATCATCAACATGTAGTATTAGTATAACAAGTCGGTTACCTCTTACCTTGAAGTACATATTTGCATCAACATAACTTTTATGAAATCACAGGATTTTAAGAAATCCATTAATCCTGTCATACCAAACTCTGGGAGCTTGCTTAAGACCATACAAGGCCTTCCTTAGATTTCATACATGAGTTCCTTTGTTATGCAGTACAAAACCATATGGTTGTTCCCCAAAGACCTCCTTTCCAATCCTTCCATTCAAGAATGTTGTTTTTACATCCATCTGATGTAGCTTCCAACCAAGAACGAGAGCTAAAAAAATAATAGTTTGAATGGCGGTATACGTGGCTACAAGGGAAAAATTATCTCTGTAGTTGACTCCTTCTTTCTGAGTGAATCCTCTGTCTACAAATCTTTCTTTGAACTTTTACACACTTCCATCAGTTGCATGTTTGATCTTATAGATCCATTTGGAAGAAACCACTGATTTGTCTTTTGGCCTTGGCACAATGTACCAAACATTGTTCTTTATAATAGACTTGTATTCTTCAAGCATGGAATCCTTCCATACTTGTAATTTATCTTATTATTCAAATGAAGAATCTTCAAAATAACTAATGTTTCTCATCAATGCAACACAGCCTCCAAACTTATGAGGCCTCTTCCTTTCCCTAAAAGTTCCTTTGGGAGCAGCTATCCTTTCTACTTCATGCACTATTTATTTAAGCCACCCTGGTTTCCTTTTGGCTAGAGGTTCTTCAAGAGTCCTTTCTAACACTTCAGCAGGTTCTAGGGGATCATTACTTGGCCCTTCACGAGGTTCCTCCCTTTGATCATCTGACTCTTCATTTTCAAAAGAGGGTGAAGCTGGCTGAATTGCTGCTGATTGTTGTTGAACCTCTCTGGATTTCTTAAATGTGGCTTCCTCATGGAAAGTCACATCTCTGCTTACCTCTATTTTCCTCTGACCTCATACATAAATTCTGTAAGCCTTGGAGTTCTCATTGTACCCCACAAAAACCCATTTTCTTGCCTAAGGGTTCCATCTTTATCCTCTTTTCCTTAGGGACATGAATATACACAGGATACCCAAATATCCTTAGATTCCCTACTTCATGTTTGATCCATGAGAAGACCTCTTCAAGGGTCTTGTCCTTCAAGATATCTTGTGCATACCTATTCTGAATATACACGGCAGTGGAGGTAGATTTTTCCCAGAAAGAATTTGGTTGATCCTAGTCAAACATCATTGTTTTCATTGCCTCACAAATTCTCCTATTTTTCCTCTCAGCAACTCCATTTTGTTGAGGGTTATATGGCATGGTCAATTGTCTCTTGATTCCTATTGACTTGCAGAAATCCTCAAACTGAAGAGATTCAAACTCTCCTCCATTGTCTGTTCTAAGGATTCTGATGTGTTTCCATGTCTGCTTTTCAATAAAGTCTTTATACTCTTTGAATTTATCAAATGTGTCACTTTTATCTTTAAGAAAATATATCCAACATTTTCTTGAGTAATCATCAATATAAATGACATAATACAAACAACCACCGAGTGAGGGAGATGAAATGGGACCACATACATCAGAATGAACCATATCTAAGATGCCCTGAGCTCTGTTGTCACTACTAGGAAACTCTTTCTTTATATTTTTACCTAGCATGCATCCCTTAGAAATTTCATTTTTACTAAGAGAAATAGAGGGCATGCCACATAACATGTTATGTAGATCTAGAAGATATTTGTAATGAATATGTCCAAGTATTATGTGCCACAACTCGTTGGAGCTAGTCGCATCATGAGCCAATGCCTAGACTGACTATCCTGACATGACGTATAGTCCTCCACTACGAGTTCCAATGGGTTCTGTTGTACTTAAGTGGATACCTTTATCCCATAGTAGTTCCTTCTTATCCTTGAATATCACCCAATATCTATTGTCCTCAAGGGTTGCAACTGATAGTATATTCTTCTTGAGCCCCAGAACATATAATACTTCATCAACATGAAGTCTAGCCCCAGATTCCAATCTGAAGGAGATAGAGCCTACTCCCTCTATCTTGTAACATTTTTCATCCCCAAGATCAACCTTCTCTGCAAAAGATTTTGTCTTGAAATCTGACAGGATATCCTAGTACCCTTTCATGTTCTTTGATGCACCACTATCTACTAACCAAGTTTTCAGCCCCATGGAAACTGAACTGGATAAGGAAGAAATGAAGTAATATTCTTTTCTATTTTATTTCTCATTAGAAGGACTTTTCTGAATTCTTTTGGATTCATCATCCTCAGTAGTTCAGGCATGATGTGTTGAAATAATGTAACTACGAAGAGCATTCTTATTATTATTGTTATTTTATTATTAGGATTAATCGCCATTGTGGATTAATCATGTCAGTAATTGTATAAGGACCAAATACCCTTTTGCAGATTGGTCATCGGACAATTATAAAGAGCAGAATAAGAAGTTGGCCCCAGTAGTTATTATTGAAGACCCTGAATTAATTAAAGGTGGGTTTACCCACCCAGAGTGAGAGGTTGGGCCTGCCAGTTAAACCCTCTCACACATGCCAGTCTTGTATAAATAAGAGGCTAGTGCCTCACTTCTAATACAACTCACTTGCTCATTATCTTATGAGGCAAGCTTCAGTTACCAGTTAGAGAGAGGAGAAGAAGAGTGGTGCATCTCTTGGGGAGGACTATCTGTATTGGTTTGAGTTATCTCTTGAACATTGTATAAGCTATTTCTGATAAGGAAGTTTTTGCTGGGTTTTCTTCCCCTAGAGGGTTTCCCAGGATAAATGTTGTGTCTCTTGTGAATGTGTATTTCTTAGTGCTCTTGTTCTTATGATTCTCTTATCTATTGAAATTCAAAGAACTATAATAATGGCATAAACATTAACATGGTTTCAGAGCCAACCTGAAGGAAGCATATTTTGTAAGAGGAAAAACGTCACTGTTACCGTACCCAAAAATTAGGGTTTTGCAAAAGTTAATCTTTTCAGCTCCCTAACCACCTAGAAAGGTGTTCCCTCCCCTAAGGATCATTTTGGCACTTAGAGTGTACCTTTTCAATGGCTAGATCTCCCAGAAAGTGAAACCCTAGTTTCACAAAGTACCAGAAAACCAGAGTACCTGAAGTACAAGAAGTACCAGAGTACCAGAAGTACCAGAAAACCAGAAGCACCAGTCCAGAAATCCGCAGATCAAGTTTGAGGGGGTAAAAGTTGGATTTTTGAAATTCTGACTGCACTAGCTAACTCGCCTCAGCTCAGCGCATCTATCCCCTGGATTAGAATTTCAAAATTCAAAGTTTGAAAAATTAGGGTTTCCTCATAAAACCCTAAGTTGCAGTTGCAGATGTAGAACCAGTTGCAGTTGCAGTACCAGTTGCAGTTGTAGCCGTAGAACCAGTTGAAATCACCCTTAAAGTTATCTCAAGAGTCGGCAATGATTACCGCTGATACCAGATGGAGCCACTACCTGCAAATGTTATCTGAGGTATGTACTCACATATGTTTAATGGTTAAACCCTAAAGAGTATTTGGAGGAGACAGGATCTATTGCCATAGATCCATAAGGATCTCAAGATCCAACACATTTAGAGGAATGATGCAACCCAGGTGTGATTATTCTTATATACATCTATTTGTCATGACATTATCAGTGTTGCATGTTGAGGCTATGATCAAATTATAATTGAAAGTTGATCATAGATATTATCCTCTACACCTAACCTTTTGTCAAGCTAGCGTATTATCTTAGTGCAACAAACAGGTTGAAGAAATAACTCATCACTTGAGTGAAGGAGACCTGGAAGAAACACAAGAACTCAGTCTTGAGGACAAGGCTCCATGTTTGATTAATCAAGATTCAAAGGTACACATGACAAGCTAATGACTTTAGTTGAGATAGCAATCGTCATAAAGTATTATACTTGATAACATGTGAGAATACTTTGTCTGATATGACTAACACCTCCTCTAGGAGAAACCTCGTGTGTTAGTTTCAGATTGCCATGGAAGAATGCTTGGTCACAACACTAAGAGAGTGTTGACCTTATTTCATACTGTATTCCTTACCTTTAATCTTTGCTAAATTATAAGTAATAAGCTCTAAAGGAGCTACTGTGATGATTTTTCATGCTATTGCTTTATATTATCAAGAAGGATATTATTCTTGCATGTTGTTTTGTTGACCTTGCTCTAGGTGACATGAGGAAGCTATAGTGAAGGTTGCAGAAGGAAACGTGCTAAAGAAGAAATCATAAATGAAGCAATCATCAGTGGAAAAGAAGAAGGTGGGTCACTCAGAAGCTGCCATGACCCACGTTATTGAAGAATCCATGTGAACTCTAGAAGATTAGCTCACATCAACTACAAGGTGCTACCATACATATGCAAAGCTATCATAGGTTTACCAGAACTCAAAGTTGACCATGAAGGCATATGCGATGGATGTGCACAAGGGAAGAATGTCAGGAAACCATTTTCGAAGAGGGAAAGCAAGGAAGAAGGAGTCCTAGAACTCATTCATTCAGATGTATGTGGCCCAATGCCATCATCCTCCAATAATGGGTATGTATAATATGTATCATTCATTAATGATTATTCTCGTAAAAGACCTAGATATTTTTGAAGTATTCAACAAGATCAAGGAATTCAAAGCCTTGATAAGAGAACCCTTCTGTAAGGAAGATTAAGATACTTAGGTCAGATAATGGAGGAAAATGTACCTCAAAAGAATTCGTGAATATCTGTAAAGATGTTGGGATCAAGATCTCCAACAAAATGGTGTAGCTAAATGGAAGAACACAACCATGCTGGAAGATGTGAAGATCAATATCTTCCTATGTGCTTATGGGCAGAAGCAGCAATGATAGTTGTTTATGTGCAGAACCGATTTCCCCATAGTGCACTTGGGCTCAAGACACCAAAAGAGATGTTCACCGGAAAGAAGCTAGAGGTAAGCCATCCCAAAATATTTGGTTGTCCAGTGTTTATTCGTATACAGAAAGAGAAAATAAACAAGCTAGAACCCTTCAGGAAAGAAGGGAATATTTGTGGGGTCTCCAAGGCCTTCAGAATCTACATATCTAGTCACTGCCATATTGATATCAGCAGGGACGTGACTTTTGATGAAGAAGCAACACTTAAGAAATCGAGAAGATTCTAGCTTGAAGAAGTATATGAAGAGGAACCTGTAAATCCTAGGACTACAGAATCTGTGAGGGAAGTTCCCAGAGCTGTAGAACCTGTAAGGGAAGTCGTAACTTCCCCTGATGAGGAGACTCCTGAAGATCATGATATAACAAAAGTTCAAGAACCTCCTCAAATGACCTTCTCCCATAAAAGAAAGTCTGCTTCAGCAAGAGAGATTATTCAAGATGGAGAGAAGTATGGTGTTCCAGAAGGAACCACGAGACAGGTGAAAAGACCAAAGCCATTCTCCAGTTACATGGCTTTGATGTGCAATCTACTTGATGAAGAACCTACATGATTTGAAGAGGCCATTCAAAAGAAGGAATGGGTAGATGCCATGATAGAGGAATACCAATCCATAATAAAGAATGATGTATGGGAAATAGTTCCCAGACCAAAAGTAAGGATGTGGTATCATCAAAATGGCTCTTCAAAATAAAACATGTTGTTGATGGAAGTATTGAGAAATATAAAGCAATATTTTTTGCTCGTGGATTTTCCCAGAAGGAAGGTATTGACTATGAAGAGACATTCGCTCCTATGGCCAGATACACTTCGATCAGAACCATTATAGCTCTTGATGCCAAGATGAAAAGGAAGTTGCACCAGATGGACGTGAAGACAACTTTCCTGAATGTTGTTATCGAAGAGGAAGTGTATATAGAGCAACCCCAAGGTTTTGAGGTTGAAGAAAGGAAGTCTCATGTCTGTCGATTGAAGAAAGCCTTGTATGGATTGAAGCAAGCTCCCATATCTTGGTATGGCCATATAGACAGTTTCTTGATGATCTTAGGCTTTACCAAGAGTAAAGCAAACTCAAATCTCTACTTCAAAATTATGGATAATGAACCAGTAATATTACTAATGTATGTGGATGAATTATTCTTAACTGGAGAAGAAAATCTCATCACCGAATGTAAACAAAGACTTGCCGCGGAATTTGAAATGAAAGACCTTGGTCTAATGCATTACTTATTAGGCCTTGAGGTATGGCAGAGTCTGAAAAGAATATTCCTTAACCAAGGGAACTACACGGTCGAAATCTTAAAGAGATTCGACATGCTAGAATGCAAGTCCATGAATACTCCCATGGAAGCGAAGCTAAAGCTTCGGGTCGATACTTCATCAGATTTGATAGATGTCACACTATACAGACAGATTATTGGATCATTGATGTACCTGAAAAACACCAGACCAGACATTTGTTTTGCAGTGAACACCTTGAGTCAGTTTCTGGTAGAGCCCAGATGTGTTCACCTAGTGGCTACAAAACATGTGATGTGGTACCTTAAAGGTACACTGGATTATGGTCTCAGCTATGATGGAGATCATGACTTCACATTGTGTGGATATACTAAAGCAGATTGGGCAGGAAGCATTGCTGAGAGAAAAATCACTTCCGCATGTTGTTTCAGTTTGGGATCATCTATGATCTCGTGGCAGAGTAGAAAGCAATCCAGTATTGCTCTCAGCACAGCGGAAGCAGAGTACATTTCCGCATGTTCTACTATATGCCAAGATATATGTCTTCGAAATTTGCTGACATGCCTATTTGATTTGGAGATGAGAGCAACCACGATTCTATGTGACAATCAAAGATGCATAAAGATGATAGAGAATTCTATATTCCATGACAGGTTGAAGCACATAGAGATCCACTATCATTTCATCCACGACATGGTATAGAGAGGAGCCTTGAAGCTCCATTACATTAGCACGGATGAACAGGTTGCTGACATGTTGACTAAGCCTCTATCTCGTGTAAAGTTTGAAAACTTTCGAGATAAGATTCGTATAGTTCGAAAGGACCCTCCCTGAAAGGGAGAGTATATATATGTTCCTTTCTTCTGACTGAGTTGTTAGACGTAAAGAAATATGAGTCATGCTTCTGACCTCGCTATTAGACGTAAAGCATGATTATGTGTGTTCCTTGCTTATGACCTCGCTGTTAGACGTAAAGCAAGATGAGTCATGCTTCTGACCTCGTTGTTATACATAAAGCATGACGTCGTGTGATCCTTTCTTCTAACCTCGTTGTTAGATGTAAAGAAAGATTATTCATGCTTCTAACCTCACTGTTAGACGTAAAGCATGACCCCGTGTGATCCTTTCTTCTGACCTCATTGTTAGACGTGAAGCAAGATGAGTCATGCTTCTGACCTCGTTGTTAGACGTAAAGCATGACACCATTGATTCCATGCTTCTGACCTGGTTGTTAGACGTAAAGAAAGATGAGTCATGCTTCTGACCTCATTGTTAGACGTAAAGCATGACGTTGTGTGTTCCTTGCTTCTCACCTAGTTGTTAGACGTAAAGCAAGATGATTCCTCACTTTTGACCTCGTTGTTAGACATAAAGTGAGATGTTGATGTGTTCCTTTCTTCTGACCTCGTTGTTAGATGTAAAGCAAGATGAGTCATGCTTCTGACCTAGTTGTTAGACGTAAAGCATGACGTTGTGATTCCTCGCTTCTGACCTAGTTGTTAGACGTAAAGCGAGATGATGATATTCCTTGCTTCTGACCTAGTTGTTATACATAAAGCAAGATGTGACTGACACTGAGCTACCACCTTAACAACTGTGACATTGAGCCAGTCTAGTGTTGTGATGTTCCATCCTAGTGTTGTGATGAGGTATCAGTTTTACTGATACATATTTGATGCAGATGATGATAGCATTCTTTCGAGAATGATGATGTTGCCAATGAAGAAAACTTCTGATGACTCGTAAATGTGCTAGACAATGTTTCAAGATCATATTGACGATATTGTCCTCCTGATGCCACTGATGATGAAAACCTCTCTTGCCTGATGCTGATGAAGAATACCCGTCTTGTTAAGGGGGAGTGTTGAAATAATGTAACTACGAAGAGAATTCTTATTATTATTGTTGTTTTTTTATTAGGATTAATCCCCATTGTGGATTAATCATGTCAGTAATTGTATAAGGACCAAATCCCCTTTTGCGGATTGGTCATCAGACAATTATAAAGGGAAGAATAAGAAGTCGGCCCCAACATTTATTATTGAAGACCCAGAAGTAATTAAAGGTGGGTTTACCCACCCAGAGTGAGAGGTCGGCCCTGCCAGTTAAACCCTCTCACACATGCCAGTCTTGTATAAATAAGAGTCTAGTGCCTCACTTCTAATACAACTCTATTGCTCATTATCTTATGAGGCAAGCTGCAATTACCAGTTAGAGAGAGGAGAAGAAGAGTGGCGCATCTCTTGGGGAGGACTATCTGTATTGGTTTGAGTTATCTCTTGAACATTGTATAATCTATTTATGATAAGGAAGTTTTTGTTGGGTTTTCTTCCCCTAGAGTGTTTCCCAGGATAAATGTTGTGTCTATTGTGAATGTGTATTTCGCAGTGATCTTGTTCTTATGATGCTCTTATCTATTGAAATCCAAAGAACTATAATAATGGAATAAACATTAACATGATGTTTCCCTTTCCTTGGATATTTATTTCTAAACCAACAATATTTAGCAACATGAACCAACTTATTACAACTAAATCATTTAATCTTAGATGTATCAATATTCTTTCCTTTGAATGTACCTTTGTTGTTTGTCTTCCACTGAGATCTTTTCTGGAAATTGCTTTTCTTCTTTCCCTTGAATGTTGATGCTAAAGTTGAGTGATATTCTTTCGTTGGCTCATTCCTGGTAGCTGTGCGACTCTCCTCCTGGAGAAAATCATGCCATAACCTCTCAAACATGGGATGAATCTCTCTCCTAGTGACATTGGATAAGAAGGTCTCCCATGAAGAAGGAAGACCGTTAAAAATGGCCTGCACTAAATCATCATCGTCCACTGTCACCCCTGTGACAAAATGATGATCTATGATCTGGGCTATCCTAGAACAGAAATATGCCACTGATTCACCTCTATCCATCTTCAAATAATTAATCTTGTGCTTAAGTGTCCTCTTCTGACTTGGAGCATGTTTGTCATACAGATTCACCAAGGTATCCATACAGTCCTTGGCAATCATTAATGAAGTCATTGCAGCCATTATACTGTCTTTGACTAAGTCAAAGATGATTCGCTTGGCCTTTGCTTGACACTTCTTGAAGGCCTCTCTTCCTACATTATTTGTGGGTTCCTCCACCATTGTGGTCACATACTGCTCAAGATCATTCTCTTGCAAGATATTTTTTATTCGGAGCTTCCACACATTGAAGTTGGTAGCTCCTTCAAGCCTATTCTCGGCCCTGACTAAAATGGAGGATGCCACAGACCTCACACTGGAGACTTAATCAAGCTAGCTTGGACCTATGTGTACCTGCTACTACACTTCAACACATTTAACACACCCTAAGCTCTGATACCATGTTAAATTATGAGCTTGATTTCTTATGTGGATTAATTATTTTATTTTCTTCAACACTTTTAATCCACTTAATACACTTAAACAATACCAAATCATAATGAAATAACTATGTAGATGAGTAAGCATGCACATGAAAAACACATATACCTTGGGGAAGCCCTGTACCGGGATAAAAAACACCAACAAACAATCTTCCTTTATTGCATTAATAATGTAAGATCACCTACAAATATTCACCATAAATGTTGTGATCTTAAAGATCTTTCCAATATGACTCTGACCTAACAAAGAACTAAAAGACCTTGCTGAAATACACCTCTGATATGTTGCCTCTATTGTTGATATAGAGCACTGATATGTTGTTTTTGTATGTTGCCTCTTTATCATTGATGTGTGCCTCTATTTCTTCTCCCTTAACTTGCATCTCAAAAGTGTGTTGAAGAGAGGATTTGACCTCTACTTATATAGGCTGAAGAGAGGAAGAGGAGAGTCTCAAAATAGTAACATGTTTTTATGCTTTAATCATAACTCAGCTTCATACTTTAGTTCAAACTTAGAACTAGACTTGAGACTGGTATACTTTAGTTATAAAATAGAACTAGACTTAAGACTTCAGTTGCAACTCAACATTACACTTTAGGTCTAAAATAGAACTAGACTTAAGACTTCAGTTGCAACTCAACATTACACTTTAGTTATAAAATATAACTAGACTTAAGACTTCAGTTACAACTCAACATTACACTTTAGTTCTAAAATAGAACTAGACTTAAGACTTCAGTTACAACTTGACTCTTTACAAGGCAATTCAAAATTCTCTTCATGGTGGATAATGTTACACGTGCCAACACACTAGATCAATACTTTTATATCATTTGCAATATTGGGAATATCATTTGTTTCTAGATCATAGGAATTTTATATTCAACCTAACTTTTCCTAGATGCCTTGACTTTTGCTCATGGCTCACAAGGTTTGACTAGGCTCATAGAGGTTGTATGTTCCTTTTGAATTTTTCACTAGTCTGTCTATGCTCACAGAGGCTGTGCATTCCCCCTGAATTTTGCAATAGATTGTCTATGCTCACAGAGGTTGTACATTCCCCCTGACTTTTTCATTAGACTCACATAGCATCTCGTTCATCCTGACTTTTGGTTTGACTCACAGAGGATGTACATTCCCCTTGGATTTTGTCAATACTTCGCAAGACTAGTTGATTCTCTAAATATCTCTGGCTAGCCTCAGGTCAGCCCATATGGCCTCTCATTGGAGAATGACTATCAATGCTGCAAAATGTAACACTTGACGAGTGAAAAAGTAATCTTTTCCCTATCGAAAAAATTGTGGAACGAAAAATACCCTTCGAGTAGATTCAACCATTTATCTACAAAATCTGCATCTATCAGTCCTTCATATAATGGAATATAAAAATTTACTTGTACCTTAAAAGGGTTTGCATGGTTGATTGATGAAGATGCATCTCCTGTGGGTATTCATTGAAGGATCTGTGAAAATTTGTCCATCATCTCATTCCTTTGTCACACAAGGGCTTCCTCGATAAACATTTTAAAAGGATCTCCTTCTCCATCATCTTTCTTCTCGTCCCCCATGATTTTTGTTCGAGTTCGGCATAGCCAATATTGCAAAGGATCGACTGGTTCTAGTCCCAGCTTCTTGTACCCAGATCTTATTAGGGACATGCACAAATAAAAACAAATGAAGAGAAAACCACTTTGATACCACTGATCAAGATTTATGAAAGGAAAGAAATGAATAACAGGTTGAATACCATAACACATAGATACAGAGAAAAACAACATATATATAGTGAATAATAACTTCTATTGAATAAATAAAATAGGTTGAAACTGTAAAACTACAGCACTGAAACAACTTTCGTGAATGGTGGTATCTATCTCTCAGAAGAGATGTAGATTCTACGCATATGCATATGAGCATAATGATTACAATGAGCCTCCAAAGGCCCTTTTAAAATTACTCGTGAATTCCAAAACCCTAGACATCCAAAAACCTAACCCTACAGGATGAAACACCAAAAGTTATGTGGGCCCCGATTGGTAAGTTGGTACCTCAACTTCCCGGGGTCATAAATTTTGTATATGACCTCCATTTTAGGTGTGTGACAGTCCATTGGAAAGGTTGTTTTGAGAACTAAACATTATTCCATCAAAATTTGACTCCATATATAGATTGACTATGGAAAGCCAAAAATAACATTGGTTATGGCCGTAAAACGGCCCTATAAGTACAAAAAAATGTACAGATATGAGAAATTCCAAAATAAGCTAGTTGGAATAGGTGGGAAGCCACCAATATCCACCGTTATGTTGTGTAGTGCTTCAGGACATCCCCAGAAGTGCATAACTCACAATTTCAAAGAAATGTCATCATTACAGAGAAATGTATTGAATTAAAAATGGTCAAGATGAGCCAGTTGGAGTAGGTGGGTAGCCACCAATATCCACCTAGATCATTCTACGACAAGTGAGAATGGTAAGGGGGAAAGAGGACATCCCTTTATATGTCCTCTTAATGAGTGAAAGCGCGAAGAAGGGATTCCAGTGACTAGGAAAACAAAATAATGGGATTCAACAAACCCACTATTGATCCATATGGATATCGGTGGCCACGCACCTTTTCCAATTGGCTCAAAATAGTTTTCTGACAATATTGGCAATTTACTATTTTTAGCAGTTTTCACTTCCGGGGCCATTTTGAGGGCCTAAATGAAGGTTTTTCAGGATCAAGCATCTCAATTTTAGCCTATAGAATAATCAAGGCCCCAAAATGAATCTCCTCGACAATACCTTTCCAACGGGCTATCATATGCCTAAAACATAGATCGTATGCAAAAGTTATGACCCCGGGAAGTTAATGTACTAACTTACCCAAACGGGGCCCACATGACTTTTGGCGCTTTATCTCCTAGGATTAGGTTTTTGGATGTCTAGGGTTTTTGGAATTCCTGTTTATTTTAAAAGGCCTTCAGAGCCTCATTGTAATAATCTTCTTGTGAATGAGCGCAATTGTCACATCTCTTCTCAGAGATAAGCCGCCACCATTCCAGGAAGCTTGTTTTCACTACACTTTACAACTTCAACTTATTTCATTATTGAATAGAAAACCAGTTTTAATGTATCTCTATTATTTTGTGTTAATAATCTGTATTCATTTCATTTTGCTCATAAAACCTGGATCAGTGGTATCAGAGAGGTCTTCTCCTTGTAGTCTTAATGCATGTCCCCAACGAGGTCAGAGTACAAAGAGTTGGGTCTTGAGCTTGTTTCTCTTGAGCAGAAAATCTCTCGCACGCCCAAGCAACCTCTCATGGCAGGATAAAATAAAGATGACGGGACATGATATCCTTTCAAACTTTTTATTGAATAAGCCCTCACGCAACACAGGAATGAGATGATGGATAGTTTCGCACAAATCCTTTGGACGCTACCAATAGGTGACACATCTTCTTCGAGCGGAGGCGCCACCCCCTTCAAGGTACAAATAAACTTCGATATTCGTATATTTGAAGGTCAGATAGATGCAGATGCTATAGACAAGTGGTTGAATCTTCTAGAAGGGTATTTTTTGGTCCATAACTTCTCGAATAGAGAAAAGATTACTTTTACGCTCCTCAAAGCCATCCCCCATGTCAAAGATTGGTGGGAAACGTTCTGTGAGAAAAAGGAAATAGAGAAACCCTCATTATTTACAGTCACATCAACTTGGGATTCCTTTAGGGATGTTATTAAGGAACAATACTACCCTGTCATAAGTTATGATGACTTATATAACAAATGGACCACACTACGACAAGAAAGAGACCAAGAAGTGTCAGATTTCACAAATATCTTCCATACCTTGCGCACCAAGTTGGGTATCAAATATTCGAAGCGACATCTGCTGCTCAAGTATCACAGTTCTCTTCATAGATACATCTAGACCAAAATGGAATTTCTAGACATCTCATCCTTGGGCACGGCCTATCGATATGTCGTTAAAATCGAGCAGAAGCTCAAACAAAAGATGCAGAAATTTGGGCCTGAGAACCCCTCACAACAAAAGCTAGGAAAGGGCAGCCCCAACCCACAAAAAAAAGGACATAGAAAATATGGACAGTATCAGGACAACCAGTACAAGCCACAAGCAAAGAAGGACACTGGAAAGACAAAGAAAGATACCGGGAAGTGGTGTGACTTCCATAAGAGCCCTTGGCATAACACTATTGATTGTCACTCAAAGTAGTCGCTGGTGGCCGAAGTGAAAGCCTCTGAATCATATGTGGATTCTGAATCTGAGCTAGAACCAGAAAGGGGAAGATGGATCATTGACACAGAACCCAGTTCCACCATTGCTACCACCAAAATCTATCCTGGTGAACCAGACGAGCCAGAAGAAGGAGAGTGCCTCTTCCATTCACAAATGTGGGTAAAAGGAACCTCACTGCACTTCATCGTTGATAGCGATAGCCAGAATAAACTCATCTCTATAGAGGTCGTCAAGCAGTTGGACATTCCCACAATGCCTCACCCACAACCCTACACCATTGGATGGCTCCACCAAGGAAGCGATCTCCGCATCAACCAACAATGTCGACTATCATATGGAATCAAGCCCTTCAAAGATGAGGTATTGTGTGATGTTTCTCCTCTCGAAGTTTGTGATGTTCTTCTGGCCCAACCTTATTTATGGAAACATCATGATGTATATGAGTCTAGGCCTCATAGTTTTATTATTACTTTGAACAAGAAATTGTACAGGATACCCGAGGTAGTCCCACCTAGTGCTATTTCCTTGATCTCTGATAAGAAATGCAGGAAGGCCATCTCTCAGACGAGGAAGTTTGTCTTCTTCATGATTTTCTCTCAGAATAAGTGAAAGATCACAACCACATCCAGGGTCTCTGTGACCGACCTCTCCACAGAGCAGAAGAAAGTAGATAAGGTGATGGAAGAATACTTGGATATCTTCTCCTCACCTACCGGGGTGCCTCTGCACTGCCAGGTCAAGCACCCCATCGATCTGACCCCCGGTGCACCACTGTCCAATGGGCTAGTCTATCATTGCTCTCTATTAGATAATGAGGAGATCAAGTGACAAATCCAAGAACTTCTCTACAAGGGGCACATCCATCCCAGCTCATCACCTTGCGAGAGCCCAATCGTGCTAGTACAGAAGAAATATGGAACCTGGTGACTCTGCATTGATTACTAGGCTCTGAATAAAATCATAGTCAGAAACTGGTACCCGATTCCTCGAATCGACGACCTCCTTGATCAACTCACAGGGGATAAATACTTCAGTAAGATTGATCTAAAGTCTGGCAACTGCCAGGTCCTGATAGAATAGACAGATGTATGGAAGACCACCTTCAAGTCAAAGGAAGGCATTTTTGAATGGTTGGTCATGCCCTTTGGTTTGACAAATGCTCCATCTACTTTCATGAGGATGATGGACGATATCCTATGACCATTCACCAATAATTTTGTAGTGGTGTATCTAGATGACATTCTCATTTACATCAAGACCTGGGCCGAACACTTGCATCATATTCAACAGGTTCTGCACACCCTGCGATAGCACAAGCTATATGCCAACTTGGAATAATGCTCCTTCGGCATGGACAAGGTCCATTACCTAGGCTACATCATTGATCAACATGGTGTACACATGGATCCAACCAAGATCCAAGTCATCCATGACTGGCCAGCCCCAACCACACTCACTGAGCTTCGGAGCTTCCTGAGCCTTGCCAATTTCTACCACAGGTTTGTGTTGGGATTCTCCCATACTGCATGGGCCCTCAGCCAAATCACCAGGGTGGTGGTAAGGAAAAATTTGCATGGGTCTGGTCCCAACAACAAGCGTTCGATGATTTGAAGCAACGCTTGTGCTCATCCACAGTACTTTCACTGCCAAACCTACAACATCCCTTTGAGATCGAGACAGATGCTTCAGACTATGCAGTGGGTGTCATTCTCACTCAACATGGCCACCCCATGGGCTATCATAGTGAGACACTATTTGATGTTGTCCGTAAGTACCCTACTTACGAAAAAGAAATGTACTCCATTGTGAAAGCCTGCCGCCAGTGGAGACATTACATTTTTTGGAAGGAGATAGTCATCCACACTGATCATAAGGCACTGCAATTTATGCAGACAGAAGGAAAATTTCATAATGACCATGATCAAAAGTGGTCCACATACTTGTAGAAATTCCACCTTAACATCAAATATAAAACAGGAAGCACCAATCGCGTCACTGATTTCCTCAGCAGACCACTAGTCGCTACACTCACCACGGTGCTAGACTCTTATAGCCATGAGACCTCTAGATGACCCCAGCTCTATGAGACTGACCCGGACTTCGCCAGCACCTACCAAATGTTGGATGAAAACATAGTTGTCGATAATTTCTATCTTCAGGATGGGTTGTTGTGTCATCTGGGCCATATCTGTGTTCCATCAAGCGAGCGAGCAAAGATGATCTGAGAATCCCACTACAGTAGGGTGGCAGGATACTTCAGCGTCGTAAATACAGTAGCGATGCTACATAAACATTTCTACTAGACAAAACTCTGACAGGAGGTCAACAAGTATATCATATCTTGCACTGCCTACGTTATTGCCAAACCAACCACTAAGAAACATCGACTGTACACCCCTCTTCCTACTTCTAACAGGCCATGGGAATCCTTCTCAATGGACTACATGTCAGGCCTCCCATCCACCAAGTGGGTAAATGACTGTGTTTTTTTGGTTGTTGACTTCTTTTCTAAGATGGCGATTCGGGTTGCCTGCAAGAAGAGCATCACAGCAGAGGCCACTACCAAGATCTTCTTTGAACGGGTCTGGGTACATTTTGGAGTCCCACAAACCATTGTCTCAGATAGGGACAGTTGATTTCTCAGCACATTCTAGTCGAGCCTCTGTTCAGTGCTGGACACCAAGCTAACCAAATCCATAGCCTTCCACCCCCATACATATGGCCAAACTGAGGTTGTAAATCAAATGGTCATGCATATCCTTCGCATGTATAATTCAAAGAACCCTCGCACATGGAATGAGATCCTTCCCTATTTCTATCATAGATCAACCAGCCACAACCCCTTTCAAGTGGGGTTGGGATTCCAACCATTGGGTCCCATAGATGTTGCACATCCCCTTGCGGTCACCTCAACCGACTCATCTCCTGTTCCAACACAAGATGACAAAGCCACCCGGTTCATTGAGCGGATCCAGCACATCCACCAACAAGTTCAGGATATCATACAGAAGTCCAATGTTAAGTACAAATGTTGCCATGATCAACATCGGGTGCAACATAAGTTTCAAGTGGGAGACAAATTTTGGTTGCACTTGCAGAAATAACGCCTTACAGGACCCCATCGGAAGCTTCTCCCACTCCATTATGGGTCATACACCATCACCAAGGCCATGGGATATAAGTTTTTTGAGCTCAATATTCCTCCTTTCCTTCTCCTGCACCTAATGTTCAACATGGATCTCCTTCGCCCTTATTTCCCACCATTATTGGACACCTCAGACGTAGCAGAATAGATGACACCAACAGAGCTCAACACTGACTGCATCCAACAGGCATCTAGCAATCATATTGTGGACACATATATCAAGGGAACTCGACAGCAAAGGATCCATGTTTATCGAGTCATCAAAGCAGGGCAACTCCTGCACCAAGGAAAGTGGCTCACCTGATGCCAAATTCAACAGAAATTTCCTCATCTGATGGGGGAACTCAACCCAATGGATATCATTTATTCCTAAGGAGTTAGGATTGATCTATATGGATATCGGTGGCCATCCACCTTTTCCAACTGGATCAAAACAATTTTCTGGCAATTTTGGCAATTTACTATTTTTAGCAGTTTTCACTTCCGGGGCCATTTTGAGGGCCTAAATGAAGGTTTTTCGGGATCGATATTCTCAATTATAACTTGTGGCATGATTTATTCCCCAAAATGATTCTCCTCACTGATACCTTTCCAATGGGATATCATACACCTAAAACGAAGATCGTATGCAAAAGTTACGACCCCCGGAGGTTAATGTACTAACTTACCCAAATGGGGCCCACATGACTTTTGGCGCTTCATCTCCTATGGTTAGGTTTTTGGATGTTTAGTTTTTTTTGCAATTCTTTTTATTGTAAAACAACTTCAGAGCCTCATTGTAATCATCTTCTTGCGAATGAGCATAGTTGTCACATCTCTTCTTAGAGATAAGCTGCCACCATTCCAACAAGCTTGTTTCTGTTGCACATTATAGCTTCAACTTATTTCATTATTGAATAGAAAAACAATTTTACAGTATCTCTGTTATTTTTTGTTAAGAATATGTTAATAATATGTATTCATTTCATTCTGCTCATAAAATCTAGATCAACTATCTAATTAATAGTTTCAGGTTTCATCCCCAATTCTATTAGATAAAGTCTAATAAAATTCTATCTTACTCTATCGTATTATTTAGAGAGATCAAGTTTCATTAAAAAGGAGGGGATTTTGTTTTACTTAATGAAGTGAAACACTTCTTGAGATATGGAAAAGACATCATGAATTTTACGGTTAAAGAGGAAACCATATTTTTCTTTCGAGATAAAACTAGATCAAAGAGATGTTTTAACCTATTTGCAATAATGTTTTTTAAAATTTTATAAATGAGGTTGCAGCAAGAGCTAGGTAGAATGTCTTCAAAGGACAATGAAGAAGGATTTTTAGGGATCAAAGATAAAAAGGTAGAGTTGAGAGAACTATTGATCCTTCCCTAAATTTTAGATTCATTAGCCACCTTCATATGGTCTATCTTAATCGATTCAAAGAAGCTTAAGTAAAATAAAATCGTTAAACCATCGAGACCTAGACTCTTACATCATTCATGACGTTCTTTCTTTGATATTTCTTGTTTCAAGGCTGTTAGAAAAATAGGACCGTGGAGCAATAAAATAAAACAAATGTGGAAACAAAAACACAGAAGATACACAATACAAGAGAGACACAGATTTATGTGGTTCACCCAGTGTGGGCTACGTCCACTAGAGAAATTGCTAGGTCCTTCCTTTATTATTATCCAGCAAATGAAGGGATACAACCTATAGCAAACCCCATTGTCACTTCCTCTTCTTTATCTCACAGTCTCCTCTCTTAGAATACAATACTCACCATCATACATAGCCGCAATACATTTCCCTCATAATAGAGGGTTTCCTTCTAGGGAAAAAAACCCTAACATAATTTACATTGTTAGATCTGTGACCTTATAATGAACGGTCCAGATTTACAATGAAATTACAATATACTTTTACAAGGCAATTTTTCCTTTGGGTGCTTCGCCCCCTAACCCCCTAGCCAAGGGGATAGGCCCCCAGAACCCCGCAGAGGGGGTACCCCCACTCTGCACTCCCCCACCTGGAAGAGTGTACATACTTATGGGGTGTAAAGTCTTCATGGGGTATAAACACGGCTGAAAGCAAGGACCCCTGAATCAAGAACATAATCAGGCT
This sequence comes from Picea glauca, assembly GCA_000966675.3. Classification (NCBI taxonomy): domain Eukaryota; kingdom Viridiplantae; phylum Streptophyta; class Pinopsida; order Pinales; family Pinaceae; genus Picea; species Picea glauca. Next base: position 357,688 of record JZKD02S1821851.1, read on the forward strand.
CCAAAACCAATAATCTCCCACTTGGAGACTGATATCTACAACTCCATCGCTATTGTATATGATGGACTCTAAACCTTATTGGACCTGGGAAATTTCTCATCTTCATATTCATTCTTGAAGACCAACTGAAACTGAGCAGGAACTCAGTTTCTCTCTGGTTACTCCCTTTGTTAACATGTCTGCAGAATTCTGGCTAGTGTGTATATTTTCCAACTTCAAATGTCCATCTTCCAAGGCAGATCGTATGAAGTGGTACCTCAAATATATATGCTTAGTCTTCAAATGGAAGGCTGAGTTCTTTGCAAGATGAATTGCACTCTCACTGTCACAGTACAACCTGCTATTCTCCTACTTCCTTCCCAATTCCTGCATAAACCTTTATAACCAAATCATCTATTTACTAGCCTATATAGCAGCAACATACTCTGCCTCTGTTGTTGAAAGTGAAACAACCTTTTGCAGTTTTGAAATCCAACTTACTGTTGTTCCACCTATAGTAAAAACATGCCCTGTGGTGCTCCTCCTGTTGTCTTTATCACCTGCCATATCTTAATCAACATATCCCTGTAGAAAAGTGTCTGAACCTCCAAAACATAATGTATGAGTAGTAGTACCTCCCAAATACCTGAGAATCCACTTTAATACCTCCCAATGTTCTTTACATGGATTGTTCATATACCTGCTCACAACTCCCACTGCATGTACAATATCTGTTCTTCCGCAAACCATTGCATACATCAAGCTACCAATTGTTAATGAATAAGGGACCCTGGACATCTATTCTATCTCCTCCTCTGTCTTGGGACACATTTCCTTAGTTAATTTGAAATGGTTGGCCAAAGGTGTACTAATTGGTTTTGCATTCTACATTTTAAACCTCTCCAACACCTTCTCTGTGTACTCACCCTGAGACATGTTAAGGTTTTATGCTGATATTATAGTTCTTTGCATTTCATAAAGATAAGAGCATAATAAGCACAAGATCACTGAGAAATACACATCCACAATAGACACAACATTTATCCTG
>JZKD02S1821851.1:364975-377323 GCA_000966675.3 Picea glauca
TTTTTTCCTGTCCATTCCTCCTCTGGAATTCTACCATCCAAAGAGCTTGAAGGTCCTTTGTTTATTAAGTAAACAATAGTATCTACAACATCTTCCCAGAACTGTAAGGGAAAACTGGCATGCAATCTCATACTCCTTGCACACTCCATGATTGTCCTATTCATCCTTTCTGACAGACCATTTTCTTGTGGTGTTCTTGGAACTGTCTTCTCTCTATGAATCTCATGGTATGAATAGTAATCATCAAAGTCCTTGTTGCAATATTCACCTCCATTATCTGATCTGAGACACTTTAAACTTTTTCCTGTCTCATTCTCAACTAAATCTTTCCATTTCTTAAAAGTATCAAAAACATCATATTTTTGTCGAATGCAATAAACCCAAGTTTTTCTAGTTGCATCATCAATAAAAGTAACATAATAATGAGAGACACAAAGAGATGATACCTGAGTTGGTCCCCATACATCTGTATGCACAATCTCTAACCTTTCATTCTTATTTTCTTTTCTGACTCTAAGAAATCTGACTCTCTTTTGTTTTCCATAAACACAATGCTCACATAAGTCCAAATCAATTTGTTTAAGATCTGGAAACAATTTTATTTTGTGAAGTATCTGCATACCCTTCTCACTCAAGTGTCCTAGCCTATGATGCCATAGTGTTGTATCCTCTCCTGTAGAAGCTAAAGATATAGAAGAGTCAGTATTACTAGTACACAAATATAATGTACCTACCTTCTCTCCTTTTGATATCACCAATGATCCTTTGATGAGCATTCATGTCTTCTCTGTAAATATCAATATACAACCTTCACTTGCCAAATGCCCTATTGATATTATGTTTTTCCTTAAATCTGGAACATGTCTTACCTCTTTCAACAACCATTGGTTTCCATTGCGTTTCTTTATTTTTACCTTTCCCATTCCAACAATTTTTCATGGTGCATCATCACCCAAATGAACCTGTCCAAAATCACCTTGAACATAATCTAAAAATTGTTTCCTATGGGGTGTGGCATGAAATGAAGCCCCTGAATCTACTACCCAAGACTCTGAAATATTATCTACAGAAAGAATCAAAGAATCTTCTAACACATCACCTGTTACATTTGCTTCCTGATTTCTCTCTTGTTGTCCATCTCTTTGCTTCTTTGGAGCTCTGCAATCTTTCTTCAGATGTCCTTTCTTCCCACAACTCCAACACTCTATCTTTCCAAGTCTAGATTTGGATCTTCCCTTCCTAGAATTCTTGTTGTTCCCTGAGCCCTTTCCTCTATCCTTTTGTCTTCCCCTATTCTCCATGTTCAACGCATTACTTGATGTCTCACCTGTGCTTTTCTATCGCATTTCCTCACTAAGTATAACACCAACAACATCATCAAATTTTAAAGTATTTGAACTAGAGACAGAGTTACTTACAGCCATGACCAAGCCATTCCAGCTTTCTGGCAATGAGCACAATATTAGAAGATCCCTAACCTCATCATCAAAGTCCACTTTTATAGAGATCAGTTGATTAGTAATCGTATTAAATTCATTTAAATGATCTACAACAGACCCACCTTCTGACATCTTCATATTAAATAATATCTTCATTAGAAATACCTTATTAGACGTCGAGGGTTTTTTATACAATTTATCCAATGCATCCATTAGATCCTTCATTGTCTTTTCTTTCAAAATATTGAAGGCCACCAACGCTTCCAAGCTCAGCCGTATCGTTCCTAGAGACTTTCTGTCAAGAATCTCCCATTCTTCGTCCTTCATGGCCATCGACTTCTTTGCTACTCTGCCCAATGGTAGGAATAGATCTTTCTAATATAAATAATCTTCCATCTGCATCTTCCATAACTGGTACTTTTGGCCGTTAAATTTCTCGACCCTAAACTTTCCATCTTCCAACATTACTCCCACTCTAACCAGGAACCCTCTTTTCATACGAGTTACATTTCTCTTTGATGCCAGTTGTTAGAAAAATAGGACCATGGAGCAATAAAATAAAACAAATGTGGAAACAAAAAAAAAGAAGATACACAATACAAGAGAGACACAGATTTACGTGGTTCACCCAGTGTGGGCTACATCCACCAAAAAAATTGCTAGGTCCTTCCTTTATTATTATCCAGCAAATGAAGGGATACAACCTAGAGCAAAACCCGTTGTAACTTCCTCTTATTTCTCTCACAGTCTTCTCTCTCAGAATACAATACTTTCCATCATACATAGCTGCAATACATTTCCCTCATAAAAGAGGTTCGCCTTCTAGGGGAAAAAACCCTAACATAATTTCTACCGTTATATCTGTGACCTTATAATGAATGATCCATATTTACAATGAAATTACAATATACTTTTACAAGGCAATTTTTCCTTCGGGGGCTTCGCCCCCAAACCTTGTTGGGGGCCCGCTTTCCCCCGAACCCCCCAACCAGGGGAATAGGCCCCCCAGACCCCGCAGAGGGGTACCTCCCCTCCGCACTCCCTGCGTGGAATAGTGTACATAGTTATGGGGTGTAAAGTCTTCATGGGTTATAAACAAAGATGAAATCAAGGACCTCTGAATCAGGAACATAATCAGGCTCCACAACCAATAAAGGCATTGTTCATTTCTAAGGTAATATGAAAAGGAAAGAGAGAAATAACCTTCAAAATTTTGGCAATAGCGTAGCCAACTGGTTCTTGAAAAACTTTTTAAAATTATACTTTACCTTCCTCTTCTATATTTTATTGACCCAAAACCTTCTAACCATGCACATCCTTTATTTCCCAACCAGATTTTGTGGCTCTACGGAAGCTCAAAAATTTATGAAAACATTTGGTATTGTTGTCTCTTTTCTGTACCTAAACTATTATAGTTCATAGTTCCCATATTGATTCCTCTTTATTTAAGAGATCATGTTTTTCTATCATTATCTCCTTAAGGGATGCCTCTTCCTATGAAAGGGAACCTAGTTCTCTATCAATCAACAGTCTACCTAAATTAGCCTCGACTTCAACTATCTTTGCTAATTTATTTTTAATATACTCTTTTTCCCAAAGTATTGTCTCTTTCCTGACTTTCCCATTGTTCTCTTCCAATTGATATAAGTAAGACCTCCATGCATCCTCCACGAGAGGAACCCATGTGTCGATAACCATTTTTTTGTAATCATCTTCCATTAACCAATATTTATTGAATTTCATCAGAAAATTTTTAGACGTTCTGATTTTGGATATCTCCAACACGATTGGAAAATGATAGGATAGCCCTCAAACTTCCACCCTTGTGGAAATATCCCACATGTTCTCCAACAACCTTTCAGAAATAAAAAAAAAATGCTCTAATCATTTTTCTACCAAGCTTTGTCCTTTCCTCCCATTTGTCCAAGTGTGAGAGAACTTCCTTGGGACCATGCCAATTAAATTATGATATTCCAACCAATGTGAGAAATAATATTCTAGTGGGTATTGATGTTGATTTTGTCTCCATAATTTGGTGACTTCCATAGTGAAATTTAAATCGCCATCTATAATTTTGTCTCCTACATCAACAACCTATGAAGCAGTTAAATTTTCCCAAAAAGGTCTTTTGTTGACATACGACCCATATACATTTCATATTTTGAATGAAGAGTTTAGCCAAGTATAATAATCTTGGACAATAATATAGGAATGTACAAAATCCAAATTATGCACCTTTAATTTAGGACATACCATTGTTAAAACACCCCTATATAATTCTTAGGGTCCTAACCCGCACATAGGTAGAACAATATATTCATATGTAATAAAGGTCAATATTAATAAGGCCTTGCAATAAAATAGAATAAGTCGAATGAAGAAGACCTAATAGAAACTTTTGCTTCTAGAAGGATCTTCATCTAGATGCTTCTTTTGATAGACATATTTAGTATAAATGGGAGTCAAGGGTATGAGAACCCTAGCTTGGATATTATTGTAATATAGCTCTACTCAACTGGAGGTTGACCCCTTGAAGAGGCCCGTGAACATTTCTCTCAGAATCAAACTATTATTTCTGTTGTTATTCTTATATCATTTCAATGTTATTGTGGTGATTATTCTGGTTATATTGTTGTTATTATGCAATTTCTATCATTTTATTTATGTTCTGCATACCTTTTATATATGGTATACTACAAGTGGTATGAGAGCACTTTCCTTGGAAGAAATTGTGGGTAATTTGTTTTTCAGGGTAAAGACGTATTCTGACGTCTTTAAGCCACAGAGATCTGTCATTACATGCATAAACGCACGATTGAGGGATTAATACATGCATGAAATACAAGTGGTTATTAAGAGCACATCCATTGGCCACCCTTGTAACCCCTATTGGTACCCCTTCGAGTGGTAGCGCATCAGACAACACCTATGTATGGATCGGCCTAGATTTCCTGAAGTGCTCTTTAGATAAACTGATCAATCGCCTGACTGCTATAGTGCCACCAAGAACAATACTCAGGAAGACACTCTCTATTACCTGGGTAGTCGAGCAGTACAGCTAAGGGTAAGGTCTATCCTCCTTAGTTAGTGCCCTAAGATATTGGGTCGAGTACTACTATTGGACCCTGCACGTATATCAGAGAGTTATAGCACAGGGAAAACCCTTGTCTGTAGAACTCTTGAATACCTAACCCTAGGGACAGGAACATAAACAAATTAAAATAGACAAGTTCTATTACCGCACAACTATGTTCGAGTTGCCAAGCAAATACACATTTCTTTCTAGTTAATAATTTGGGCATTTCCTCTCTGCAGTATTCTTTAGACCAGAGTATAATTCCGCAGGTGTAATAAAAATTAAACAATTAAAAAAACGTCTAGAAATTGCTTCACCATTGTTTGAGACCTATTCCATTGGATTCATCTCTTCGCCCTTATCACATTCATACATATCATTTTTCGAAAAAAAAATTGACCCCGCTCGCCCCTTTTCAGTTCCCCCATCCTCATGGCCCACACCCATAGCCAAGACCTGGAAGCTCGCTTCAACACCTTGCAATCTAGTCTCATCGAGACCCAACAAGAAATGAAGCAACTTAGTGCCAATGCTTACACCATCAATACAACAATGTAGTCCTCAATGGAAGAAATCAAACAAGACCTCACCACTCAGCTTGAATCTGTCTTTTCATCACTCTACACCAAACTGCATATCCCTACAGATAACCTTTCCTCTTCCTCACCTCCACATACTGAAGGTGAACATTCCTCTCATTCCCATAACTTTCAGAACCATCACTTTTAATGTGACCTATGCCTTCCATGGGTGGATGTGACCAAATTTGATGGTTCAGACCCCACTAGCTGGGTAACCCAAATGGAACATTATTTCTCTTTATATGACATTACAAATGAATTGGCCAAACTCCGATATGGTGTTCTCCATCTAGATCAAGAATGTTGGCAATGGTGGCATTGGAGAAAAACTTTTGATCAAGGGTATATTGCTTGGACACACTTTGTGGAAAAGATTTATGAACGCTTTGACACTGACACCAACCATTTGGTCCGTTTGACAAAGTTGAAACAATCAGGAACAATATAAGACTTAATATCTTCCTTTTAGCGCCTTTCTTTTCAGACAGAGTTCATGTTTCAAGCCTTTTTCCGAGAATGTTTTATCAGTGGCCTCAAGGATGACATTTGGGCCCATGTCCTCATGGCTTGGACTCAGAGTTGGGTGGAGGTTACTAAAAGAGATAAATAATCACAACAGGTTGTATCTTCTCAAAACCAGAAACCCTCCTTTATCCTTAGCCATAAACTAGTAAATCCCACTACTCCCTCCACTCCACTAAAGATCCAAAAATTGACCAGGGATGAAATGGATGAACGCCAAATCAAATGCCTTTGTTATAATTGTGATGACAAATATTTCGCAGGCCACAAGTGTAAGGAACAAAATCTTTTTATGGCCATCTCTGAGGATATTTGAGAAGAGGATGTTGAAACTCCCCTTGTGTCTGAGTCACCTAAAACCCCCGACATAATCCCTTCCATAGACCGTCCCAAAGTAGAACCTGTCATTTCCCTCAATGCTTTCACTGGCTTCTCCGCTCCCCAAACCCTCAAGCTAATCGGTTACAATAAGCATCAGAAGGTCATAATTCTGGTTGATAGTGGAAGCACCCATAATTTTATTCATCGCCGCATTGCCTAAGAAACTCATTGCTACATCCATGTCATCAATAATTTCCAAATCATGATTGCCAATGGTGGCTCCATGAAATGTGGAGGGTGTTGTGAAAATGCGCATCTCCAAATTTGTGACTACCGCTTGAAATCTCATATGTTTGCTATCGACATGGGAAGTTGTGAAATTTTTTTGGGTGTAGACTGGCTAAGGAATTTGGGTCCCATTCTCATGGATTTTAAGGAATTAACCATGAAATTTGACCAGGAGGACCACCAATATAAGTTCCAAAGAATCACTGTCGGTTCACCTGAGATCATTAGTTCCCATCGCATGGAAAAGTTGCTCAAAAAGGGTCATTCTGGTGTTATTGCCCAACTCCATGCCATACAAGCAACAGAAACACCCTCGGTGCTGCAAGACCTCCAAGCCATCCTTTTTAAACATCAAGTGGTATTTTCCACTCCCCGGGAACTCCCTCCTTCACTTGGTGTTCATGATCATTCCATTCCCCTTGTATAGGAATCCTTCCTCCCAATATCCATTTGTATTGTCACCCCTTTTCCAAAAAAAATGAAATTGAGAAAATGGTCCATGAACTCCTTAATGCGTGTGTTATCCACACTAGTAAGAGCCCCTAATATTCTCCTGTGGTCATGTTCATAAAGAAATAAGGCTCTTTGCAAATGTGTCCTGACTTATGTTCCCTCAACAAACTTACCATTAAATAAACATTTCCCATTCGTGTCATTGATGATCTCCTAGATGAACTGAGTGGCACCCAATTCTTTACTAAACTTGATCTTTGTTTGGGCTACCACTAGATACGTATGAAAGAGGAAGACATTCCCAAGACTACCTTTATAACTCATGAGGGCCACTATGAGTTTTTGGTCATGCCCTTTGGCTTGTGTAATGCCCCCTCCACCTTCCAAAGCATCATGAATCATTTCTTCTGTCCTTTTCTCCATCATTTTTTCTTAGTTTTATTTGATGATATCCTCATCTATAGCAAGACCTGGACAGAACATCTTGCTCATGTGGATCGAGTTCTCCATATACTCTCTCAGCACCAACTTTTCCTGAAAGGGTCTACATGTGATTTTGGCACCTTAGAAGTAGAGTACTTAGGTCATCTGGTTCGAAAGGACAATGTCAGGGTGGATCCTAAAGAGATTAAAGCTATGCAATACTGGCGTCACCCAAAGACTCTCAAAAGATTTCATGGATTTCTGGGCTTAATAGATATTATGGAAATATTGCAACACCTCTCACTGCTCTCCTAAAAAAGAACTCTTTCACTTGGACTCTAGCTGCTACTCAATATTTTCAAACATTGAAGATGGCCATGTGCACCACTCCAGTCCTGGCCCTTCCTAATTTCACAAAGAACTTTGTCCTGGAATGTGATGCTTCAAGGAAAGGAATTGGTGATGTCCTTATGCAAGAGGGTCAGCCTTTGGCCTTTACTAGCAAGCAACTATCTGAAATAAATCTGGGCAAATCTATCTATGAAAAGGAAATGTTGGCTATTCTGCATGTTGTTGATTTGTGGCACCCTTATCTATTGGGGAAATGCTTCCAAATTAAGAAATACCATCAAAGACTCAAGTATTTTCTCGAACAATGCATTTCCTCCCTAGAGCAACAAAAATGGGTGACTAAGATATTTGGCTATGATTATGAGATAATTTACAATAAAGGAAAATAAAATGTGGTTGCGGATGAACTTTACTGTAAATATGAAGATGAAGGATCCCTTTTTTCTCTTTCCTTCATTGTACCAGATTCACTCCAAGCCATTCGCCGAGAATGGCTACAAGATCTCAAAAGTTCACAGTTGATCCAACAATTACAGTCCAGTGCTCTAGCTCCCCCAGGGTACTGTTGGCTCCATGACAAGATTCGATATGAAGGTCATTTATATTTAAGTAAACAATCAAATCTTAAATCCACATTACCTTTTGAGCTTCATGCTACACTAACAGCGGGGCACACTGGGTTCACCAAAACCTATGATAGAGTCAAACATTCTTTTTTCTAGGATGGTATGGAACATGACATTCGTAATTTTGTCGTCGAATGTGATGTGTGTCAATGCAACAAGGGAGAAACACTCAAATCTCTGGGCACACTACAACCACTCCCGATTCCAGCTGCTATTTGGAAGTACATCTCTATGGATTTTATTATAGGCTTACCCAAATCGGGAAATAAATCAACCATCATGGTAGTTGTTGATCGCCTTTCTAAGTATGCTCATTTCTGTGCTCTTCAACACCCATTTAAAACATCCATGGTGGCTCAAATTTTCATGGGTCAGGTCTTCAAGCTTCATGGCATGCCACACTCTATTGTTTCTGATCGTGACCCAACTTTCACAAGCAATTTTTATCAAGAACTGCTCAAGCTACAAGGCACCCAATTGCATATCATTACATCTTATCCTCCCAAGACTAATGGTCAAACATAAGTTGTCAACAAGTTTTTGTAAACATATTTGAGGTGTTTTGCCTCAGAAAAGCAAAATCAACGGGCTCAATTGTTACCCCTAGTTGAATGGTGGTACAAAACTTCATACCATACAACTACACGTATGAATCCTTTTGAAGTGGTATATGGATAGAAGCCACCTTCAGTTCTCTCATACTTACCTAGTGTCTCGAAGGTCAAGGAATTGGACCAAACACTTACAATTTGAGAGGCTATTCTCTGTACCCTCAAAGAGAATTTGGTCATGGCATAGAATCACATGAAACAAAAAGTTGATCAAGGTCGCTCTGAACGTCAATTTGAAGAAGTGTATTAGGTGTTTCTTCGATTACAACCTTACAAGCATAATTCTCTCAAGGTCGAGCATTTTTAGAAGCTAGCACCCAAATTTTATGGTCCTTATACAATTCTCAAGCGTGTGGGACATGTGGCCTATCAGTTAATTTTTCCCAATCATTCGAAGCTACATCATGTTTTTCATGTTTCCTGCTTAAAGAAGGTGATCAAAACTAAGTGCCAAATTCAAACCAACCTTCCCGAGTTAGCCGAAGAAGGATCCATTTGGCTATATCCACAAGCGGTTTTGGACCAGAATGAGTGCTGTCTACATTAGAGAACCATCAAGGAAGTGTTAATCTAGTCTAAAGATAAAACTCCAGCAAATTCCACTTGGGAAATAGCTACCATTATGCAACAATTTCCACATCTCAAGCCTTGAGGACAAGGTTGTTTTTAATGGGGAAGACATGTTAGGGTCCTAACCCACACATAGGTAGAACAATATATTCAGATGTAATAAAGGTCAATATTAATAAGGCATTGCAATAAAATAGAATAAGTTGAATGTAAAAATACCTAATAGAAGCTTTCGCTTCTAGAAGGATCTTCCTCTAGTGTTATTGGATAAATCCGTAGGTGTGGACACTAACCGATCTCCCTAGATCCACCTAGATCTAGAACAAAGCAAGACAGAACATGACTCTTTCCCTAGATTTTGACCGTTGAACTAAATAGGAGGCAAGAACTAAGAACATACCTTATTATCGCTTCCTATGGTGTTTGTTTCTCCTGCTTCGCTCCAGTGCTCTCGTGCAGCCAAGACCAAGACAACACAAACCAACCAAAGTGAAGAAAGAACAATCTATTCAACAGTCAATCTATGTATATGATCAAGGAATTATACAATAAAGTGGAAATAGCTTTATGGGAAAGGGACATATTACTATATCATATTAATGGAAAGTAAAGATTACAACCTGAGCCTTGATGTCACAAACTTCCTTTCAATGGCCCTTGGCTCTAACAAACACACTTGCTCACTTGCATAAAGAAGATCAAAACCCTTATGATATCCTTGCTAGAGTTTCCAAGCTACTGTAGCTCAAGCTTCAATCTTTCACACAATTCTTTCACCAGTTCTCTAATGAATCTTGCTTAACCTAGCTTAACCTTTTCCACGAGAATTCCCTCAATATATAGCAGAGAATGAATTAGTTACTTAGATAAGAATGATCCCAAAATATCAGGGAATCTAGTACTAGGATAACCATTGGAATGCCATCTCATCCTTCTAGAAGATTCCCTTCTAGAAACTTCAAGAATTCATCTTTTTCCTTGCTTAAGAAAGAGTTTGCATCCTAGCAGTTCAACACAGTGTGAACTTCTCACACCTTGTCTTAAGGCAGCCTGCGAGAATCATGCATTCTCACAGGAAAATGTATTAGCAGCCTGCAAACTTCCTTAAAAAATGATATTCTTGGAAAGAGAAGAAAGTAACTTTTCTTAGGAAAAAGATCTTATGAAGAGCCTGAGTACACCATCATCAATACATCATCATGATGAGCAAAATCATGGTAACAAAATGCCCCACAAATTATGAGTGTTGGAACTAGTGACAGGCGATAGACTTTGTAAGCTGCATGTGTGTGCTGAGATCCAGGAGCACATCTAATTGGAAACCTGCGAACAACCAAGCATCTGCAGAAAATCATATATATCAATTCTGAGGTAGGCATTCCCATACTCAGATCATAGACTGATGACATCATAGACATGGGTCATGGACACCAATCATACACTGTGGATCCATGCCATCAAAATATAGAATAGCCACCGAAATACACTGTGGATCTATACGAGAAATTTCAAATCAAGATGACATAGCCACGAGACATACAAAGTGGATCTATGTGTCACAAATTATACGTACTCCATCGCAACCTGGATCGCAAAGATGATATCCAGGGTCTTCAATTTCGTAGCCCAAAGTACGAATCTAACCATGTGATTACATGTGTTGAAGTCGAACATGGTAGAAACCACTTGATTACCGGTCATTGATGAAACCATTAACAAGTGCGAGGGAAATCACCATTGATGTCAATGAATCCCAAGGTACCATAGTACAATCCATCGAGTGTGAATAAATGAGTTGAAGTCGAACATCCGATGGAATCTTTCGATCAGGGGTCAATGATGTAAACCCACTTTCGAAAGTGAGGAAACCTGCCATTGAGGCATGCAAGCTCCAAGGTACCAAATAATTTCTAAGTCTTGATTACGGATAATGAGTTGAAGTCGACGAAACAAAACTTGTCACAAGAGGTCCTTGATGTATCCCCCATCAATGACATGAAATGAATAATAGATTTTGAAGGTGAAATAGAGTAGGACTGGACACAGGGAAGGCTGACACAAAGAGAATGGATAACTGTAGATGGCCGACTCAATATAGGTTTCAGATGGACTTCTCTTGAACATATGAATGACACGACCAACGATTTGGTAGCATTGACTCAAAGATGACATAGGGAATAACCTTGTAATTAATTGAATGAGAGACAAATGGATTTCCCAAACCATCTTCAAATGATGAATAGGGGGTGTCATGTTCAAGAGCGACACTTACTGCCAATCAATACGATGATGAAAACATATCCCTTTCCCAAATTTTCCCCCACCATTTCTGGTGAGTACCTCTTTATTTTTATGCAAGCTTGAGGAGGAAAACATATGATTGTTGATGTAAGCTCATCCTTCGGACGAGTCCCTCAGAGTATATTTAATGAACCCTAAAAAGGAGTGGTTCAGTCCCATCACGGGTCTGTCAATGTTTGTTTAACGAGTCCAGAGATAGAAAACTCGAAGGTTTTTCAAGATTATAGAGTTTGGAAAAACACTTAAAAGAGAACTCTCTCAGTTCTTTTTTCGTAAAATAGTTTGGACAAGACCGAAAAAGAGATAAATTATCGCTCACCAGACGCTGACTTCAAATACTTTATCGAGCGTGAAAATAACAAGGTCGCTCGATGATCTTTTCATGTTTAGAGAGTCTGAAAAGAGCTTGAAGAGAACTCCAGGGGGGTTCATTTTTCATATAACCTTGTTGAGCCCAAAAAAGTGATAAAAGTACGCTCGATCGCATTCTCATGTATTTACGAGCGCAAGAACAAAAAAAAATGAAGCTCAAGGTTTTATGTAAAAACCATAAAAAACAATAAAAAACACGCGATAACAAAGAAAAATATGTCTGTAGCCCTGTATTGAATCATCAACATCATCACGCCTATAAGAATTACACTCAACATGCCTTTAGGGATTAGGGTTTCATCAATAAATAATCATAAAAACCCAAAATGATATAGTAAAAGTAAATAAAAGGAGTAAATACTCTTTTTACCACACCATTTTTACATTTCCACTATTGAGCTCCAAAAAACCCCT
>JZKD02S1821851.1:377333-395755 GCA_000966675.3 Picea glauca
CTCTCGTGCAGCCAATACCAAGACAACACAAACCAACCAAAGTGAAGAAAGCACAATCTATTCAACAGTCAATCTATGTATATGATCAAGGAATTATACAATAAAGTGGAAATAGATTTATGGTAAAGGGACATATTACTGTATCATATTAATGGAAAGTAAAGATTACAACCTGAGCCTTGATGTTGAAAACTTCCTTTCAATGGCCCTTGGCTCTGACACACACACTTGCTCACTTGCAAGAAGAATATCAAAACCCTTATGATATCCTTGCTAGAGTTTCCAAGCTGCTGTAGCTCGAGCTTCAATCTTTCAGACAATTCTTTCACCAATTCTCCAATGAATCTTGCTTAACCTTGCTTAACCTTTTCCATGAGAATTCCCTCAATATATAGGAGAGAATGAATTAGTTACTTAGATAAGAATGATCCCAAAATATTAGGGAATCCAGTACTAGGATAACCATTTGAATGCCATCTCATCCTTCTAGAAGATTCCCTTCTAGAAACTTCGAGAATTCATCTTTTTCCTTGCTTAAGAAAGAGTTCACACCCTAGCAGTTCAACACAGTGATAACTTCTTGCACCCTGGCTTAAGGCAGCTTGTGAGAATCATGCATTCTCGCAGGCAAATGTATTATCAGCCTGTGAACTTCCTTCAAAAATGATATTCTTGGAAAGAGAAGAAAGTAACTTTTCTGAGGAAAAAGTTCTTATGAAGAGCCTGAGTACACCATCATCAATAAATAATCATGATGACCAAAATCATGGGTAACATCTAGATGCTTCTTTTGATAGACATATTTAGTATAAATAGGAGTCAAGGGTATGAGAACCCTAGCTTGGAGATTATTGTAATAGAGCTCTGCTCGACTGGAGGTTTCCCCCTCGAAGACATCCGTGAACATTTATCTCAGAATCAAAGTGCTATTTCTGTTGTTATTCTTATATCATTTCAGTGTTATTGTGGCGATTATTGTGGTTATATTGTTGTTATTCTTTCATTTCTAGCATTTCATTTCTATTCTGCATACTTTTTATATCTAGTATACTACAATAATCCATCAACATCAGTTGAGAAAAATGACTAACCCCTTAACCAAGAATTAAAAAATACTTTTCTTATGCACCACACTACACATAGTATCTTGAAGAAAAATCACTTCATGATTAACCACATCACATAGACACTTGAGGGATAGTATTTTTGGGGCTTTGCCTAACCCCTAGGCATCGTAAGATAGAACTTTCATTGTGTAACCTTGAGTTTGTCTTTCCCTTCTCTAGGGTCCCCAATGATTGTTGATTGTTTTCCACACATGAATTATTTCGTAGCCTGTGATTGAGCCAAGGAAATTTTAGATTTCCTGCGTGCATGTCCCCTCAGAACTAGATCCATGGCTAGCTTGACAATTTCTTCCTCGCACGAGGATGGATTAAATTTTGAGTGCAACAAATAATCAGATTTGATACCCGATTACTCACTAGAGGAAGAGTAGGAAGATGGAATGATCAGGACATGATTAAAAGAGTTATGGAAAACAAACTCTACACAAAAGATCTTTCCCTCCATAGAGAGTTCATATTTTCTAGGCACGTGAGAATGCAAAGAGGACTCAATACCTCAATTTGAGGAGGAATGATGCATGGATGATGAAAGGGTATAGGGAAAAACTGGTGACCCTTTGTCCTTATTGGATAAATAGTTGATAAGGAATGAAGGGCTAGGAACCTTACCAAAATCGTCTTGAGATATGGACTTTAGAATTTTTTTATCTGAGCTTATGTGCCGAGGATGTTTATTCTCTTCTCCAACCACATTTTCTCTTGCCTCCCCAAAAATATAATCCAATGTTAGAATCTCTATTTTCCTTTTCAAAACTTTTGAGAATGGGGAAAATGCACTAGAGATCTACTACATTGCACCTAGAGATGTCCCACATCATGACAACCATAACACTCGAAAGGAAATCTCCAATAGTTGATCTTTTGATTTACTGTGAAATTTACAAATTCCAAATCAAACTCATCGTGAAGACTCTTGCGTAGATCGACTTCAATTTTAATCCACACCCATCATCGATCTGTCTTTGAGTCCCAACTAGGTTTCAAACCCATGAACCTTCCAATTGTTTTTTCAATTGCTGTTAAAATCTCAACACTTTACAAAACCATAGAGATATTAGGTAGGATTACCCAATTTTTTTACAACAGAGGATATCCTTTACCAAGTCAAAGGAGATAATACACTCTTTTAACACCATACCCAATGGTCCTCATCCCCATGTCCTACTAAAAATAAAGATCATATCATAATGTGAGTTGAACTCAAAGTTGATCCACCCTTAAGAGAGAGTGTGAAAAACAAGAACATAGCCAAGCACAAAATTCCAATTTTCTTCCAACCACTTATTAATCGTCGGACGTGATAAAATATTCCTGTAAAAGTGTCCTACAATGATTTTTCCTGCTAGTCTGTAAATGTCTTCAATTCCTTTTTGTAAATCATCCCCCACCACCATTCGTCTATGCTCCCTGTGAACCTTCCATCACTTTCCTTTCTTGGTCTCACTTCCTTTTTGTAATGAAGGTGACCTTAAACCATCTCTAAATCCACTACCACTAAAACATATGGTGTTTAATTCATACAGAGAGTTCCAACGGTATGAATAAAATCGATCATACCATTGGAAATTACTAACTAACTATCAAAATTTCATTATTTTTTATCTTGGTTCCTCGACGTCCGTCAATATTGCGACAAAGTCCAATCATTGCTGGCATTCCAAACCATAGTCGATTTTTACCCTAAGGGCCATGTGGAACCCCATTTTCAAACTCAAATCACATAGGAATGTTTCTCAAACCATGAGCTATAGCAACTGATTCCATTACATGTAAAGATAATTATTATCGAATTATGTCACCATCATATGGATTGAGGTTGTAACCATAGGGATCATATAAATATATAGTAGTTCTCAAAACGTTTTGTATTTTGGAATTTTTGGTGGGAATCAAGTGATATAAAAGTTTTAAGTAGAGTGATTGGAAAGGAGAGGCTTGTCAGATGAGAGACAATAGGAGTAATCTTCAGAGAGAACAAAAGTTTGGGATCTGTATTTCACTTTGTCGACCATTTTTTAAGGGAGACTATAACTATATGATGTCTATGTACATGGAAATATCCTATTATTATGACAATTTTATGTAATATCAATATCGTTTTAACTTGTGGTTTTCTTATATGTGATTGTTTTGTGACCTTTAGTGTTTTTCTACAATCTTTAAGACATATTTAATGCATCTTTATAATAATGTATAAATCTACTATAGGAAAATCCAAAGGTATGGCTAAGAGGTAGAAATTGAAGGGGGTTTAGTTCCAAACTATGGAAGGGGAAGCAGGGCACAAATAACATGCAACAAGTCCATTTATTTCTCTCAAAAAAAGATCTACGAATGAGGTTATGTTTGGTAAATAGTTGACAATGGAAGGGTTTGTTACAATGAATAATTCCCATATTAATGGTTCCTTAGGATATATTGAATCTTTAATTCTCAGGGATACATCATCCCCTTCAAAAAATGATCCTTCAAAAGGGTTATTGATCTGAATAAACCTAACATCCTCCTCTTATAAGAGACAATGTCAAATGGGGATAAAATAGTTATCTATCTAAAAAATTTGTTTGGGCATCAGAAGTTTAAATGAATTGATCATAGAGGAAGGTATGTGGTTACCATTAGAAAATCTATACATCTGTCTAAACCTTTGTTTGTGCAATTCGAAACATAAAACCCTTTGTTGTGGAAAAATACCAAAATTTGTTCTGTAAGACAAAGAGGGTAAATTTTTCCTTTGTGCCAATTGTATGCTAGGCTACACTAAAATGCGTTGTAATGTCTGAAAAATCACTCAATTTGAGTGGTTCAAACTGTAAATGAGTTTCTAATCCATTTTACATAAGCGTGTAAAATAATTTTTTTGTTTGTAGTCATAAAAGACTTAGTTGTGCAAAAATGGGAAACAAGTGCCTAGTAAAACTGTAGAAATGCACAATTTGTTTCAAAAGCTAAGTCAAGGTTTTATTGTACTGTAGATTTGAGTTGTGAAATTTTTTGAGGGTGTCGTTTATCATATTATACCTGATCATGATGTTAACGTTTCAATTGCAATTTCAAAAATGGTTGATGTGCAAAAGAGGTAAACTTTTCCTTGTGAATTGGAAGGTCAAAAATTTACTAAGTGATGAAATTAAAATGCACGTCAAAGCTTCCCTGTACCACCTAATTTTTTTTATAATTTTTACAAAGGATATATCTATATTTATATTTACCTATTTCATCTAAAGAAAAGATTTATAAAAAAAGACGTTGATTTCAAGAACCTAAATTTCAGATTACATGTAAATTTGAAGTCATAACTGGCTTAGAGTAAAATTCATGCCCCTTTCTGAATTTTCACCCAAATTGAGTGGTGCAACTCGAATAAGTTGTAATTTGTAAATTTACACCTTGAAATAGCTGTATATTGGCAGTTCCAGATAAAAAAATACCTGATGTGCACAAGGATAAAAATTTCCTTGTAAAATCGAAAGGAAAATTTCTTAAGATTGGCTATAGGAAAGTGCATTCCCAAAGTTGGATAATCCTCCGTAATTTAATATTTAAATTGTAAATTGATTATTAAGATATTTTTAGAATGTTTGTACAATTAGGAGTTCATTTTCACTTCAATAAGGATGATTTTTATTTGCAAAGTTTCATGACCTCTTCTATACCTATGTTTGTCCAATTTGAAACTTAAAACCCTTTGCTATGCAAAAAGACCAAAAAATGTCTTCTAGTATAGTTCAAAATAGAAATAAACCTACTGTTTTGTTGAATAATATAGTTAGTGTGACAGTTAGACCGTCTCTTCAATGTTGGGGTTGTAAACAACCTCACTTGTATTGAAATTGTCCTTTAAACAAAATCATGAATCAAGTAATACACAATATTCTGGAAGTGACAACAATAAATCATATTGCCCAAAGTATTCACAAAAACAATGCTTCCCTACAAAATCGTGTTAATGTTTAAGCTATTATTAGATTTCTTTGCAATTTACTAGATAATAATAACATAAGATAGGATCACGGATAAATACATAATCACAAGAGACACATCATTTATCCTTGGAAACCCTCATGGGGGAGAAAACCCAACCAAACTTCCTTATTATAGATAACCAATACAATGCCAAGAGATAACTCAAACAAATACAAAAGGTCCTCTCTCTCTCTCTCTCTCTCTCTCTCTCTCTCTCTCTCTCTCTCTCTCTCTCTCTCCTCCAACTGCAGCTTCGAAACTAGCTCCTCAAATGAACAAGTGTGTGTGTGTGTGTCTGTCTAAGTGAGGTGCTAGCCTCCTTATTTATACAACTCTAGCATGTGTGGAGGTGTCTTTTCACTGGCAGGGCCAACTTCTCAATCTGGGTGGTTATAACCACCTTTAATATATTATGGAGCCCCTTTAATAGATTTTGGGGCTGACTTCTTATTCTCCCTATTACATTTATGTTTTGACCAATCCGCAAAAGGGGATTTGGTCTTTTACAATAGCCGACATGCTCAATCCGCAATAGGGGATTGATCTAATGAATAATACGACCATAATAATTAGAATACAATTTGCAGTTACATTATTTCAACAGTCCCCCTTAACAAGAAGGGTATTTTATAGCAGCATCAGGCGAGAGATAGGACAACATCATCAATAGCATCAGGTGGGCGAGAGGACAACATCATCAATATCATCTTGGAACATTGACTGATGTATTTATAAATCATCGAAATTTTTTCTCATCATCAACACAACACAGAGGCTGGAGCATCATCAACACAACATGGATTTGGAGTAGCATCATCATCCTCATCGGTATGAGGCTAAGGTAACATTATCATCATATTCATCATTAAAGATAAAATTATATCATCATCATCATCTTCAACAAGGACTCAGGAGCTGAAGTGGCATCATCATCATCAACTACATCAACATGGATTAGTATAACACTAATACATCCTCATCATCAATAACAACACAAGGCTGATACAACATCAAAAGAAGCAATATTACAACAAAAAGGTTGGCAACACATCATCACAACATGAGGCTAGCAACACATAATCACAACACGAGGCTAGAAACACATCATAACAACACGAGGCTGACACATTATCACAACAATTAAGCTAACACATCATCACAACAATTAAGCATCATCAAAACAATTACAATGACACGTCATCACAACAATTAAGATGGCACATCATCACAACAATTAAGATGGCACACCGCACATCAATTAAGTTGGGAACACTACAACAATTAAGATGGAATCACAACACAACAATTAAGCTAGAAGCACAATACTAGACTGGCTTTACGTCACAACAATTAAGCTAGAAGCACAGTATTATGCTAGCATATCTCAACACAGTACTAGACTGGCTCTACATCACAACAATTAAGCTGGAAGAACAGTACTAGGCTGGCATATCTCAACAAAGTACTAGATTGGCTTTACGTCACAACAATTAAGCTGGAAGAATAGTACTAGGCTGGCATATCTCAACACAATACTAGACTAGCTTTACGTCACAACAATTAAGCTAGAAGCACAGTACCAGGCTGGAATATCTCAATACGGTACTAGATTTGCTTTACATCACAACAATTACGCTAGAAGCATAGTAATAGGATGTCATATCTCAACACAGTACTAGACTGGCTTTATGTCATAACAATTAAGTTGGACGCATAGTACTAGGTTGGCATATCTCAACACAACAGTACTCCCCCTTTCGAGGGAGGTCATTTCAGACTATACCAAGCTTATCTCAAAAGTGGTCAAACTTTACATGAGATAGAGGCTTGGTCAACACATCGGCAACCTATTCATCCATGCTAACATATTGGAGATTTATGGTTCCTCTATGCACCATATCACAAATGTAATGATATTGGATCTCTATGTGCTTCGACTTGTGATGAAATACAAGATTTTTTTTCATCTTTATGTAGCTCTGGTTTTCACATAGGATCGTGGTTGCTTCCATATCTAGGTCGAATAGACAAGTCAACAAATTTTGAATCCATATAGCTTTGCAGTTGGCAGAACACACAACAATGTATTCTGCTTTTGTTGTACTCAGAGCAATGCTGGATTGCTTCCTTCTCTTCCACGAGATCATGGTTGATTCCAAAATGAAACAACATACTGAAGTGCTCTTCCTGTCAGAGAGACTTCCATCCCAATCTGAATCAGTGTACCCAATCAGTGTGAAATCATGATCTCCATCATAGCAGAGACCACAATCTAATGTACCCTTAAGTTACCTCATCACATGTTTTGCAACAACTAGGTGAACATGTCTGGGTTTTACCAGAAACTAACTCAAGGTGTTCACGAAAAAATAAATATATGGTCTGGTGTTCATCAAGTACATCAACGATCCAATGATCTCTCTATACAGTGTGGCATCAATCAATTATGATGAAGTGTCGACTAGTAGCTTTGTTTCCATGGGTGTATTCATGGAATTGCACTCCAACATGTCGAATCTCTCTAGGATTTCGACTGCACATTTCCCTTGATTAAGGAAGATTCTCTCTAGACTCTGTCATACCTCGAGGACTAAGAAATAATGCATTAGGCCAAGGTCTTTCATCTCAAATTTTGAAGTGAGCTTCTTCCTACATTTAGTGATGAGATTTTCTTGTCCAGTTAAGAATAAGTCATCCCCCTACAACAACAATATCATTGGCTCATCGTTCTTAACCTTGAAGTAGAGGTTAGAATCTTCTTTACTGTTGGTAAAGTCCAAGCTCGTCAGGAAACTGTCAATTTTTCTATATCAAGCTCTAGGAGCTTTCTTCAACACATACAGATCCTTCTTCAACTGGTAGACATGAATCTTTCTATCTTCAATATTCAAATCAATTTTTCTCATTACATTGTATTGATCTGGTACACTTGCTCAACGAAAACTCAATCTACAAAAACATGTGCTATCTCTATGTGCTTGTAAGGCACTATCTGTCTCACTGTCTGGGAGTATGTCCTGTACTCTTTCTTCAATTGTTCCTTCTGGAATCTGGGACTTTTCACCCACAGCTTCTCTGAGGCTGAGAATGACTACTTCATTCTCAATGTGGCTGCTAATATCTGAGAGTAACTCGTCTTATTCTATCATGGCAATAGTTTCATCTGAAACTGAGAGTGGCTCAATAATTGATACTGAGGATATCTCTTCTTCTTTCAGGGGGGTAATGCTATCATAGTCATGTCTCCATGACCCAACTGATGTACTGCACCAACTTCCACTCAATTTTTAAATATGGGGATTGCTTCCCCTGCATCTCATACTATATATGAATCATGGTTGTTCTGGTTGTATTCATAAGTACCAGAACTATTTCTTCAATAAGTGTCTTGTCATAGTCTTATCCCCTTTGTTTGGAGAATCCTCTAGACATACATCAGGCTGTGTACATCTGTAACATGTTTGATCTATATAGATCAATATTGGAATTCAATATTGACTTCTCATCTCATGGAAGAAACCATATCCTAGTCTTTCTGACTGGCTTCCTTATTTTTCACTGAAACAAGCGAATCATTCTAGATATTTCATATCTCCTAGGAGTATCTGAAGTTACAATCTAGTCTTCTCATGGAATTTTTCTTCTAGTCCTGGAAGTTGTCTCGTCATCTGATCCTTTCTGAGATCAAGACTTCATCTCAAGAGATACTCTTAATATCAAGAGATAGCTTATTCTTCATCTTCTTTGGTGCATGAGTGTATATGGTCATGTACATAGTCTGCTTCATGTCTCATATAATATGTTTTCTTCTGCAACCTTCACTATAGCTTTCTTAGGGTTATCACCTATAATATTGCATCCTAGACTTAATCAATATGCCAAAGTACTCTTTCGACCAAAAATATTGTCGACCCCATATGAATCCAAATGTACATATAAACTGAACTCATGGTATGTCACATACCTGAGAACATAATCCAATGTACCCTTAAGGTACCTCATCAGATGTTTTATTGCGATGAAATGAACCTACCTGGGTTGCTCCATATATTGACTCAGGGTGTTAAACAAAAAACATATATATGGTCCTGTATTCATCAAGTACATCAACGAACCCACCATCTTCCTATATAAAGTAACATCCACAATCTTTGAATTCATATCTTGCAACAACTCTAGATTTGATACCATAGGTATAGCCATTTCCTTGCAATATAACATCTCAAACCTCTTCAATATTTTTACTATATACTTCCCTTGATTTAGAAAGATCTCATTCTTTCTCTGTCATACCTTGGGACCCAAAAAGTAATGGATCATCCCGAGATATTTCATCTCAAACTCGGCAGCCAATTTTTCTTTTACACTTTGAGAAGAAATTTTCCACACCTGTTAGAAATAGGTCATCCACATACAACAATAGTATTACCAGACCATCATACACAACCTTAAAGTAAAGGTTAGGATCTGTAATGCTCTTTGTAAATCCTAATCTCATCAAAAAATTGTCGATCCTACCATACCATGCTCTAGGTGCCTACTTTCATCCATTTAAATCCTTCTTCAATCTGCACACTGAGTGTCTCACAGTTGTCACATACTCAATAGAGTGCTTTGTGATTACAAGGACCATTCTTATTGATCAGGTTGTCATATGTGCCACAAAAATAATTTCAGTGCTTTAGGATGTTGAAAGTCAGACACTTTGAGTCTTATGTCCCTAGAATACTATGTCAAGTCCATTATCCATTGGTCAAATTACCATGACTAGTCCCCGAAGAATGTCATCCCGATGTTGAAACATTAACACTCCCTCTTACCTAGGGAGGTATTCACCAAGAATTTCTCCTCTGGTCCTCAAATCCATGCATGATAAGTCATGGTCCTTAGACCATCCCATGGTCACATAGACCATGGTACAAATAGCATCATTTGAGTCATACAAGTTACACCATGAATCTTAGATCATGCCATGATCATATAGATCATGTTCCAAGTATCTCCACCATAGTCTCGTATACTATGCCATGGTCATGCAGACCATGCTATAAGTGTCATTACTATAATCATGTAGACTATAACATGGTCACACAGACCATGTCATAATCACACAAATCACACTATGAGTATCCGTGTAGTAACTTAGACCACCTCCATAGTCATAGATTCCATGCCATGGGATATAGGGACCATTCTTATCCATTGTCGGCTAACACTTGAGGTTATAACTAATGTTTTCTCAATACCTTAATAGTTCCTCCTCATTGAACTTTCTTGACAATCTTTCCACAATATCCTTCACGGACTAACATGTGGCTAGACTTTCAATGTGTAGTGTTTGAGAGACAACCTCGACCTAAAGGGCAGCACTGACAGTCAACAACATGATGAAACATTAAGACATCCTCTAGAATTTTTCCCACAACCTTAACTAACTATCCAATAAGTTTAATTATGTGAAGTATACACTTAAAATACAATCATGGATGGGTAACACTTTTTTAGATTACAAAAGGAGGGGTAACCCTCGCCACCACTTGCCAATAGAAGTACTATGTAAAGTGCCTCCCATGCAACAAGCTAGGATTGTGGTCAAATTATGCTCGGATCATTTGGAAGAAGACCAAAAGTAAAAAATTAAAATTCCAATTGTTGGTCTTTCCTTTAGGCCATAATGATCCGGATTGAACCCTTCTCAGCTTTATGGACTTCTCTAGACAAACTACAAACAAGGTTCTCAAATACTACCACTCACCCATCTCATCTTCATCGCCTTCTCTGGACAAACTACAAAGAAGATGCTCAAATACTACCACTCAACCATTTCTAGTGGATGGGACTATGAAAACTTTCCCATTGTGATTGGATGACTGAAAATATTTATAATCTACCTAGATCCACACACCTATGTCAAGTCTTCTCTACTCTTTCATCTATGACTAGTACCACTACCAAGATGTCACTCATAGCTTATTGTATTCTCTTTGGCACTGGCCTCTCCACCTTCACTTCCACCCTACACGTCATGACATTCAACTCTACAAAGGTGAGAGTTGTCCCTCGCATGTGGTCCCTCATAGCATCACTTTACATATACTTAATTTCTTTCATGTCATTGGGGAGACTCTTGTTGCACACCATGTGCATAGTAACCTCTTTCCTGGTCATGATTTGTTCCACTTCGAGGTATGGTCAACACATCAATGCCTTTGAGCCACCACCTTTTCTCATCTTTTACAATGCCAACACTTCAATAATATATGAAGAATATTCTTTATCTCCTCACGTGGCTCCTTCTAGGAAACAAGTCTTCACTAAATGGCAACTTCTTCCTTACATAAACAACTCACCTCTCTATGGATATGTTTCCATTTCCCTTTAATTTTACATGGGTCGTCCTGTAAGGGAGTGAATCCAAGTCTTTCTCTGATACCATGTTGATATTTATACCTTATATACATATATTGTTGCATTAATAATATTGTTTAATAATTAATAATCATATTATTAATTATTAATCTAATAGAGTGTCTTTCCGATGCTGCCAAAAGATCAAAAGTGGAACCCTACTCCCAAAGGTGTGGGATGTGAGGGACTAAGCTAGCATAAAGTTAGGCCAATAAGAATCCCTAGGGTTAGGGATGAAGCCAACTTGAAAAAGAATTAGGCAAGCTATTATATACAAGTATGTTATGAGGTAGGACATTTTTTAGTACTTGTGGAAATAGTTTGAGATTTTTGAAATATAGCTAAGCTCTGAGAAATATGGAAATGGTTATATAGTTCCAGTCCCTATGGAATAATGATTTATGCTAGGGGTGACAAGAAAAAGTAAATTTTTTTTTTCGTCTACGTTTGGGATGAACTCGTTCTCTATTTAGTTTGTTTCCCAATTTTTGAAGCAGGATCATATATTTTTCTTCGCTTTATTATTATTTTTTTTACTAATGAATGACAAATATTTACAATACAAAATAAATTCAAAAGTTGCAGCATTGGTTACAATAAAAAATAGACATTTTTTGTTCTTTCTATTATTGAATTTAGTTGCAGCAAGAAAATATCTATATTCTTGTAAAATGCCATATACTTGAAATAAAACTATTGTTTACGCATATTGCATTGAGAAATAAAAAGAAGTCATAGTATAGTTGATAGATTTCTATTCATGTAAAAGTTTATTACTTATGAACATTGCAACATGGAATTTAAAGAATCTATTTTTTTATACACAATAGAGTTATAGCAAGTTTATATAGAGGTGATATAATTTTATATGTAATAGTATTTCATTTCAGAAGTTATCCATTTCAACAAGACCAAAAGAACGCATCTTCGATATATATATATATACACACACCATCTCTACATCACACTCTATTTTATGTATATGAGCGGAATAATATTCACCATCCATGTATATGATGATATAATTTCACATAAGTCTTTTCCAATTGTACCTCATTATAAACTATCAACATTTAAAATGTTTAAATGTTTGTAAACTAAGGGACATTACACCCACCCTCATATATATATATATATATATATATGAGTGTTTATTAGAATTAATTCTTACTTCAGAGTTGGTGTGGGTTTGTTGGAGATTTTTGAGATATTCTTTCAAAGTTGGATCTAACAACATTTATATAAGTGTATTATATTTAGGTTTGTATAAGAAATAATAATAATAGTGTGAGTTATTTGTGCATGCAATTATTTCTAAGTTGGTATTAGATTAGGTTTCTATGGGTGTAACTCCCTTATGGTAGGGCCCAAAAATATGTGAGATGTAATCGAGTGTTGTAGGAGAGTATAATTATGGTAGACTAATATAGGTGTGAATATTTTCATGTGACTATGTGAATTGATTTGTTTCTTAATTGAGAGAATACTTATACCGGAGAGAAAATGATTGATTGGTTTTTGATTCCACCTATTGGGGTCTATTGATCCTCATATCGAAGGAGATGTTTTCGTGTTGTGTATTTTGTGGAAGAAGAGGAAATTCAATTCATTATGCGTTGTCACTGCTTAAATCCAAATGGAAGAAGAATCACACTTAATCTCATTACACATCAACTGACAGAGACCAACAATGTTGAGGGTGAATTTATGTTTCTAGGATTGCATGGAAGAGTTGTTGTCTTATGATTTCTCTACCACCATGGAATACTACTATTGATTGGAATCCACCAAATCCATGTGTGTCACTCAGACAAGGATTGTAAAATCATCGTTGAATAAGATCATGATCTTTCTCTAAGATGACAGGTTCCAAGAGAGATTTTAAAGAAGGTTTGGGATTTTTATGATTAGGATGGGGACATTATGTTGTCTCTAAGGGATCTCTACATCACACTCTATTTTATGGAATGATATAGAGAAGGTCATCCCCTTCCCCTAGTACGAGTATTCATATTGATGAAGCACTAAAGTCTAGAACCAAAGTGGAAATTGTTGGAGTTACTTCACACACACCTATGATTTTTTTTTCCTAAGGTTTTTCCTGATTTATTAGTAATTATTAGTCATTATCCAGTCTCCTATATTTTAGGAGAGAATATTCCACCTAGGGAATATTCTCTTCAGTTGACACTTTTGTTTGACTAGTTGATTTGAGTCTAGATGAGGCATTGGTTTGTCACCATGCAACATTGGGGTCATCACCATGCCAATGCACATTAGCCTTTGTTTCATCATCAGAATGGCGCATTACCCTTGATTCCTTGGTATACTCCTCACTACATTATGTTTCAGTAAGTTAATTGAATACTTGTTGACTAGTTAACTCAGCTAGGTGGCAGTTCAGGACCGTAACTTCCTGAGATACTAGACTAGGTGGAAGTTCACTCCCGTAACTACTGGTGTGTGTCCATATCACTCTAGACCACCACTATGCTCCATTGGTTCTCCTCTAGTGTGCATTGATTGAGTTATACAGAGTATATCATGTGTAAATTATTCATTATTCATTACAGTTAATGAGAATTATTCTATTCTTTCTCTCTTACTTCTTCTTTCACAATTTCTCTCTGTGAATGTGTGTTGTAACACACCCGACCCCTGAGTATATTTTCTAGGGATGGGGCATCAAAATTCCGTTCTACTTAACATCTCAAATCCTTTGTCCAAGGTCTTTATCCTCTTCTACTTACTCGTAGCATTCTAATGGCTGCTACCTGATAAAATTCAAGCTTTGGGTTGCAAGTTATGGATTCCCAAAGTTCTTTGGGTGTTCATTGGTTGAGACCCATGTAGAATCCATGAGAATCCATTACCACTTTCTCTCCTCTTGCAGGGAACATCCATTCATCACCTGAGCCAATGGTGGACTTGGTATTCAACAAACATACTGACTGTAGAGGGATTCGACACTTCGACGCTCTAGTGCTTTGGTGTTGAACGACTCTTTATTTTCTACACACAAGATATCCCGAAGTCCCAAACTCCCTAAGTCCTATATATTTTCCATGTGGCTCTAACCTTTCAGGCCTTTTGGTCTCCTTACGATGCTACACTCCAAATCCTCCAGAGTCCCAAAGTCCTGGACTCCCGGAGTTTCGATCAATTCACCAACAAGTTTGGCTAGGTGGGAACGTACCACAGAATAACATGCAGAAGGTCCAAGGGTGACACTTTTCATGTTCCAATGGTTCTATAGGTTATGTGGTACGCACGAATTTGAGTGACATGTGGAACACCAAACTGGGGTCCATGTCACCCTGGGTGATGTCCCTGCGCCATGTCAATTCGAGCTGACAGCCTTCTAACATCCTCCAAAACCCATGGCTGAGATCCTACCATGTGGATACATAGATCCATGACTAACGTTACTTCACAACTTTGGCCTTCCAGAGTTTTTTGATGCAAACTCCTCTTTTTCCCGAAGTTGGGCAGTGTCAAGAAAACCTCAGATAGATCTATCGGTCTGAGGGTGTCCACGTTACCTCAAGGATCTATGCATCGTAACTTCCTCTCAAGGGTACCTTTACCATGCCATGGGGTCATCTCCCCTAGTAATGTTGTCACTTGAAATGTGGGATCCCACGTACTCTCAATGTGATACACGCATCCCCAGAATTGAACGATCAGGAGGGGTCACGATGGCAATGCCATGGTACCTTTACTTTGTAGCTCCATACTTCGAAGGTTTTGGATTCACTTCCACTCTACTCTTCCAAAGCAAGAGTTCATCGAAGTACCGTGCATGGATCCCTCCTCCAGGATGATTGGATGGTAGGTCGGGGCTCCTAATGATCTCCTCCAAATCTATGAATTTGTTGTATTTAGTAACTTCGATGTTCAGGGAGTTTTATGCTATAGCATCACTATTCTCTTGAAGAAGAACTTCACTGAAGTCTTCTTGTTTTAGATCCAATGGATGAGGGGACCTCTTAACATTCTTGATCGGTGGCTCGCACTACTTCAGGATAGGGATTTGGATCCTTATTTAGTCGGTAATATAGGTTCCTCTAACCACTAGGGAAACCACCCAACGTCGGTAGACCTTATAGGTAATCGTGACTCTCAGTCACCTTCAACCTGTTTGTGACTATTTGGGTCGACAATACTCTGAAGTGTCGGACTTCTAAATTTATGAAACTAGAGTGACTTAGCTCCCTTAGGCTTAGAACGTCCACTATTCTGGGATAAATCTGAGAATTACAAAACAATACATACTACTTTACGTATCTACATTCTTGAAGAGATTCTCATGAATTTTGTACTATTGCTTTATCATATCTAATACAACTGTGTAAATCAATATATACATATAATAGGAAATTACTGTGTATACATACATACACAAACACACACACACACACACACACACACACACACACACAGATATATATATATATATATGTAAAGTGATAAGCCCACGACTTACTAAATTCACTTCTAAAAGACTAGAAATATATAGATCCATAAGTGGTAAGGAGGAAATGGAAGCAATTAAACCTAACTAGTTATATTTCAGATTCTGGAAATTATCAAACCAAATGTACCTTTCAACACCAATGAAATTCTGGATCAAAACTTTAGAGGAGAGAAGGCTCATTTTCTTTTCTCTTACTTAGAACTGAAAGAGATATTTTGGACACATAACGATAAGTTCAAATTTTATATTGTTGTTAGTAAACGAAGTATCATAACGATTATTGTATAAAATAAGACTCAATGGAATAAAGAAACAAAAGATGTTATTCGGCCACAATGAAATGGTTTTTAAAGAGATTTACAATAATGTAGGATTTACCAAAAGTAAGGAATATACCTTCTGAAAGTATAAGGTTAATAGGCACTTCGTTTTCCATAAATGATCAAACAGGATTGAGTAACTAACATATCGATAAAGTCGAAAACATAATTCGTTCTGTGTTTTACTTTTCATTATACAAAGTATAAGAGAAGAGTCTTGTATTATAGTATTAAAATGCAATACAAATCAATAACCAAGAATTAGGATATGTCTGATCTACACAGCCACTGCGAATACTGTTACATCTTCGATACTTTTGCTAAATAGGACATGAAGTCTTTTTTTTATATGTATACATTATGGTATTCAGACTGAGAAACTTCAATATTAGCATCTGGGATGATAAGCCTTGAAGAGATAAAAAGGAACTAGAAAAACTTTCCAAGAAAAATAAAAAAAAAAAAAAAAAAAAACTGAGGATTCGGAGGCTTCAACCCTGCAAAGAATAAAGCAAGTTCCATTATTATTTGTTAATGGATAGTAAATTGACTATATAGGGTAAACACAATTGAATCACCAAAGTAAAGCGTTTATAATGAAATAATTATAGAAGATTAGAAATTATACTTTACTTGGGGCCTTAGCACTGGCCGTCCCGCACGACATAACTGATGAAGTCACCCTCGAACATGATAGGAGGAGGAGACTAACATCAATCTGATGGGTACCTCAAAAAAATTAGAGGCACCATCATTAGATCTCATCTGTGCACAGTTCTTAAACTTACATACCCAAAATAAAGCAAAGAAATATTGCTAAGATTTAGATAATAAAGAAACAAAAAAAAATGAGATACATTATATACTTTAGTCCAAATATCAGAACTAGTTGGGATAAGTAGTCGGACATTTGTTCCAAAAGATATGTGCCAAAAAATTTAGTATTGAATTAACATATCGCCAAAATGTATTTCCTCATCTTACAGACTTCACTCAAAACACTACTTATATCGAGTACCCTTCTTGAATGGTGGATCCCACCCTCAAAACGATAATATCAGTACATAACGAGAAGGTGCCTTAGCTCGTATACTGCTCATTACCGAGTATTGTTTTCCTTTGCCTATATTACTAAATGAAATTTACAAAAATCCCTTTGTATGTTCCAGCTAGCGGGTGGCCTGTCAGGAGCCATCGAAGTAATCATTCATCCCAAGCAGGGTTTCACCCTATCAGGGTTTACTCGGAGACTAATACTTCCATGAGGACTCACAGGGTTTCAAAATTTATATAATAGTAACATTAGAGAAGGTAAATCCGTAAGACGAATAGAGATACACTGCAAAACCTTCAGAAAGCAAGAAAAGAAAAGAAAAAAACCCATAGCCCGCTAAGTTGACTAGGATGAAATGTAGGTACTGGAGTAAAAGAGGGTACCATAAAGGTCCCGAAGGGGCCTGGGATCATTTAACAGTGAAGGGAATTCATAGTAACATGTGTAATAAGGATAACAAGATAAATATCTAACCATAGAAAGCTAGTTGTCAAAAGAAAATCATAACCAGAGCTAAAAAATAATAGTTCCTCCACTGTAATGATAGCCGAATACTCTTTCAACTTATAAGGATACAGGAGGGTCACGAAATTACCATAGAATATGGGTAGGGACGTCGGATTGCATCTGGAGGAGCCTCTGAGCATTCACTCTCCCCTTGCGAAGAAAACACATCAGTGTTGTGTTTGGAAAACTACACGAATGTTGAACGCATGCTATCAAAACCTAAGAGAATATTGAGTTCGTAGAGTAAAGGATACTAGTATGATGGTAGGTAATGGCCATGTGACAGGGAAATAGTTGGCATAAGCCTATCGACCAAGGGGTGAATTGAAATCATCATTTTTCGCACTCACACAGAGTTCCATTAAAGGTCGGACCAGAGTTTAATTTTCAAGCCTGTCGAGAATTTACCTTCACATTAATGATGTATGAGTTAAAGAGGGTAAGTCCAATTATCATTTCAATTCGAAGAGAATCTTCGTTCAGTTGAGACATCGGATAGTTTAATTAGGTTTTACACAATTTGGTTCGGATGGTTTATTATCATTACAAAACTTTTTGTAACG
>JZKD02S1821851.1:397531-477960 GCA_000966675.3 Picea glauca
CTACATGAAAGTATAAATAAGAGGCAAGGCTCTCTCATTTTAATCACACTTGAGAATATTGAATATCTACAGGTGACTGAGGTAACCAAAGGGTATCTAAGTTGAATTTCAGAGGGAAGGTGAAGTAGATAAGTCCAAAATTCAAGGGAGATTAAATTCTTTTGATGATGCTTTCTAAGGTATGTTATTTACAGGTCATCTCACCATTTTCGTAATAAATTTTTGTCTGGAATGATTCAGACCATGAAATTTGGAGGGCACTGAGGAAACATATCTAATTAGATGTGGTACAGATTTCAGGTTATGGGCTGTTGTACTTTTGGAGTTACACTCCATGGAAAATAAGGTTTTTGGCTAGTCCTGAAACTAGTCTAAAACAAGTGTTTCGGGAAAAAGCATCATATATTCTTCATAACATATCCAAATTTAGTAAGACCAAATGTGTTGGTTAGAGTATAGTTTGTAGTATTCTGTGTACGATTTTCCTATCCATACAACAAATATTCCTTGAGGGGCATGCTCTACACGTTTTCTCTCGAGAATAAGCCAGAATTCAACAAGGTATGCCATTTTTTACATAACTCATTTTATGAGAAGTCCCAAGTAGTGCCACCTGGAGGAATTGCATAAAACACACTGAAGAACATTGTGTACTATTTTTATATCTTTATTCATTATAGGTAGATAGTTATGATTATTTCAAGTTAGGGTTGTTGATTAATCCAAAACTATCCATGTGAGAATAAAGTAAAGTTTGATGAAAATGCTAGTCTCTCATTGTTAAAGTTAAGTAAGTTTTGTAGGTATGTGATCATATACACTAGGTCTATTACAAAGTTACAAATCATATTTGGATGATGAAATTTATGAGGGCTTTTGGTTGAGGTACATGATGTGTACATGGTTGAGACAAGTAGTTGATCAGTTGGAACATACATGAGGTGTATAGTTGATGATGTTGGTACATCTTGATGAGTCATAGTTGATGAGTAGTTGATACATGATTGGTACATACTTGGTACATGGTTGGAGGAACTTGTTAGTAGTATTGTTGACACATGGTTTATGGATGATGAAGCATACTTGTATTGGTATATTATTAGAAGCACATATTGATCTTGTTGATTATTATGAGTAGTTGTTTTTTGCTTGGTTGATGCACATATTTGAGAGTTGTATTGGTGATTGATATTTATGAGTAGATCTAATTTGGTTGATAATATTGATCAGACAAGTTGTTGTGATAGGTTGTTTGGACAGGTTGTTGTGACTGTTTATTCATACAGGTTTAGTGCATGGTTGATGCACTTGTTGATGGTACATGTTGAGGTATAGGTTGGTGCATGGTTGATGCACTTGTTTATGGTAAAGGTTTATTACAGGTTGTTTGGCACAGGTTGGTGTATGGTTGATGCACTTGTTTATGGTAAAGGTTGATTATAGGTTGAGGTATAGGTTGATGCATGGTTCATGTTATTGGTATAGGTTTTTTGGTGCAGGTCGATTGGTATAGGTTTAAAACAGTATATATCAGAGTGATAATGTGACAGTGGTTCCATCATTCTACTTATATGTCAGAGCAGTTGGATGGAGCAAGGACAGGTGGTTGTATCCAACTTTCAGTTGTTGCCGTAGAACATAGGGGGTTGTAGCCTCCTTCGGGTTGTAGCCAGAGAATTGGGGCGTTGGAGCCTACCTCAAGTTATAGCCTGATAAACTAGAGGTTTAGAGGCTCCTTCCTATTGCAGTTGGAAAGAAAAGGAAGTTGGTGCTTCTAATGAATGTAATTCTTAAAGACATAGAAGAAAAAACATTATGTGGTTTTCTCCCGCTTTGGGTTTCCATGTAAAACATTGGTGTACTTTGTATGTGTGTGATTGATCATTTTTTCATTGTTTATTTACTCTACAACTATTGGATGATAATCCTACATTGATATAACACTTACATTTTATGGTGAAAAATTATTAAATTTCTCTATTACTGATTCACCCTCCTCTCAGTAATCCAACAAAAACATCACTTCTTAGTAATTTGATAGTGTAAGAAACAAATTATGTATTCAAGTTTTCATTTCCCTCTTTATCTTCCATTTATTGCCTACAACTATGGAATTTAAAAAATCCATCATTTACTTCCCGCGACTGCATAATTTAAAAATTTTTTTAGCTCAAAACTTTAATTAACATTAAAAAAACTAAAAACACACAAAGCTGGATGAAAAACTTGTGTAAAATATGTAGTTCATTTTTAAATCATCACTGCTTAGTAATTTGATAGTGTAATCAACAGATTCTCGATTCAAGATTTCACTTCCTTCTTTCTCTTCCATTACTGCCTACACCTTTGGAATTTAGAAACTCCAGCATCAAGGTTGCTTCCTACACCTTTGGAATTTAAAAACTACAACGTTTACTGCCTCCGACTGTGGAATTTTAAAATGTTTTTAGTTCAAAACTTTAACTAACATTAAAAAAAATTAATTCACACAGAGATGCCTGAAAAACTTACATATAAATTTGTAGCTCATTTTAAATCATTACTACTTAGTAATTTCATAATGTAAGCACCGGATTCTGTATTCCAGATTTCACTTCTTTCTTTCTCTTCCGTTACTACCTGCACCTATGGAATTTAGAAACTCCAGTGTCAGTGTTGATTCCTGGACCTTTGGAATTTAAGAACTCCAACATTTAGTTCCGGTGAATGTGAAATTTTAAAATTGTTTTCGTTTAAAAATTTAATTAACAAAAACAAATTGAATGCATAGAGAGATGGCTGAAAACCTTACGTATAAATATGTAGCTGATTTTTAAACCATCACTGCTTAGTAAGTCGATAGTGTAAGCAACAGATTTTGAATTTAAGATTTCACTTTCCTCTTCCTCTTCCGTTACTACCTGAACCTTTGGAATTTAAAAACTCTAGCATCAACGTTACTGCCTGTACCTTTGGAATTTAAAAACTTCAACATTTACTACCTGTGACTTTGGAATTTTAAAATTGTTTTAGTTCAAAACTTTAATTGACATTAAAAAAACTGAATGCAAAAAAAGATGGCTGAAAAACTTACTTATAAATCTGTAGTTGATTTTTAAATCATCATTGCTTAGTAATTTGATAGTGTAAGTAACAGATACTGGATTCAAGATTTCACTTCCCTCTTTCTCTTATGTTACTTCCTACACCTTTGGAATTTAAAAACTCCAACGTTTACTGCTCGCGACTCTGGAATTTTAAAATTGTTTTACCTTAAAACTTTAATTAACATTAAAAAAAATGAACGCACACAGAGATGGTTGAAAAGCTTACGTATAAATCTGTAGTTGATTTTTAAATCATCGTTGCTTAGTAATTTGATAGTGTAAGCAACAAATTCAGGATTCAAGATTTCACTTCCCTCTTTCTTTTTCGTTACCGCCTGCACCTTTGGAATTTAAAAACTCTAGTGTCAACGTTACTGCCTGCACATTTGGAATTTAAAAAATCCAGTGTTTACAACCTGGGACTATGGAATTTTAAAATTGTTTTAGTTCAAAAAATTAACTAACATTAAGAAAACTGAATGCACACAAAAATGGCTTAAAAACTTACGTATAAATCTGTAGGTGATTTCTAAATCATCACTTCTTAGTAATTTGATAGTTTAAGAAATAGATTATGGCCTCATGATTTAACTTCACTCTTTCTCTTATGTTACTACATACGCCTTTAGAATTTAAAATCTCCAGCGTCAGGGTTACTACCTACACCTCTGGAATTTAAAAACCCTAGTGTTTACTTCCTGCGAATGTGGAATTTTAAAATTGTTTTAGTTCAAAACTTTAATTAACATTAAAAAAACTTAATGCACACAAAGATGGCTGAAAACATTAGGTATAAATTTGTAGCTGATTTTTAAATCATCACTACTTAGTAATTTGATAGTGTAATCAACATATTCTGGATTCAATATTTCACTTCCTTCTTTCTCTTCCATTACTTCCTACAACTCTAGAATTTAAAAACTCCAGCATCGTCGTTACTTCCTATAGCTTTGGAATTTAAAAACTCCAGGATTTACTGCCGGCGAATGTGGAATTTTAAAATTGTCTTAGCTCAAAACTTTAATTAACATTAAAAAAATTGAATGCAAATGGAGATTGTTGAAAAACTTACGTATAAATTTGTAGTTGATATATAAATCATCAATTCTTAGTAATTTGATAGTGTAAGAAATGGATTTTGTATTTAAGATTTCACTTCCGTCTTTCTCTTTCATTACTGTCTACACACATAGAAACTTCAGCGTCAACATTGATTCCTACACCTTTGGAATTTAAAACTCCAACATTTACTGACTGCGACTATGGAATTTTAAAATTGTTTTAGTTGAAAATTTTAATTAACATTAAAAAAATTGAATGTACATAGAGATGGTTGAAAAACTTACGTATACATCTATAACTTATTTTTAAATCATCACTACTTAGTAAGTCGATAGTGTAAGCAACAGATTCAACATTCAATATTTTTCTTTCCACTTTCTCTTTCGTTACTTCATGCACCTTTGGAATTTAAAACCCCCATCATTCACTGCCTACGACTATAGAATTTGAAAATTGTTTTAGTTCAAAACTTTAATTAACATTAAAAAAAACATAATGAAAACAAAGATGGATGAAAAACTTACGTATAAATATGTAACTCATTTTTAAATCATAACTTCTTAGTAATTTGATAGTGTGAGACACGTATTCAGGATTCAATATTCCACTTCCCTCTTTCTCTTCTGTTAGTGCCTACACCTTTGGAATTTAAAAATTCCAGCATCAACGTTACTGCTTGCACCTTTGGAATTTAAAAACTCCATCATTTACTGCCTATGACTATGGAATTTTAAAATTGTTTTAGGTCAAAACTTTAATTAAAATTAAAACAACTGAATGAACATAAAGATGGTTGAAAAACTTAGGTATAAATTTGTGGCTAAATTTTAAATCATCATTGTTTAGTAATTTGATTGTGTAAGTAACAAATTATGGATTCAAGATTCAACTTCCCTCTTTCTCTTCTGTTACTGCCTACACCTTTGGAATTTAAAAACTCCAGTGTCTGTGTTATTGTCTAAACCTTTGGAATTTAAAAACTCTAGTGTTTACTTCCTGCAACTGTGGAATTTTAAAATTGTTTGATTTCAAAATTTTAATTAACATTAAAAAAACTAAATGCACACATTGATGGATGAAAAAATTACGTATCAAGTTGTAGCTGATTTTTAAATCATGATTGCTCAGTGATTTGATAGTGTAAGAAACAAATTCTAGATTGAATATTTCACTTCCCTATTTCTCTTTCGTTACTTCCTTCACCTTTGGAATTTAAAATCTCCAACGTCAATCTTACTGCCTGCATCTTTGGAATTTAAAAACTCCAGCATTTATTGCCTGGGACTATGGAATTTTAAAATTGTTTTAGTTCTAAACTTTAATTAACATTACAAAAACTGAATGCACATAGAGATGGCTAGAAACCTTACCTATAAATCTGTGGTTGATTTTTAAAACATCACTTCTTAGTAATTTGAAAGTGTAATCAACGAATTATCTATTCAAGTTTTCACTTCCCTCTTTCTCTTTCGTTTATTACCTGGGACTTTGGAATTTAAAAACTCCAACATTTACTCCTTGCGACATTGGAATTTTAAAATTGTTTTAGTTCAAAATTTTAATTAACATTAAAAAAAATGAATGCACACATAGATGGATGAAAAACTTACATATAAATCTGTAGATGATTTTCATTGCTTAGTAATTTGATAGTGTAAGCAACAGATTCTGGATTCAATATTTCACTTCTCTCTTTCTCTTCCATTATTGCCTACACCTTTATAATTTAAAAACTCGAACACCAACAATACTTCATGTACCTTTAGTATTTAAAAACTCAAGTGTTTACTTCCTGCGACTGTGGAATTTCAAAAAAATTTTAGTTTAAAACTTTAATTAACATTAAAATATCTGAATGAACACATAGATGGCTGAAAAACTTACGTATAAATATGCAATTGATTTTTAAATCATCATTGCTTAGTAATTTGATAGTGTAAGTAACATATTCTGGATTCAATATTTCACTTCCCTCTTTCTCTTCCATTATTGCCCGCACCTTTAGAATTTAAAAAATCCAACATCAACATTACTTCCTACACCTTTGGAATTTAAAAACTCTAGCGTTTACTGTCTGCGACTGTGGAATTTTAAAATTGTTTTATTTCAAAATTTTAATTAACATTAAAAAAATTGAATACACACTGAGATGGCTGAAAAACTTACGTACAATTTTGTAGCTAATTTTTAAATTATCATTGCTTAGTAATTTGATAGTGTAATCAATGAATTTTGGATTCAAGATTTTACTTCCCTCTTTCTCTTCTGTTACTGACTGTACCATTGGAATTTAAAAACTCTACTGTCCGCGTTACTGCCTGGACCTTTGGAATTTAAAAGATCCACAATTTACTTCTGGTGACGGTGGAATTTTAAAACTGTTTTAATACAAAGATTTCATTAAAATCAGAAAAAATGAATGGACACACAGATGGCTGAAAAGATTACGCATAAATCGGTAGCTTATTTTTAAATCATCAGTACTTAGTAATTTGATAGTTTAAGCAATGGATTCCGGATTCAAGATTTCACTTCCCTCTTTCTCTTATGTTACTACATGCACCTTTGGAATTTAAAAGCTCCAGGATCAATGTTACTTCATGCACCTTTGGAATTTAAAAACTCCAGCGTTTATTGCCTACGAATGTGGAATTTAAAGATTGTTTTATTTCAAAACCTTAATCAACATTAGAAAAACCGAATGCACATAGAGATGGATGAAAAACTTACGTATACATATGTAGTTGATTTTTAAATCATCATTGCTTAGTATTTGATCTTGTAAGGAACATATTTTGGATTCAATATTTAACTTTCCTCTCTCTTCTGTTACTACCTCCACCTTTAGAATTTAAAAACTCTAGCATCATCGTTACTTCATTCACCTTTGGAATTTAAAAACTCCATCATTTATTGTATTCCACTGTGGAAATTTAAAATTGTTTTAGCTCAAAATTTAATTAACATTAAAAAACCTGAATGCACACAAAGACAACTGAAGAACTTATGTATAAATTTGTAGCTTATTTTTAAATCATCATTGCTTAGTACTTTGATAGTGTAAGTAACAGATTTAGGATTCAATATTTCACTTCTTTATTTCTCTTCAAATACTGCCCTGCACCTTTGGAATTTAAAAACTCCAGCGTCAACGTTACTTCCTTCACCTTTGGAATATAAAAAATCCAGCGTTTCCTACCTACGATTCTGGAATTTTAAAATTGTTTTAGTTCAAAACTTTAATTAACATTAAAAAACTAAATGCATATAGATATGGATGAAAAACTTAGGTATAAATCTGTAGCTAATTTTTAAATCATCACTGCTTAGTAAGTCAATACTGTAAGCAAGATATTCTGGATTCAAGATTTTAGTTCTCACTTTCTCTTCCTTTACTACATGAACCTTTGGAATTTAAAAACTCCAGTGACAGTGAAACTTCCTGCACATTTGGAATTTAAAAAATCCAGCGTTTCATGACTGCGACTGTGGAATTTTAAAATTGTTTTAGTTTAAAATTGTCATTAACATTTAAAAAACTAAATTTAAGAAAAGATGGCTGAAAAACATATGTATAAATATGTAGCTGATTTTTAAATCATCACTGCTTAGTAGTTTGATAGTGTAAGAGACAGTTTCTAGATTCAAGATTTCACTTCCCTCTTTCTCTTTTGTTACTGCCTCCACCTTTGGAATTTAAAAACTCTAGTGTTAGTGTAACTGTCTACACATTTGGAATTTAAAAACTTCAGCATTTACTGCATGTGGTTGTGGAATTTTAAAATTGTTTTAGTTCATAAATTTGATTAACATTAAAAAAATTGAATGCACACAGAGATGGTTGAAAAACTTACGTATAAATATATAGTTTATCTTTAAATCATCATTGCTTAGTAATTTTTTAGTGTAAGCAAAGGATTTGCGATTCAAGATTTCACTTCCCTCTTTCTCTTCCATTACTACCTGCACCTTTGGAATTTAAAAACTCCAGCGTCAACTTTACTTCTTGCACTTTTGAAATTTAAAAACTCTAACGTCTCCTACCTACAATTGTGGAATTTTAAAATTGTTATAGTTCAAAAATTTAATTAACATTAAAAAAAATGAATGCACATAGAGGTGGCTAAAAAAATTACGTATAAATCCGTAGTTCATTTTTAAATCATCAGTTCTTAGTAATTCGATAGTGTAAGCAACATATTCTGGATTCAAGATTTCACTTCCCTCTTTCTCTTCCGTTACTATGTGCACTTTTGGAATTTAAAAAGTCCAGAGTCAACGTTACTACTTCCACCTTTGGAATTCAAAAAATCCAGCGTTTACTGCCTGTGACTATGGAATTTTAAAATTGTTTTAGTTCAAAACTTTAATTAACATTAAAAGAACTTAATATAAACAAATATGGCTAAAAAACTAACGTACAAATATGTAGCTGATTTTTAAATCATTACTGCTTAGTAATTTGATAGTGTAAGAAACATATTCTGGATTCAATATTTCACTTCCCTCTTCCTCTTTTGTTATTGCATGCACCTTTGGAATTTAAAACCTCCAACGTCAACGTAACTATCTACACCTTTGGAATTTAAAAACTCCAACGATTATTTCATGCGACTGTGGAATTTTAAAATTTTTTTAGTTTAGAAATTTAATTAACATTAAAAAAACCGAATGCACACAAAGATGGCTGAAAAATTTATGTATAATTTTCTAGCTCATTTTAAAATCATCATTGCTTAGTAATTTGTTAGTGTAAGCAACCAATTCGGGATTCAAGATTTCACGTCCCTCTTTCTCTTTTGTTAGTTCCTGCACCTTTGGAATTTAAAAACTCCATCATCATTGTTACTTCCTGAACCTTTGGAATTTAAAAACTCCAGCGTTTACTACCTGCGACTGTGGAATTTTGAAACTATCATCGTTCAAAACTTTAATTAACATTAAAAAACTTGAATGCACAAAGAGATGGGTGAAAAACGTACGTATAAATAAGTAACTGATTTTTAAATCATTACTGCTTAGTAATTTGATAGTTTAAGCAAGAGATTTTGGATTCAAGATTTCACTTCCCTCTTTCTCTTCTATTACTCCATGCACCTCTGGAATTTAAAAACTCTTGCATCAGCTTTACTGCTCGCACCTTTGGAATTTGAAAACTCCACCATTTTCTTCCTGAGACTATGCAATTTTAAAATTGTTTTAGTTCAAAATTTTAATTAGCATTAAAAAACTTGAACGTACACAAAGATGGATGAAAAACTTACATATAAATTTGTAGTTGATTTTTAAATCGTCATTGCTTAGTAATTTGATAGTGTAATCAAAGGATTCTAGATTCAAGATCTCACTTCCCTATTTCTCTTTTGTTACTGTCTGCACCTTCGGAGTTTAAAAACTCCAGCGTCAGTGTTACTTCCTACACCCTTGGAATTTAAAAACTCCATCATTTACTACCTGTGACTTTGGAATTTTAAAAATGTTTTAGTTCAAAACTTTAATTAACATTTAAAAAACTGAATGCACATAGAGATGGCCAAAAAAATTACATATAAATATGTAGCTTATTTTTAAATCATCACTGCTTAGTAATTCAATAGTCTAAGAAATAGATTTTGGATTCAAGATTTCACTTCCCTCTTTCTCTTTTATTACTGCCTACACCTTTGGAATTTAAAAACTCCAACGTGAGCATTAATTCCTTCACCTTTGGAATTTAAAAACTCCAGGGTTTACTGCCTGCGACTATGGAATTTTAAAATTATTTTAGTTCAAAACTTTAATTAACATTAAAAAAAGCCAACTGCAAACAAAGATGGTTGAAACACTTACGTATAAATTTGTAGTTGGTTTTTAAATCATCACTTATTAGTAAGTTGATA
The DNA here is from genome assembly GCA_000966675.3 of Picea glauca. Taxonomy (NCBI): domain Eukaryota; kingdom Viridiplantae; phylum Streptophyta; class Pinopsida; order Pinales; family Pinaceae; genus Picea; species Picea glauca. Next base: position 407,559 of record JZKD02S1821851.1, read on the forward strand.
GCGTAAGCAACGGATTTTGGATTCAAGATTTCACTTCCCTCTTTCTCTTCCATTACTATCTCCACCTTTTGAATTTAAAAACTCCAGCATCAATGCTACTTCCTGCACCTTTGCGATTTAAAAAATCCAACATTTGATGCCTGCGACTGTGGAATTTTAAAATTGCTTTAGGTCAAAAATTTAGTTAATATTAAAAAAAATCAATGCACATAGAGATGGATGAAAAAATTACGTATAAATCTGTGGCTGATTTTTAAATCATCATTGCATTTTGATAGTGTAAGAAACAAATTATGGATTCAAGTTTTCACTTCCCTTTCTGTCTTTCATTACTACTTGCACCTTTGGAATTTAAAAACTCTAGTGTCAACATTACTTCCTAAACCATTGGAATTTAAAAACTCCAGCGTTTACTGCCTGTGACTATGGAATTTAAAAATTGTTTTAGTTCAAAACTTTAATTAACATTAAAAAAAACTAAATGCACACAGAGATGGATGAAATACTTACATATAAATATGTAGTTGATTTTTAAATCATCACTTAAGTATAATTTGATATTGTACACCATGGATTCTGGATTCAATATTTTACTTTCATCTTTCTCTTATGTTACTCCTTGCACCTTTGGAATTTAACGAATCCAACATCAGCATTACTGCCTGCACCTTTGGAATTTAAAAACTTCAGCATTTACTGCGTGTGACTATGGAATTTTAAAATAATTTTAGTTCAAAACTTTAATAAAATTTAAAAAACTGAATGCAAACGAAGATGGATGAAAAACTTATGTATATATGTAGCTAATTTTTAAATTTGAAATAATCCAATACAGATTTTTGTGTTGTAAGGCTGTAAGAGCTAGGCTATACCTTTGTATAGGTAGTGGTTGGGGTTTCCTTAAATGGTTACCTGTAGCAAGTCCAGATCGTAGTTAGGTTTGGAAATTTGTTTATATAATGTAGCCGTAGAAGTATGGGGTCGTAGCTAAGATAGTAATGACGCTAAGGCAGTGAAGAGGATTAAGCTCCAAGATCCCTCTTTTGTAAAAGGCAGAAAATAAGAGAGAGAGATGTCTAGGTAGAGAGGCCTTAGGAGGTCTTAGAAGTTTTGAGAGATAGATAATCAAGACTCTGTTGTAGTCCATTTTTTATGTAAACATCTGTATAGATACATAGAGATAATAGAAAAGCAGTTTTTCCATCATATTGTTGTTCATATGCTTATGTATTTCATGAATGAATGTTGTAGATGTATGATAAGTTTCATTTACAGTAGGAATATAGATTTATCTATCTTTGTTTGAGTTTGAAATATCATTTTGGGTTATTTAGGTTGTGTAAGGAGTGCACAACAGAACATTTGAGATTTTGTAGCCAGTGAAAGGAATGCACATCTAAACTCTGCAGAGTCAGAAAAGAACATGCTAGAAGGGCACACCAGGGCGATCAGAAACTCAAGAGGAACCTCAAGGCTTCTAAGTACCTTGGAGGAGAATCTGTGTAGAGAAATCATAGAGAGACAAAGTTATTGAGAATTATGTAGATCTCTACTAGGAAGGCATCGGGCGAGTGCAAGTGTGCACAAAAGGAACTCTATATTGAGCTTGGATAAAGACAAAGTTACTAAACACTCTGTAAGGAGATTCTCTGCAAGGTGTGCATTGATCCAGGAGAACGATAGGAGGGTGAGAAGAATTTCTTTCCAATAAATCCTCCGAACTGAGTTAACGAAATCCCAGGAATTCAAGGTGTGCATGGGAGATCGAAATCTTTGAGGAGATTAAGCTTAGGAGGAGTAACACAAAAAGTGTGTAGGAGTCGAACTTAATCTGAGTCCATAAGCTCAGAAGAGATAATGCTTGCAAGAGTGAAGTGAGACCAAGAGTCAATTTCTCAGGAATAACTTCAAAGGTCGAGATATTTGGATGTGGACTAAGTCTTCCAATTTGGGAGAAGTCTAAATATCAGGAAGAAGAGTGACCACAGCCATCAAATTGGTTGTGAGGTGGAATCTGAGCCATCATATTTGAGTTCAGTGAACAAAGGGAGCACAGAGGAAAGAATGGATCCCATCCGTTAGATTTGAGAATGAAGGATTGATTGCCATCTGATCAAAGGAAGGTGCATGGGTCTTAAAACTCGCATGCACATGAGAGTGAATCTCTAAAGGTTTGAAACTTGAGATTCATGAAGCGTGGAGAGCCAAAGGGCCAACAAAAATTTGGACCATTGGATCCAAAGGGAATACATGTCAATGGGTCAGATGATCCAAGGGAAGGTGTAGGTTGAAGTGTTGAAACACCCAAATCCCTATGAGTCAAAGAGCCAAGAGCCATCAATCTGCAAGGGGACACTTGTCACTAGATTGTGAGCTACGGGGAATGTTACCCTAGATTTTCAGTTTGAGAACCGAAATAGATGAAGCTCAAAGACCCAAAGTAAATCTAGATCGTCAGATCCAAAAAGGGGTATGTGGTGAAATATCACGGACTCTAGGAAAATTGTATTGAATATATCCGTTGATATTTTAGATCTGCGAAGTTTGGAGGGCGAAAGTACCTCTGATCCGTAAGATCACCTGAAGTGAATTTGAGCCAAAGGACTAGGAGAAGTGATGTGGCAAAGATTTGGACACTCTAGGTAAAGTCCCGAAGTGATTTGTAGTCATTATTTCAAGAGGAGACATGGAAAGGATATGAGAACTCCAGGTAAAGTCTCGAAGTTATCTGTAGCCGTCAGATCAAGAGGAGACGTGGCAAAAATCTATGAACTACAGGTGAAGTTCCAGATATATTCATATCCATCATATCAAGGGAGACGTGGCATAGATCCATGCACTTTGTGTAAAGACCCGAATAAAACTTTAGATTTTGATTTGAGGAGGAGACACGCAATAGAGGATTAGCAACTCTGGGTAAAATCCACAAGGAGGCAGGAGTTTGAAATTTGATATTTCCAAATCCCAGAAGTCCAAAGTGACGACATCTATCAAGGTGAAGGTGGACATGCGATGCAAGATCCAGAACTCTGGAGGAAAATGGAGGAGGAAAGTTCTGAAGACCCAGAGAAGATATTGATCGTTGATTGAGAAGGGAGTCTGAGGACCATCGATCTGGTTGAGGAGGCCAAAGTCCAGAATCGGGAGCACAACTGTTGATTGGGAAGATACGTGTCAATAGATATTTCACACTAGGAGATACCCAGTCAACAGAGGAGGGAATTTGAGAATTGAGATTCTCGAAGGCTGGATCCACAGAGGAGATTCTAACCATAGGTTCAGGGAGACAGGTGGCAATAGATCGTTAACTACGAAATATTGGAGTATGAAGGAGAGCGAGGTTTGAGATTTCAAATATCCGAAGTCCGAAGTTGTAAATATATCACAGTCATTGATCTAGGAGGAGCTGATCTAGTCCATAGATTGAAAAGGCACAAGTCTAAAGTGTCGATTCAGACTTTATCGTCAAGATCACGAGATCGATGATCGAGAAGATGATGGGTCCAAGAAAAGATCAAATGTTAATTTTCCTTGAGCAAGCCACAATTTCAACCATGGTTTTGACAGGGATATAAGTGGCAGCACGAGGAAGATTGCTGGGAGAAAAGCAGGTTGGTTGGAAACCACTCTTGCCCATGTATGTAATAATGCATTAGTGAAAGGGCACAGCCCAGGGGCATATGAATAAGGGGCTCGTGAAAATGTGCTAGCGCCCATGAATTGAAGAGCACTAGAACGTGTAGACAGAGGGTGCGGGTTTCACGGGACCTGCGCCAAAGGAAGGAAAGGGGCATGTGTATAATTGATATGGGTTCATTCAAGAGCCTGAAGAGTTGATCCAACTCAAAAATTAGAATGATCCAGAGACCGGGAGGTCCCAGAACCCCGTAAGGATAGGGGGGCTGCATTAGGAGGTACAAGAGCTGGTTTTCGTCTGTATATTTTAGGCGAAAGAGAAAGAGGATAAAGTCAAATTTTGTTTGCAGATAGAAGACAGGAAGACGATAAAATGCAATGACATGATAACATCAAGTGGTATCATAAATATGAGTTTAACTGTAGATAATAGGTGAAGGAAGCAGAGTATTGATGCTCCGTGAAAAGGTTGTTGCATTGACGCAACAAGAAAAAATTAAAGAGCCAGGTGAGTTGTGAAAGAGGATGGAGATGATCATGTATGTAGAGTAATCCATAGGCTTTCTAGGAGGGAAGGTAGAAGGTGGGAATGGCTATTGAAGGCCATGGACGTGGTCGAAGAGAAGGCCACAAGAAGAAATGAAATCCAGAGGTGGATCTGTAGCTTAATGAAATAAGAGAGAGGATGGAACAACTAGCATTGAATATGCAACAAAATGATAAAGTGCATTGGGTGTATGAATGGCCCATGAAGAATAAGGTGAAGTGGCTAGTTAAGAGATTGTTGGCCAAAGGATAGTGAAGGTTGATGAGAAGGTGGTTGAGGAATATTGAAAACATCAGTGAACCAGAGGAGGAAGTGGTTCACATATGTGATCCAGAAGCTAGGATAAACCTCAGCGACAAGAAGGAGAAGAGATCAGATAAATATCTCATAAACTGCAAGGTGGGAAGAAACGAAATTTCAAGTTGTCAGGTGGCCAATGGAAAGAGACCAGGTGGAGGTCTCGTATACTTCTAGAGGAGCAGTGATGAAAGTTTAGATTTCCAAGTGAGTAATGAGATGGGATTGATTGATCTCATAGACTTCCAGGTGGGTAGCAAAAGTCTCTTGAGCTCAGAAGTGAGTTCATGTGAGCAAGGATCGTTGATGGGTGAAAATTCATGTGGATTTGCAGACCATGTGAACGAAGATGATGAGAAGTTAAATACTTCCACCATACAAGAGGAGGATCAAAGGATCATTCTAATTATTGGGGGAATTACGATATTCTTAACAGATAGCCCAGTTGAGGCTAGAGCATGTGTTCTAGATGAAACAATAGAAGAAGGACAACCAACGGTGACTGTCATGATGGAGGAGATATTATAAGCTTCCTAAGGAGAAGAGGAATAAATGGAGCAGACATTGATGTCTACCCCAGTAGAAGAAGAGGAGCATTCAGAAGAATGGCTCAAATATTTTAGCCAGGAAGCTGAAACAGAGATGACTATAGCACTGGAGCCTTCGGTAGAAAGAGGAATAGAAATAAAATACCTTGTTGATCTGTATGCAGAATTGGAATCCCTAGAGAGAAGGGTAATGGTGCAAATTTTTCACATCCAACAGGTCAAGTTGGAAATAGATGAAGGAGCATACCAGCCAGGGGAGCAGTTGGAAGAACTTGGACTTGAACAAACACAAGAGGAGCTAGAAGAAGCCAATTTGTTAGAGGAGGAAGTTGAGCGGTAGCTCAAAGATCAGACTGTGGAACTGGAGTCTACAACAGAGTGGAAACGTAGTGCCACAAGATCAAGTAAAGATAGAATGGGAGATCAATTCAATACACCCACTAATAAGGAAGTGTAATGGAGTATACTGCATAATAAGATCCAGCCACTTGAGTAGCTGGACAGGGTGATAGAGGAGAAGATGAAGCTGATGTTGAGGTCAACAGAAGAAGTCATCAAAGAGGAGTTGAAAAGAGGAGATCCTGCCATAGCAGTAGGGAAGAAACAAAAGAACAAGCAACAACAATGGAAACAACATAGCTAGAGAGGAGAAAGAGGACAACTCCAGAAGAAAATTTGGGATCCAGGAGGATTACAACACTAGAGAAGAAGAGTTCATGAGAAGGAGATCATGAATTTTCCTAGCAGTGGAGTATGATGCATGCTCATCACTCCACCTCAGTAAATGCACCAACATGCCAACATGCAGATGCACAATGAAGAAAGGGAGAGGCACTGACCCTCCCATTTTTAAATTTTAAATAATCCAATACAGATTTTTGTGTTGTAAGGTTGTAAGAGCCAGGACATACCTTTGTACATGTAGTGGTTCAGGTTGCCTTAAATGGTTACCTGTAGTAGGTCCAGATCATAGTTAGGTCTGGACATTCGTTAATGTAATGTAGCCATATAAGTATGGTGTCGTAGCTAAGATAGTAATGAAACTAAGGTAGTGAAGAGGATTAAGCTCATAGATCTCTCTTTTGTAAAAGGCAGAAAAGCAGAGAGAGAGAGCTCTAGGTAGAGAGGCCTTAGGAGGTCTAAGAAGTTCTGAGAGAGAGAGAAATGGGACTCTGTTGCTGTCCAGTTTTTATGTAAACATCTGTATAGATACATAGAGATAATAGAAAAGAAGTTTTTCCTACATATTGTTGTTCATGTGTTTATGTATTTTATGTATTTTTTGAGTTTGAAATATCATTCTGGGTTCTTTAGGCTATGAAAGGAGTGCACAACAGGACATTTTAGATTCTATAGCTAGCGCAAGGAATGCACATCTAAACTCTACGGAGTCTGAAAAGAACATGTCAGGAGGGCGCACCAGGGAGATCACAAAATCAAGAGGAACCTCAAGGCTTATGAATACCTTGGAGGCGAAACTATGAAGAGAAAGCACATAGAGACATATTTATTGAGAATTTTTAGAGCTCGTCTAGGTAGGCATTGAGCAGGTGCAAGTGTGAACATAAGGAACTCTGTATTGAGTTCGGAGAAAGATAGATTTACTAAACACTCTGTAAGGAGAAGGTCTGCAAGGTGTGCATTGAGCCAAGAGAAAGCCAGGAGGGAGAGAAGAATTTCTTTACAATAAATCCTTCGAACTGAGTTAACGAAATCCCAAGAACGCAAGGTGTGCATGGGAGATTGAAATCTTTGAGGAGATCAAGCTCAAGAGGATTAACGAAAAATGTCCGTAGGATTCAGACTTGTTCTGAGTCTATAAGCTTAGAAGCGATAACACTTGCAAGAGTGAAGCGAGACCAAGAGTTGGGTTCACAGGAAGAAGTTCAAAGGCTAAGATCTTTGGATGTGGACTAAGTCTTCCAAGTTGGGAGAAGTCTAAATATCAAGAAGAAGAGCAATCATAGCCATCAGATTGGTTGTGAGGTGGAATCTGAGCCGTCAGATTTGAGTTCAGTGAACAAAGGGAGCGCAGAGGAAAGAACGGATCCCATCTGTTGGATCTAAGCGTGAAGGATCGACCATCGTCTGATCAGAGGAAGGTGCATGAATCTTAACAATCACATGCACAGGAGAGAGAATATATCAAGGTTTGAAACTTGATATACCCGAAGCATAGAGAGCCGAAGGTCCGAAACGAATCTGGACTGTTGGATCTAGAGAGAATATGTATCAATGGGTCGAAAGATCCAAGGGAACGAAGAGGTTGAAATGTTGAAACATTCGAAGCCTGAAGATTCAAAGAGTTGAAAGTCATCTATATGCGATCGAACACTTGTCACCAAATCGAGAGATCTGGGGAAAGTTACCCTGGAGTTTCAGTTTGAGAACTAAAATAGCTGAAGCCCGAAGACTTGAAGTAATTTTGGAGCGTAAGATCTAGAAAGGGGTACATCGCGAAAGATCGTGGACTTCGGGAAAATTGTATTTAATCTCTCAGTTGAGATTTGAGATCCGTGAATTCCGGAGAGCTGAGGTAGCTCTGAGTCGTTAGATCACTCGAAGTGAATCTGAGTTCTAGGACTAGGAAAAGGGATGTGGTGAAGATCTATATAATTCAGGTAAATTCCCGAAGTGATCTGTAGCCGTCAAATCAAGAAGAGACGTGGCAAGGATATGAGCACTCTAGGTAAAGTCCCGAATTGATCTGTAGCCTTCACATAAAGAGGAGATGTGGTAGAAATCTATGAACTCCGGGTGAAGTTCCGAAGTGATTCATAGTTTTCAAGTCAATGGTGACATGGCATATATCCATGCACCATGGGTAAAGACCAGAAAAAAACTTCAGTCATTGATTCAAGGAGGACACATGCGGTAGAGGATTAGAAGCTCTGGGTAAAAGGCATAGGGAGGCAAAATTTTGACATTTGATATTTCTGAAGCCCATAAATCCGAAGCGACAAGAGTTGTCAAGGTGAAGGTGGACACGCGGCACCAGATCCAGAACTCCAAAAGAAAACAAAGGAGGAAAAGTCTGAAGACCCGGACAATATCTTGATTGTTGATCTAGAAGGGAGTTCGAGGACCGTCGATCTGGTTGAGGAGGCCAAACTCCCAAAGCGGGAGATACCCAGTTAGTAGAGGTGATAATTTGAGAATTGAGATTCCTGACAGCCGGATCCACGGAGGAGATCCTAGAACAAGGTTCAGGGAGACAGGTGGAAATAGATCATTAACTCTGGAATATTGGAGTATGGAGGAGATATAGGTTTGATATTTCAAATATCCGAAGTCCTGATTTGCGAAGAAATCACAGTCGTTGATCTAGGAGGAATAGATCTGGTCTGTAGATTCAAAAGGAGCATATCTGGAGCATCGATTCATACGTTATCATCAAGATCATGAGATCGATAATCGGGACACACTTTCAAACACGGTTTTGAGTGGGACACACTTTCAAACACGGTTTTGATGGGGTTATACATGGTAGGATAAGGAGGATTACGGGGAGAAAAGCGGGTTGGCTGGAAACCACTCTTGCCCACACCCACAATCATGCATTAGAATAAGGGCACAACCTAGGGGCATATGAAGAAGGGGAAAAGAGCTTGCATTCGTGAACTGAAGAGTGCCAGAATGCATAGACAGAGGGTGCAGGTGTCACAGGACCTACACCAAAAGAAGGAAAGGGGCCTATGTATAATTGATTTGGGTTCATTCAGGAGCCTGAAGAGTCGATTTGACTCAACAATTGGAATGATCTAGAGACCATGAGGTTGCAGAACCCCAGAAGGGGATGGGGGATGCATCACATCACTACTTAGTAATTTGATAGTGTAATCAACATAAGCCTTCCTCCATCATTTGGAATAGATTGCTAATCACATCGACAATCATTGATGGATCCTTGGGGGAGATTTCAATATGATAACTAGTCTGGAGGAAAATAAGGGGGGTACTCACAGATTTTGAAATGATAGTGAGAAATTCCACCGAATCATTACCTTGTTTAATCTCATTGATGTAGAAATAGACAATGGACCCTTCACTTGGTCTAATAGAATCTCAGGGGTACAACATGTTTGATCTATATTAGATCACTTCTTAATCTCAAAACCCCTCAATCTAGATGGCCTCTCTTGGCATTCCACTATGATTGGCACTCCAAGATCTGACCACTGGCCGATACTTCTTTCGATAAACATCAATGGTACCCCAGGCAAGAAACCCTTTCACTTTGAAAAATGCTGGTTGACACACCCAAACTTTCAAGCAAACATAATCCTCTGGTGGAAACAAGCAGCAATCACAATAGGTACTCCTATGTACACATTACAACAGAAGATAAAAAACCTGAAGCAACACATAAAGTTATGGAAAAAATCCACTTTTGGCAACATTTTCCACGCTCAAGAAATCCTCAATCAACAAATTCAAAACTTTCAATAGCAAATCACACTTCAAGTCTTCATTGAATTTCTAAAGGAAAAAGAATCCATTCTCAACAAACAACTGATAGAAAGACAGGCACAGGAAGAAATTATTTGGAGTCGAAAATATCGCATTCAATGGCTCAAAGAGGGGAAAATAAACACCAATTTTTTCCACATATCGATGCTTCAACATCGCCATACTAATCGAATTACTCACCTTATTTCGAACCAAGGCTTGGAAATTCAAAAGCATGAAGACATAGAACAAGAACGTTTGTCTTACTACAAGAACCTTCTCTCACAACACCCTATCAATCACACTCAAGATATCAACTATATCCTCAAGAACATACCAAACGAGGTCACCAAAGAACAAAAAGAGGCTTTGATGCATCCAATTACCCAAGAATAAGTTGATCAAGCCCTCAGGGACACCCTGATGGGCAAAGCCCCGGGGCCTGATGGATTCAAAATGGACTTATTTCACCATTACTGACATATGATACAGGAAGAATTCTAGGAAATCATAGAAGATTCCAAAAAATATGGGCAGGTCCTATAGGATCTCAATGCCACCTTCCTCACTCTCATTCCAAAAGAGAACAAAGTCACCTCCCCAAGTCATTTTCGACCCATTTCACGTTGTAATGTGATCTACAAGATCACCACGAAGGTCATCTCCAAGCCTCTCAAAACCATCCTACCATTCATCATCTCTCCAGAACAGTCAACGTATGTGGAGGGAATATAGATCTTGGACGACATCATTCTAGCACACAAAGTAATCTACTTGTTGCATTCGACTAAGTCCCCTGGTATGCTTCTGAAACTGGATCTTTCCAAATATTTTGATAAAATTCGCTAGAATTACCTGAAGGCAACACTTCTTGCCTTTGGTTTTGACCCCTCTTGGGTCTCCTAGATTGTCAATGTCACTTCATCAGCCTTGTTCTCCATCCTGGTCAATGGAGTTCCCTCCAAACCCTTTTCCCCTTCCATAGATATCATACAAAGGGACTCACTCTCTCCCTTTCTTTTTATCTTAATGGAAGAAGGACTTAGTCGAACTATCAAAGAGGCAATCATTGATCATTCCCTCTCAAGTCTTACCCTCCATGGAATCTCCCCACCCATATTGCACAGTCAAGTCGTGGATGATATCCTCATGATGGGACACCCCACAATTCGATAATGTCTTTGAATTCGCTCAGTGATCAACCTTTTCTATGATGCTTCTGGTAAGGAAGTAAACCTCTCCAAGTACCATATATTCCTCTTCAACATGCCCATCCAGATCCAATTCCATATCACAAAAATCCTAGGGTTCACCCGTAGCTCCGTCCCTTCCAAATATCGTAGCATCCCTCTTATCGACAATCCATTAAGGAACACCTCCTAGGAAGATTTGTTATCCAATTTTAGGAAAAAAAATTCCTCTTGGAATTTTTTCTCCCTCAATTTGCCGAGTCGCCTCATTCTCCTCAATTATGTCCTGCAAGCCCTCCCTTTTACACCTTCTCGATGGTTTCCACCCCAACATTGATCCTCGCCATCATCTGAAACATCCAAAGGAGCTTCCTTTGGCAAGGAACTAAAAATGGTTGCAAATGGGATTTGGTAAGTTAGCAAAAAACGTGCAGACCAAAACATGCAGGGGGACTCTCACTCATAGATCCATTTATCCTCAAAAAATTCTTCAGTGCAAAAATCTGATGGAGATGGTTAAAGAGGCCTCAATACCTTTGGGCGTTCCTTTGGAGGTGAAAATACACACACGCCACACCGGAAAAATAACTAATCAGATGGAATGGTCAAGGCCCTAGATCTCTTATTTGGAATGTGACCAAGAAAAAAAAGGGGATGATCATGGACCATGCTTTCTGGGAACTTCAATATGGGACCTTGACCCTTTTCTGGAGCTACTCTTGGAAAAAACTTTCATCCGTGGACAAAGTTCAGAGTTTGCGTACTTTTATTCCCTTAACGAAAGGCACAGGACTCCAAAAAGTAGCCAACTTTTGGATTCCTGAAGAAAATAAAGTCACCTGGTGTAAGTGGAAAAACACACACAAAGAGCTGAACATCCCCTCTGAGGTAAATCTTCAACCATTGCTAGACAATCTTACCTCAAAGAGAATTTTCAGCCAACATGGGGAGGATATCCTAAGAGGAGGGCACTCCAACACAGGCACCTTCAACCTTCAAGAGGCTTATTTCCTCGGTGCAGGGCATAAATCCCTCCCAAAAGACGTCGTTTGGAACAAAATTTGGGGCAAAAAGCTTTGGCCCAAAATCAACACTTTCCTTTGGTTAATGATGAACAATAGCATCCTTACTTGGGACAATTTAATGAAAAGAGGCTTTACAGGTGTTACACATGAAATTTGCACACCTAGGTACCTTGTCCTAAGTGTCGTAAAGTATCGTATAAGTGTCTCATACACCTTGACACCATGGAATAACCTATGTGACAATCCCTAGTCAATGTGGAGGAGGGATATATTACATGAAGGCGAAGAAATACTAAGTACACATGAATTATTATTAATATTCATGGAAAAGAAATTGATCAAGTGAGAAAATCAAGTGCACATGAATTATTATTAATATTCATGAAAAAGAAAGCAATTAAGTGTGAGGATCCACCTCACATTTGGTTTCCTATTTTTTAGGGAAGGTGGAGGATCTCATGGATGGTTGAAATATTTCCTCCTTAAAATCCTTGAGAGATATTTCCTCCCCAAAATCCTTAAGAGATATTTTCTCCCTAAATATCTTAGAGATCCCTTTCTTAGTGGATCTGATGAGAGATCTTCTCCATGGTGGTTAAACCTCCAAATCCAATATAATGAGGGGTTTCCTTGGAGGAGGGGAGATGGATATTGAGAATTATATCCTATGTCATTTGGAGCATCAACATTTTGTGCGTGGACTGTTTAAGAAAGGGTTTGGACAAGGGGAACTTGATGAAGTTGTGGCACTCACATATATGGTTGTAAGTTTTCTTCATTGTTGTTCTTATGAATATAATATGCTTGGACTATTTATTTTAATTATGTGTTTGATCTCACATGAATTCGTCTCTAATAGATAGATCTATTTCGAGCTAATCTCAGTAGAGTAGGAAGTTGTTTGTACTTTTGTTTGTCTACAGGGCTTATCGAGGAGTTCAAGATTGGAGCTCAACTCGGGCTGTGCAGGGACAAACACTGGTAAAAGGTACTTCTTTTCTCCTTCCTCCTCACAAATTAGTTTATTTATATCTAAAAGGAAGTCAGTGTCCACGATAAGCATCTTTTGTCTTAAGAGTTAAGAGTCTAGCTCTCAAGAGGAGATCTACCTGTCCGCAGGGAGATTTTCCTTCAACAGAAATTGGTGACTCCGCTGGGGAAGGAATACTATTGTATTTCCTTGGTTTTTACCTGCCCTTTTTCCACCTTTCATATCACTTTTTTTGTTTTTTTATGATCCATTAGCCTTCTCCCATCTTCACTCACATTTTCACCAATGTTTATGCATTATGGGTGAATGTTTTGCAATTTTTTGGCTCCTTTTATGATGTTCTAGGAAGCCTAGTGCCCCCATCCCTTGATATCAATGTGCCAGTGCTCCCTAAAGGAATTAGACAGAGCGTTATAATTCTCCGTGTACCCTTTTGGAGGAGCGCCAACCTCCTTCTTGGGGGTTTTCTGCCTTTTTCTCATTAGTTTTTTGCAACCTGTTTTGTGGAAATATTTACCCAGTCTTTGTGAATGGTTTGTGAAGTTATTTGGATTGGTTTTTGATTCTTATCACTCTCTCTTGTCTTGATTGGAGCTTGAAACCCTTTTCAGAAATGTGAAAATTGTTCTTTCTAGCTGCTTGTTTTGTCGGGACAATTTGGCTATTTTCTCTTTATCCTTGTCTCTTTTTGGATTCTTATTTGTATTTTATTGCACTCCTTGGGTGCTTGTTGGTTTTAGGATCCTTGATTGATTTCTTGTTATACCAAGATTATTCTTTTTTTTCTTTCAGTTCTCACTACCTTGAGTGTGTGCTTTGTTTGTAGTCTTTTTCTTCGTGTCTTTTGCATATGCATAGGACTCTTTCTCCTGATTGAAAGTAATGGAGCATTGAAGGTTTTCTGTTTACTTTATGTATACATCATAATAAAACAAAGAACATATATTCATTCTTGATTTAGGTAGTGAAACTAGCTTGCATTTGAAGTAGCGAAATTGCATGTTTTCGGGCATTTTTGGGACATTGTGCATCTAAAATGATGAATGTTTTCTCCTTCTCATAGCATAGTTTTCATTGAAATGAAAATATTGCATATTCATCCCGTTGCATATCTTTCGAGTCGGTCAAAACACCATATTGTCCATGCCATTTTCCTTTTGAGTAACAACAGCCTTAAAAATCAAGCACTAAACTAAAATTTATCAGACTTTTAACATCTTTGTTAGAAAACCTACATTAGTTTAAGGTGTAGGGATTTTGAATAGGTTGAAAGGATAACTTTCCAAATCTATAAAACAAACTTAGTATCTTGTGATAGTGAGAGTGAAATCCAATTGTCTTATAGGCTTTCTGGGATTCCCCTCTCACACAAGGGTTACGCACGAGGTCGCATTCAGGTGAATTATGGAGATTATCCCTCTGTGGTTCAACTGTTTGTAGTGGTCAGATCGTATATTGGGGGTCACTTGAAGGTATACCCACGATTATGTGTGGGAGCCTCTCGGGTTGATTTCAGAATTGTTATCCTGGCCATACGTTCCAACTGGACTATCAACTGTACCGACCCAAGGGCTGACTACGAATTGGTGACCTTAGTAGCCATAATATTTAGGGTCCCACACAATGTGACAGTGAAGGGAAGTCTCACTGTACCTGGAACAGACGTTGGTCAAACTCACTCGAGCTCCTTGGAGGGTAAATCCACAATGACTGCGTGGAAGCTTGCACCAAGGTGTAAGTCTGTTAAGCAGGTCACCAATGTAATTGATCCACCCGCTCTATCCCCACCCCTTCCTATTTTGGTCTCGGGACATTGGATTTCATCACCAACTAGTGGTTTCATCGTAGGAAGGTTTGTTTGATTGATTGCTTCTCAGATTCATAGCATGTGTTGTTTATTTTACTTAGTAGACCTTAGGTCGAGTCAGTGTTAATTGCATCGAATATCGAGAGTACCAATGGAGGAACCCCTTCTCCTAAGGAACCTTATACCTTTCCTTCATTTGGAAACATTGGTCCTCCATATATTGTCACACTGAGTATTCCAGGACTCACCATCAGATTACCAGTTTGGTTGTTCCCCACTCCGGTGATCTCGAATCCTCCCAATGTTTCAACTACACCTAACACTTTAGATGTCATTACACCACCCACACATCAACCTCATGTCGACTTTTCACCTTCTTCGTCCATCAAGTCTCCTTCCATTTCATAATATTCACCTAGTGAAAGATCTAAAGCAAGTAGCTAGGTTGATTAGAAGAAGAAGAAACAGAAACACAAGAAGAAGAAAAGCTCGCAAAGGACCAAGGCCCCAACAACATCAGTTGTTGGCTCGAAGAAACTAGTTACCTTTAATAGTACTGGGAGTGTTGATGAGGTCAACAAGATTAAAATGAAGAATCCGAAACCCAAATTCCCTTGCAGTCTTTGTAAGGGTGACCACTTTCTAAGGGATATCCCCGGTCTTATCAAGGTCTTAGAATTGTGGTCCTCCACATCATCGGCCTCTACTGGACATGCCAATGATACCCCGTCAAATAGTGATGTTAAGGTTGGTAAGAAGAAGACAAATATCAAGTTTCCTTGCATGTTATGCAAGGGTGATCATTACTCTCACCATTGTCCTTGCATGGATGAGGCTTCTTCTCTTTTGGAAAAAATTCAACTTCCAAAAGGTTATCATAAGCTTTCCCACAACTCATCGTTAGTTGATGAACTGGTCAATCTAGTTCCATCCCTGGTTAGTCTGGTTGATCAGGTGGTTAATCTAGTTTCCTCCTCAATTGAAATACAAACCCAAGTAGCTGATCCAGTTCCATCATCGATCATCCCCACTCTTCATAAAAAGAGTGTAACCCAAGTGGTCGATTAGTTTTTATCCTTGATCTATCCCACTCTCCCATTCGAGAATGACTCCAAAGCGGTCGATCCGTTTCCACCCATAGACCCCATTCTCCCCTTGGAGAATGAAACCAAAGTGGTCGATCTGGTTCTGTCATCGGTCGATCCCACTTCTCCTTTGACGAGTGCCAAAGTGGCTGATCTAGTCCCTTCCTCAGTCAGTCTTACCCTTCATCTGAAGAGTGCCAAAGTGGTTGATCTGATTCCATCATTGGTCAATCCCACTCTTCCTTTGAAGAGTGCCTGTGTGGTTGATCCGATCCAACCATCGGTCGATCCTACTCTCCCTCTGGAGAGTAAACCTGATACTTCCCATATTTTTCTCATTGATATAGAATCTATCGTGCCGAGGGGCATTCCTCCTTTTCCCGTGAAACCCCCTCCAAGTAATGAGGCCATCCTTTTTGATTGGGGTGCGCTAACTAGACCTCGTCTTCCCTCTCACATTCCTTTCCAAATTACAATATAGGTTTGTGGTCGGGACATTCCTCAAACGCTGATAGATGAAGGTGTGTCCATTAGTATTTTGTCTTCTGTTGCTTGGTACGCTTTGGATTGTCCACATCTTCCACCGGTTACATAGAATCTGTTAGCTTTTAACAGAAGAACTAGTCAACCTTTAGGGACCCTCCCTCAATTTCCCATAACTTTGGGAGGGAAAACTATATTTATTGATGTCATGGTAGTCCGAGACCCCTTGGATTTCGCTTTACTCCTTGGGCAGGATTATGTCTATTCCATGAAAGCTATTGTGTCCACTCTTTTCCGTGTTATATATTTCCCTCACGATGGAAGAGTTGTGACTATTAATCAACTTTCATTCATCGGTCCTGATGGGATTACCTCCCTAAATGGTTCTTATATGCAGATAGTATCACCCCTGCCACATGCCAATTATGTGGCATTGTCTCCAATGACTTCAACTTTTGATGATTTAGATATGGTAGTTGACATGGTGATCTCTTCGGTAGGGCTATTGGAGCCCGATCTCCTTACCCCTGTCCCGACCCTCAACATGTGTTCCTTCCAGAGTGATTATATTCCATCCAGTGAAGATCTCTTGGAATCCATGACAGAGTTTTGTCCCTTGACATGGTGTCCTTCCAGAGAATTATCCTCTTGGAAGCCATGATCAAGAAGAAGCCACGAGCATAGTCTCTCTTCTCTGTGGCAAGCTCGTTAAAAAATGAAATAGAGGCCCTGAGCATAGTTCTTTTCCTATGTCAAGCTCATTAAAAAATGAAATAGCTACCTCTCTTGAACCTTCTTTTCATCCACCCTTCTCCTTTTTCTCATCTACTACAGAAATTGGTGACAACCTCAAAGTTGGTGAATGAATTGAAGCTTGGGGGGCATGTCTCCAGCCTTTGATGATCATTCTGGAGTTAAGCCACTAGATTTTCAAGATGGGGGCATACTGAGCTTAGTCTTTGTTCTTTCTCGTGCTCGTAAATACATGAGAATGCATCTGGGTAAACTTTTATCTCTTTTTTGGACCTGTATGGATACATAAAAAAGGAACCCCCTGGAGTCTCCTTTAAGCTCTTTTCAAACTCTCTAAACATGAAAAGATTGATGTGATCTTGCTTCCTTTCCCACTCATTAAAAGGTTTGAAAAGGTGTCTTTCGAGTGATAATTTATCTCTTTTTCGGCCTCGCGAGACTAACATTACGAAAAAGGACAATATTGGAGTCATCTTTAAGTTCTTTTCAGACTCTCTAAACATGAAAATATTACCAAGCAACCTTGTTCTCTTCACGCTTGTTAAAGTATTTGAAGAAAACATCTGTTGAGCAATAGTTTATCTCTTTTTTGGTCTCATCAGACTACTTTACAAAAAAGGAACTAAGAGAGTTTTCTTTTAAGTGTTTTTCTAGACTCTATAGTCATGAAAAAACTTTGAGTTTACCTTCTCTGGACTCGTTAAACCATCATACATTGAAGGGCCCATATGGGATCGAACCCTTAATTCTTCTAGTTTATTAAACAAAGGAAGAGGAACTTACCAAAGGTAAGTTATATCGAGCATGTGTTACCCTCCTCGAGCTCATCAAATTAAAAAGAGTTACTCATCTATCTGGATGGGGGAAAAATTGAAAGAAGAAAGCCAAGCAGTTCTTGAGAACATTACCAACAACTCTTAGAGTCACCCTTGAACACAACACTTTTTCTTTGCACACATATTAATCTGTTGAACCTCTGCACTGAACTAATCCTCTGATTTTTTCTTACTTCTTTAGGTCACCCAACGAAAGTCACAGTATCCATTGGATCATCGTGTTTTGGTCTATGTCATGTTTCTACTATTGTTCCTTACTATTCAAGGGAAGTATCCACCTCGAGAGTCAGACATCCCAAATATCTTGTCTCAATACCCATGTCAGTCCATGTTCATTTGATCTACCAAATATATCCATGTGTCTGTTTTGTGTCGTTGATGGGGGATACATCAAGGCCCTCCTTCGATGATTCTATTCCTTTTGACTTCAACACATTATCCAGGAACTAGACTTAGAAACCAATTAGTACTTTGGGACCTGCATGCCTCAATGGCAGGCCTCCTCACATTTGACTGTGGGTTTACATCATTGACCTCTAATCGGATGATTCCACAGATGTTCGACTTTATCTCATCCATTCACATTTGTTGGAATGTACTAGGGTACCTTGGGAATCATTGACATCAATGGTGATTTCCCTCGTGCTTGTTAAGGGTTTACATCATTGACTAGTAATCAAGTGGTTTATGCCATGTTCGACATCAGGACATCTATTCACATGGTTAGATTCATACTACATCAGGATCGGTAAGAAGACCCTGGGTTGAGTGATCACTCTGATATGTAGTTTTCCCAAGTTGTGTAGGAGTTTTCTTTTGAACAATGACACATATACTGTTACATAGACCCACTTTGTATTGGTTGTGGCTATGTCATGTCATCTTGTAGATCCACTGTGTATTCTTTGTGGCTGCAATCAGTTCAGGTCATGGGAGTATAGATCCACAGTGTATTTTCAGTGTCTATACCTTTTTATCGATATAATTATGGATCTGCGGTGTATTTTATGGCGGCCATATCTTGCAAGTCTTGATCACCCAAGCATAGGTATGCATGCCTTGGGTTTGAAGCATGTCATAATATTTTTTGGATGTTGTGTGCATCTTCTATCAGGTTCTCTGAGTCCACACTCTTTCTTTAAATATTTGTAAAGTGTTTCAGCCATCATTCTCTCTTCTGACCTCACACTTTAGGGGGCATTCTGTTACACATGAAATTTGCACACCTAGGTACCTCTCCCTAAGTGTTGTAAAGTGTCGTATAAGCGTCGCATACACGTTGACATCATGGAATAACCTATGTGACAATCCCTAGTCAATGTGGAGGAGGGATACTGTACCCATGAATTATTATTAATATTCATGGAAAAGAAATTGATTAAGTGAGTAAATCAAGTGCACATCAATTATTATTAATATTCATGAAAAAGAAAGCAATTAAGTGTGAGGATCCACCTCACATTTGGTTTCCTATTTTTTAGGGAAGGTGGAGGATCTCATGGATGGTTGAAATATTTCCTCCTTAAAATCCTTGAGAGATATTTCCTCCCCAAAATCCTTAAGAGATATTTTCTCCCTAAATATCTTAGAGATCCCTTTCTTAGTGGATCTGATGAGAGATCTTCTCCATGGTGGTTAAACCTCCAAATCCTATATAATGAGGGGTTTCCATGGAGGAGGGGATATGGAGATTGAGAATTATATCAAACTTATGATCTCATGAGTGGTATGTCATTTGGAGCATCAACATTTTGTGCATGGACTATTTAAGCAAGGGTTTGGACAAGGGCAACTTGATGAAGCTATTGCACTCACATCTATGGTTGTAAGTTTTCTTCATGGTTGTTCTTATGAATATAATATGCTTGGCCTATTTCTTTCAATTCTATGTTTGATATCACATGAATTCATCTCTAATAGATAGATCTATTTCGAGCTAATCTCTGTAGAGTAGGAAGTTGTTTGTACTTTTGTTTGTTTAAAGGGCTTATCGAGGAGTTCAAGATTGGAGCTCAACTCGGAACGTGCAGGGAAAAACACCAGTAAAAGGTACTTCTTTTCTCCTTCCTCCTCACAAATTAGTTTATTCATATCTAAAAGGAAGTCAGTGTCCACGATAAGCATCTTTTGTCTTAAGAGTTAAGAGTCTAGCTCTCAAGAGGAGATCTAACTGTCCGTAGGGATATTTTCCTTCAACAACAGGTCCCTCTTGGTGTCATCTATGTTGAAATGAGGAGGAGACTCAAAATTACCTTCTCAATATTTGCCCCTATAGTTCACAACTTTGGGAACAATGCGCCAACATCATGAGAACCTATGATAGAAACCGATCCGGAATAAGGGAAACAATTGAGGGATGGTGAGATTCAATATTTCACTCTCCCATCCTCAATCAGATTTGGTAGCTACTACTTGGAATTATTCTCTAACGGATTTGGAAAGAAAGGAACCATAGAATCTTCAAATCCTCCTCTTTGAAATGTAAAGAAGTCTAGTCCAAAATCCTATCCAACATCAAGGAAACAATTAACTTACACCCTTGGATGGATCAGGATTTGACATGCCCGCCAAATGAGCAAATCATTCTCAATGCCTGACAACTCTGCCTCACCCCTTCTCTTTCAACCGCAATCCCAGGTCACACAACTAAGATCATTCCCTCCCATTGGGAGGCCCCACAAGATGGGTATCATAAAATAAACTTCGACGAAGACACCAAGGGAAATTTGGGATGTGCAAGTTTTCGGGCCGCCATTCACTATAGAAAAGGAGAGACCCTCCACATTTTAGCTGGGAACTTGGGGCATAACACTACAATGCAGCTGACCTATGGGGAATGCTCAAAGGAATTCAAGCGACCAAAGATCAAGGGATAAATTTCCTTATTGCAAAAGGATATTCATAGATAATGATCAACCTCCTCTCCCATCTCCTAAATGGTGCAGAGCCAGAAAATATTTCCCCAAGTTGGAGACTCGTGAATGGGTTGATAAAAATAAAGTCAAGTGGTAGATATGTTAGAAAACTCCGTGGTAGACTTCCAGGAAGGAGGCTTTTGTTGTTTTCCTTCCTCTTGTCCTACTCATCCCCTCATTGTTTCATGCATAAAAGCATCTCACAAAAAGGACCATCCCCCAGATGGGGTGTCATCGGGATTGACGAGAGCCTGGAAACTTGGGCGCACACCTGGAAACAACTCACTCCACACCATGCCAATGCAGCACACACTCACCCCAGACATTTAATCCATGTATTTAAATCTTTGATCAACGTAACCATGCATTCATTTGAACATAAAAGAGTTTAATGTAATGGAGCTCCAACTCGTAGGGATTCCTAGTAAATGCAATGGGTTGGATTCCTAGCGAGTCTCATCATTTTCCCCAGATCAATTGTTTTTGGCCTACGATGGGGAAAATCATGGCTCATTTGTGCTATCTTCCTCTCATTCCTCACAATCATCCACCAATCTTCATTTCTCTTTGGCTCTAGTTTGAAATTTCTCCAATGCTCCACCTCTACTTCGAGCTCTTGCCCCAACTCCTTAATTAGTTCTCTCCCTCCCCTCCTCTCCCAGTCATAGTCTTGATGCCTCGCCAATGAGGTAATTCTAAGCATGGAGAGGCATGGTATGCAACAATAGGTTGAGGCTCAAGGGTTTGTGGCAATAAATCTCCTTAGATATTGCCTCAGGCTCCATTCCATGCCTCCACTCCAGAACTCCCCCATGACCCTATTCGCACCTCCTCTCTAGAACACCTTCCTGACTATGCCACCACTCCATATTTACCTCCTTTTTCCTCTTCGTATTCTTGCAGATTCAAGTGGATCGATAGCTTTGGAAATTCCCTCGGCTTCACCCCAAATCTTCGCCTAGAGCTGCCACCCATCCACCAACCTCCACCCCATCCCCCTTCACCTTCTGCTCCCCCTAGCTCGATCGCCCCTCTCTCTTATTCATCCCTCCCTCTCCCATCTCCCACCTTCACCTCTTCATCCTCTTCTAATCCACCACCCCCTCCGCCCCCAATTTCTTGTTCTCAGTGCATTAGGATGGATAATTTGAAGAATTCTTTGGATTTCATCAAGAGCTCAATCATGGTCGTGAAGTGTGCCATCAAGGAGTTGTAGAATAGGGATGACATCCAGTTTCATTGTGAGGATCTTATGGAGTCTCTTCTTTGGCATATATGACATACCATCCTGAAAATAGGGACTCTGGGTAAGGACACTACGCAGGAAAAACAAAAAGAACGAAGGCCCGACCTCAACTTCAGATGATCCCAACTTTCTCAGGTTTCTCGATTTTGTATGTTTCCTGACAATTTAGTTTACAGGGTTCTATCCCTATGTGGCATCCTAGCTCTAGGCTTAGAAAAGTTTTTTCTTTCTATAGTTTTTGAAATTTGCATGGACAATTGGAAAATCCATGGCCATGTGGCAGCATTGGTTTCCCACTAGGGCAATGTTGCCACGGTTTCTCGGGATATTCCGACATCTGTAACTTTTCCTTTTTAGCAGGATCTAATATATTTTCCTAACTTACAAAAAAAATTATAGTGTAATCAACGAATTATGGATTCAAGATTTTGCTTCCCTCTTTCTCTTTCGTTACTACCTACACCTTTGGAATTTAAAAACCTTAGCATCATTGTTACTTCTTGCACCTTTGGAATTTAAAAAATGTAGAGTTTACTACCTACGACTTTGGAATATTAAAATTGTTTTAGTTCAAGACTTTAATTAATACTAAAAAAACTAAATGCACACAAAGATGGCCGAAAAACTTACATATAAATGTATAGCTGATTTTTAAATCTAGTAATTTGATAGCGTAAGCAATAGATTATGGATTCAATATTCCATTTCCCTCTTTCTCTTATGTTACTTTCTGCACCTTTGGAATTTAAAAACTCTAGCGTCACCGTTACTACCCACACCTTTAGAATTTAAAAAATCCAAGGTTTGTTGCCTACGACCGTGGAATTTAAAAATTGTTCTACTTCAAATCTTTAATTAACATTAAAAAAACTGAATGCACAAAGAGATGGATGAAAAAATTACATATAAATTAGTAGCTAATTTTTAAATCATCACTGTTGAGTAATTTGATAGTGTAAGCAATGGATTTTGGATTCAATATTACACTTCCCTCTTTCTCTTTCATTACTGCATGCACCTTTGGAATTTAAAATCTCCAAACTCTGCATTAATGCCTGCACCTTTGGAATTTTAAAACTCCAGTGTTTACTGCATGCGACTGTGGAATTTTAAAATTGTTTTAGTTAAAAACTTTAATCGACATTCAAAAAAATGAATGCACACAGAGATGGATGGAAAACTTATGTATAATTTGCAGTTGATTTTTAAATCATCATTGCCTAGTAATTTGATAGTGTAATCAACACTTTCTAGATTCAATATCTCACTTCCCTCTTTATTTTTCATTATTGTCTGCACCTTTGGAATTTAAAAATTCCAGCGTCAACAATACTACCTCCACCTTTGGAATTTAAAAACTCCAATGTTTACATCCTACGACTATGGAATTTTAAAATCATTTTAGTTCAAAACTTTAATTAACATTAAAAACATTCAATGCACACATATATGGATTAAAAAATTACGTATAAATATGTAGTTGATTTTTCAATCATCACTGCTTAGTAATTTGATAGTTTAATCAACAGATTATGAATTCAAGATTTCACTTTCCTCTTTCTCTTTCGTTACTGCCTGCACCTTTGTAATTTGAAAACTCCAATTTCATTGTTACTTTATGCACCTTTGGAATTTAAAAACTACAGCGTTTACTTCCTGCGACTATGGAATTTTAAAATTATTTTAGTTCAAAAATGTAATTAACATTAAAAAAATTAAATGCACACAAAGATGGCTGAAAAACTTACTTATAAATTTGTAGCTAATTTTTAAATCATCACTTCTTAGTAATTTGATTGTGTAATCAATGAATTCTGGATTCAAGATTTCACTTCCATGTTTCTCTGTCGATATTGACTACACCTTTGGAATTTAAAAACTCCAATGTCAACGTTATTGCCTCGACCTTTGGAATTTAAAAAATCCACAATTTACGTCCTGCGACTATGGAATTTTTAAATTGTTTTAATCCAAAACATTCATTAAAATTAAAAAAAAAATGAATGCACACAGAGATGTATGAAAATCTTATGTATAAATCTGTAGCTTATTTTTAAATCATCACTGCTTAGTAATTTGATAGTTTAAGCAATGAATTTTGGATTCAATATTTCACTTCCCTCTTTCTCTTCTGTTACTACATGCACCTTTGGAATTGAAAAGCTCTGGCATCAACGTTACTTCCCGCACCTTTGGAATTTAAAAAATCTGGCATTTACTACTTATGACTATGGAATTTAAAAATTGTTTTAGTTCAAAACTTTCATTAACATTAAAAAAATTGAATGGACATAGAGATGGCTGAAAAACTTACGTATAAATCTATGGCCGGTTTTTAAATCATAATTTCTTAGAAATTTGATAGTGTAATCAATAGATCCTAGATTCTAGATTTCACTTCCTTCTTTCTCTTCCATTATTGCCTGCACCTTTGGAATTTAAAAACTCCAGTGTCAACGTTACTGCCTGCACCTTTGGAATTTAAAAACCCAAGCATTTACTTCCTCCAAATGTGGAATTTTATTTTTTTTTTAGTTCAAAACTTTAATTAGCGTTAAAAAAACTGAATGCACACAGAGATGGCTGAAAAAATTACATATAAATCTGTAGTAGTTTTTTAAATCATCACTTCTTAGTAATTTGATAGTGTAAGCAACTTATTATGGATTCAAGATTTCACTTCCCTTTTCCTCTTCCATTCCTTCCTGCACCTTTGGAATTTCAAAACTCCATTGTTAGCGTTACTGCATGCACCTTCAGAATTTAAAAACTGCATCATTTATTGCCTACCACTGTGGAATTTAAGAACAATTTTAGTTCAAAACTTTAATTAAGATTAAAAAAAATTAATGCACAAAGAGATCGCTGAAAAACCCAAGTATAAATCTCTAGATGATTTTTAAATCATCATTGCTGATTAATTTGATAGTGTAAGCAAAGGATTATGGATTCAAAATTTCACTTACCTCTTTCTCTCCCATTAATGCATGCACCTTTGGAATTTAAAATCTCAAGTGTGAATGTTACTGCCTGCACCTTTGGAATTTAAAAACTCCAGTGTTTACTGCCCGTGGCTGTGGAATTTTAAAATTGTTTTAGTTCAAAAATTTAGCAAGCATTAAGAAAAATCAATGCAAACAAAGACAGTTGAAAAACTTACATATAAATCTATAGTTGATTTTTAAATCATCACTATTTAGTAATTTGATAGTGTATGAAACAGATTCTTGATTCAATAGTTCACTTCCCTCTTTCTCTTTTGTGACTTACTGCACCTTTGGAATTTAAAAAATCCAATGTCAGCGTTACTTCCTGCACCTTTGGAATTTAAAAATTCCAACATCAGCATTACTTCGTGCACCTTTGTATTTTAAAAAATCCAACGTTTACTTCCTATGACTGTGGAATATTAAAATTGTTTTAGTTCAAAACTGTAATTAACATTAAAAAAAATGAATGCACATAGAGATCGCTGAATAATATACATATAAATATGTATCTCAATTTTAAATCATCATTGCTTAGTAATTTGATAGTGTAATCAATGAAATCTGGATTCAAGATTTCACTTCACTCTTTCTCTTTCGCTACTACCTACACCTTTGGAATTTAAAAACTCCATCATCGACGTTACTCCTTGCACCTTTGGAATTTAAAAACTGCAATATTTACTACCTGGGACTGTGGAATTTTAAAATTGTTTTAGTTCAAATCTTTAATTAACATTAAAAAACCTCAGTGCACATAGACATGGATGAATTCTTTTTGTACAAATATGTGGTTGATTTTTAAAACATCATTGCTTAGTAATTTGATAGTGTAAGCAATGAATTTTGTATTCAAATTTTCACTTCCCTCTTTCTATTTCATTACTGCCTGCACCTTTGGAATTTAAAAACTCCATATTCAATGTTACTTGTTGCACCTTTGGAATTTAAAAACTCGAGCGTTTACTGCCTGCGACTCTGGAATTTTAAAATTGTTTTAGTTGAAAATTTTAATTAACATTAAAAAAACTGAATGCACATAGAGATGGCTGAAAAACTTACCTATAAATCTATAGATGATTTTTAAATCATCATTGCTTATTAATTTGATAGTGTAAGCAAGGGATTCTGGATTCAAGATTCCACTTCCCTCTTTCTCCTTTGTTACTTCCTGCAACTTTAGAATTTAAAAACTCCAGCGTCAACGTTATTTCCTGGACCTTCAGAATTTAAAAACTCTGGCCTTTACTACGCGTGAATGTGGAATTTTAAAACTATTTTAGTTCAAAACTTTAATTAATATTAAAAAAATTGAATGCACACTGAGATGGATGAAAAACTTATGTATAAATCTATAGTTGATTTTTAAAACATCAATGCTGAGTAATTTGATAGTGTAAGAAATGGATTTTGGATTCAAGATTTCACTTCTCTCTTTATCTTCCATTACTGCATGCACCTTTGGAATTTAAAAACTCTACTGTCAGGATTACTGCCTGCACCTTTGGAATTTAAAAAATCCACTATTTACTGCCTGCACCTTTGGAATTTAAAAACTCTAGCGTTTATTGCCTGCGACTGTGAAATTTTAAAATTGTTTTAGTTCAAAACTTTAATGAACATTGTCCCCGAGGTGTAGGAGAGTCAGTGACAGACTGTTTTGTTAAGGCACTCTGTTATGTTAAAGTCATCGGTTCGAAACCCGTGGGGACAAAAAATCCATCCATGCTAAGGGTTGGTGTGGCTCAGGCCAGGTGCGATCCCCAGGTGATTTTTACAACTTAGATGCCCCTGAGTCGTGGTTTCTTAGCCACATTTTATTCCCACATGTCACGAACAAACTAATGAACAAAAAAAATTAAAAAAATAATTAACATTAAAAAAATAAAATGCACACTAAGATGATTGAAAAATTTACGTATAAACCTGTAGTTGATCTTTAAATCATCACTGCTTAGTAATTTGATAGTGTAATCAACAGATTTTGGATTCAAGATTTCACTTTGATCTTTCTCTTCCATTACTGCATGAACCTTTGGAATTTAAAAACTCCAGTGTCACCATTACTTCCTGCACCTTTGGAATTTAAAAACTCAAACGTTTACTTCCTGTGACTATGGAATTTTAAAATTGTTTTAGTTCAAGACTTTAATTAACATTGAAAAAAAATGAATGCACACATAGATGGATGAAAAAATTACGTATAAATCTGTAGATGATTTTTAAATCATGATTGTGTAGTAATTTGATAGTGTAATAAATAGATTTTGGATTCAAGATTTCACTTTTCTTTATCTTTAGTTACTTCCTACGACTGTGGAATTTTAAAATATTTTTAGTTAAAATTTTTATTTAACATTAAAAAAAATGAATGCACATAGAGATGGCTGAAAAACTTACGTATAAATTTGTAGCTGCTTTTTAAATTATCACTTTTTAGTAAGTCGATAGTGTAAGCAACGGATTCTGGATTCAAGATTTCACTTCCCTCTTTCTCTTCTGTTACGCCCTGCACCTTTGGATTTAAAAAACTCCAGCTTCAACGTTACTTCTCGCACCTTTGAAATTTAAAAACTCCAGTGTTTACTACCTATGACGATAGAATTTTAAAATAGTTTTAGTTCAAAATTTTAATTAACATTAAAAAAATTGAATGCAAAAAAAGTTGACTGAAAAACTTACGTATAAATATGTAGTGTAGTTTTAAATCATCATTGCTTAGTCATTTGATAGTGTAAGCAATAGATTCTAGATTCAATATTTCACTTCCCTCTTTCTCTTTCAATAGTAATTTAAAAACTCTAGCGTCGACGTTACTATCTGCACCTTTGGAATTTAAAAACTCTAGCATTTACTGCCTGCGACTCTGGAATTTTAATTTTTTTTAGCTCAAAACTTTAAGTAACATTAAAAAAACATAATCCACATAGAAATGGATAAACAAATTACGTATAAATTTGTAGTTGATTTTTAAATCATCACTGCTGAGTAATTCAATAGTGTAAGTAGCGGATTTTGGATTCAATATTTCACTTCTCTCTTTCTCTTTTGTTACTGCCTGGACATATGGAATTTAAAGCCTCCACCGTGAGCGTTACTTCCTACACCTTTGGAATTTAAAAACTCCATCATTTACTACCTGTGACTGTGGAATTTTAAAATTGTTTTAGTTAAAAACTTTAATTAACATTAAAAAACCTGAATGAAAATAAAGATGGCTGAAAAAATTACACATAAATTTTTAACTCCTTTTTAACTCATCACTGCTTAGTAAGTTCATAGTGTAAGAAACTCATTCTGGATTCAATATTTCACTTCCCTCTTTCATTTTCATTACTGCATGTACCTTTGGAATTTAAAAGTTATAGTGCCACCGCTACTGCCTGCACCTTTAGAATCTAAAACCTCTAGCATTTACTACCTGGGATTGTGGAATTTTAAAATTGTTTTAGTTCAAAACTTTAATTAACATTAAAAAAACTAAATGCACATAGATATGGTTGAAAAAATTACGTATAAATCTGTGGCTTATTTTAAATCATCATCGCTTAGTAATTTGATAGTGTAAGCAATAGATTCTGTATTCAAGATTCCACTTCCCTCTTTCTCTTCCATTACTACATGCACCTTTGAAATTTAAAAAATCCAGCATCAGTGTTACGGTCTGCACCTTTGGAATTTAAAAACTCTAGAATTTACTTCCTCTAGTTGGGGAACTTTAAAAATATTTTATTTGAAAACTTTAATTAACATTAAAAAAACTAAATGCACACAGAGATGGATGAAAAGCTTACATATAAATCTGTAGCTGATTTTTAAATCATCACTTCTTAGTAATTTGATTATTTAAGAAATGGATTATGGATTCAAGATTTCACTTCTCTCTTTCTCTTATGTTACTGCATGCACCTTTGTAAATTAAAAACTCCAACATCAACGTTAAGGCCTGCACCTTTGGCATTTAAAACCTCCAATGTTTATTGCCTTCGACTATGGAATTTTAAAATTGTTTTAGTTCAAAACTTTAATTAACATTAAAAAAAATGAATGCAAACAAAGATGCCTGAAAAACTTACGTATAAATATGTATCTTATTTTTAAATCATCACTTCTTAGTAATTTGATAGCATAAGAAACAGATTCTGGATTGAATATTTCACTTCCCCCTTTCTCTTTCGTTACTTCCTACACCTTTGGAATTTAAAAACATCGGCATTTACTGCCTACGACTGTGGAATTTTAAAATTGTTATAGTTCCAAACTTTAATTAACATTGAAAAAACTAAATTCACATAGAGATGGTTGAAAAAATTATGTATAAATCTATGGTTGATTTTTGAAACATAATTTCTTAGTAATTTGATAGTGTAAGCATCGAATTCTGTATTCAAGTTTTCACTTCCCTCTTTCTCTTCCATTTATTATCCGCGAATGTGGAATTTAAAAAATCCATCATTTACTGCCCATGACTGCAGAATTAAAATTTGTTTTTAGCTCTAAACTTTAATTAACATTCAAAAATTGAATGCACACAGAGATGGCTAAAAAAATTAGGTATAAATATGTAGCTGATTTTAAATCATCTCTGCCTAGTAATTTGATAGTGTAATCAACGGATTCTGGATCTAGTATTTCACTTCCCTCTTTCTCTTTAGTTATTGCCTGGACATTTGGAATTTACAAACTCCAATGGCAATGGTACTTCGTACACCTTTGGAATTTAAAAACTCTAGCTTGTACTGCCTGAGACTGTGGAATTTTAAAATTGTTTTCGTTCAAAATTTTAATTAGCATTAAAAAACTTGAATGCACAAAGAGATGGATGAAAAACTTTCATATAAATATGTAGTTGATTTTTAAATCATCACTGATTAGTAATTTGATAGTCTAATCAACGGATTATGGATCGAAGATTTCACTTCCCTTTTTCTCTTTCATTACTGCCTCCATCTTTGGAGTTTAAAAACTCCAGGGTCAACGTTACTTCCTGCACCTTTGGAATTTAAAAACTCCATCGTTTACTGCCTGCAACTATGGAATTTTAAAATTGTTTTAGTTCAAAACATCAATTAACATTAAAAAAACTGAATGCACATAGAGATGGCCGAAAAACTTACGTATAAATTTGTAGCTTATTTTTAAATCATCATTGCTTACTAATTTGATAGTGTAAGAAACATATTCTGGACTCAAGATTTCACTTCCCTCTTTCTCTTTCGTTATTGCATGCACCTTTGGAATTTAAAAACTCCAACGTGAGTGTTACTTCCTGCACCTTTGGAATTTAAAAACTCAAGGGTTTACTACATGCAACTGTGGAATTTTAAAATTGTTTTAGCTCAAAACTTTAATTAATGATGCAACCTGACCCTCAATGAGCAGTCGCTTCCACCAGGACCTTCTTCGTCTCACATGCCCGAAGAGGTAAAGATCTTCCAACTCCCCTCGGAAGTTACCCACAATACTCCTTTCAACGATCTCCCCTTCACGTATCGGGAAATCGGAATTCGCGATCTCACGAATTCTGTGAGCGCAGTTTACATGTAAAACAAAACCCCGAACCCCGAAAGTCAACGGGTCAATACTTTCACTTTTCAGGGATTTCCCTATAGGGAAATCGGTGAATATGATACCACGAATTCACATGCCCTCTAATTCTTCGAACCCCAAACTTCGAAACGACACCACCTGTATCCCACTATGTCTCATGGTCCCACTCAGCCACGTCACTCCTCCTCTCGTGCGATTGGGAATCGCGGGTTCACGATTTCACTGGTCGAATTTCCTTTGCAACGTAAACTCCCGAATGCCGAAACCCGATCTTCTGGGATCTCGTGCCACCTGTCCCTGTCCTGATCGATGGCTCCCGTTGATTCAGGAAATCGCTACTCGCGATTTCGACGTGCATGCACTCTTGTCTCGCCAAACGCCGAACCCTGATGGTTTGATTCTTCCTGTGCCTGCAACTTAACTTCCTCGCAGATCTTCTCAGATCTAATGGTCAGCGGGATTTTGCGAATTCCTCCTGCGATCCCTGGCCGTCACTTCTGCACCTTAGAGAATCCTTCGGCTGCAAAGACCATTCCCGTTCGAGCTTCTCCTAGGTCTGTTCCTCTGACGTTCACAACGGAACTATCCCTCCTGGGATTTTGTTCTCTGACTCCTTCATAGACCCTTCACGCAAACTGCTTGCGTTCGACCCTCAGATCCTCTCGAGTGTTGAACTCACCTGGACTCTGTGCACTCGCAACCACATAAATCCTTAGCCTTCTGCTCAGACAACTGCTGAGACTTCTATTCCAGCCTGCACTTCCCCTGTACAACTTTGATGACCCAATTCAGCCTCTGTGCTGATGAGAATAAGAGCTCAACTATCTAGCCTCCTCAACGCACTCTATGCGGAGGAATTCAACTGAAATCTATGCAGGAATCTCCAGCTCAGACAGAGAAACAATTAAAACTCATCACCTTTCCTCAGACTTTAGTTAAAACCTGAATCACATGCACAACATAACCAAAAGCAAATGCATACAAGGAAACCAAACATTCAATGAGCACATAAAAACATGCACAGAGAAAACAACACCAATCATGAAATTGAATCAAAAGCTCCATTCTATTAATTCAATCTGTACATGAGGGCTCTCCACAAGTTCTCTGCTCTGCTCTTCTTTCTCCTGAGTGAATGATAATAATACAATGAACAAAGGAGGGTGCCTATATTCCGTTTTCCCTCACGAAATCTAAAGCTATCAAATCCATAATAAATTTCTATCTACAACATTAAAACTAATAAATGCCTCATCTACCTAAGGACGAGAGCTTAAAGGCTCAAGGTCCATTTCAATGTACAAGTGCGCTTCATTACATCAACGCATTAATGTTTGGCGCAACATATCAAGGTTCTTCAAAATTTTGATGCTGGCACTATCCAGCTGTCTTTCCCTGTTCCACGTGCTGGCTCGCTTGATGAGTTGTAGATGCTCCTGCATCATACTCCTCGGCTCAAAAGATTTCATGGGCTCCTTTCCATGAGCTCCTGCACAGTGTGACCATGTTTCTGTATAACGACCTCTGTTTTCCAGCTGGCATCCTCCACTGGGTGATTCTTCCACTTCAGCAGGTATTCAAAGTACTGCTTCCTCCTGGTTTTCTTTTCCACTCTTTTATCCACTATACACTCCATCTGAGGCTTCTGTGCAACTGGCAATTGCTTCTTCCACTAGACCACTGGTTCCTCAGTCACAGTGTCTACTTCTCTGATCATGTAGGGGTATAAATCTGAAATGTTAAAAATCGGAGATATCCTTATGCCCTCTGGGAATTCTATCTCATATGCATTCTCCCCGGTGTACTCCTTCACCGTCATCAGCTTCTGTCTCAGGTTCTGCATACGCCTGAACAGAGTGATCTGGTAATCTTTGGGGATGAACTTCGCTTTCATCTTAGCGATCATCTGATCCCAACTTTTGATCTTCTATTTTCCTTTGCAGCGCCTATCCGCCTGCAATTCATCCCACCATAAGGCTGCATGTCATTTTAACTTAGTAACAACATGCCTTACTTTCTTGTCCTCTTCGATATCCTCATAATCGAAGTAGGTGTCGAGTGCTCGGATCCAATCCAACAACTCCTCTGCATTTAGACTTCCCTCATAGACGGGAATGTCCATCTTTGTCTTTGAGCTCATCCTGGAGATAGCTCTGATCAACCTCTCTATCGAGGCATCCTCTGTTGTGACCTCCTCTGCATTGTGTCCAGCTTCCTCTTCCACTTCGTAATCACTGAACTCTACTGCCCCAGCTCCATGCCTTTGGGTGGTCTCTATTTCTTCGAGTCTCTCCCTGAGTTCTCGTATTTGACGCTCCATCTCTGGATTCCCTGCCAGCCTACCTCTTCTTTGGGCATCCATGTCTTCTCGATCAGGTGACTTCCTTTCTCTTTTGGGTGGCATGGTGTCTTCTGCTTCTCTCTGCTACCAGAACAAAGAGAACACTTCTCCTGCTCTGATACCACTTGACGCAACCTGCCCCTCAATGAGCAGTCGCTTCCACCAGGACCTTCTTCGTCTCATAGGCCCGAAGAGTTAAAGCTCTTCCAAATCCCCTCGGAAGTTACCCATAGTAATCCTTTCAACAATATCCCCTTCACGTATCGAGAAATCGAAATTCATGATCTCACGAATTCTGTGAGCGCAGTTTACATGTAAAACAAAACCCCGAACCCCGAAAGTCAACGGGTCAACACTTTCACTTTTCGGGGATTTCCCTATCAGGAAATCGGTGAATACGATACCACGAATTCATGCGCCCTCTAATTCTCCGAACCTCGAACTCCGAATTGATGCCACATGTATCCCACTATGTCTCGTGGTCCCACTCAGCCACGTCACTCCTCCTCTCATGCGATCGGGAATCGCGGGTTCGCGACTTCACCGGTCGAATTTCCTTTGCAACGTAAACTCCCGAGTGCCGAACCCCGATCTTCCGGGATCTCGTGCCACCTATCCCTACCTTGATCAATGGCTCCCGTTGATTTGGGAAATCGCTACTCATGATTTCGACGTGCATGCACTCTTGTCTCGCCAAACGCCGAACCCCGATGGTTTGATTCTTCTTGTGCCTGCAGCTTAACTTCCTCGCAGCTCTTCTCAAATCTAACGGTCAGCGGGATTTCGTGAATTCCTCCTGCGATCCCTAGCCGTCACTTATGAGCCTTAGAGAATCCTCTGGCTCCAAAGACCATTCCCGTTCGAGCTTCTCCTGGGTCTGTTCCTGTGATGTTCGCAACAGAACTATCCCTCCTGAGATTTTGTTCTCTGACTCCTTCAAATACCCTTCATGCAAACTGCTTGCGTTTGACCCTCAGATCCTATCGAGTGTTGAACTCACCTGGAATCTGTGCACTCACAACCGTAGAAATCCTGAGCCTTCTGCTCAGACAACTGCTGAGACTTCTATTCCAGCCTGCACTTCCCCTGTACAGCTTCGATGACCCAATTCAGCCTCTGGGCTGATGAGAATAAGAGCTCAACTGTCTAGCCTCCTCAACGCACTCTATGTGGAGGAATTCAACTGCACTCTATGCAGGAATCTCCATCTCAGACAGAGAAACAATTAAAACTCATCACCTTTCCTCAGACTTCAGTTAAAACCTGAATCACATGCACAGCATAACCAAAAGAAAATGCATACAAGGAAACCAAACATTCAATGAGCACATAAACACATGCACAGAGAAAACAACACCAGTCATGAAATTGAATCAAAAGCTCCTTTCTATTAATTCAATCTGTACATGAGGGCTCTCCACAAGTTCTCTGCTTTGCTCTTCTTTCTCCCGAGTGAATGATAATAATACAATGAACAAAGGAGGGTGCCTATATTCCGTTTTCCCTCACGAAATCTAAAGCTATCAAATCTACAATAAATTTCTATCTACAACATTAAAACTAATAAATGCCTCGTCTACCTAAGGACGAGAGATTAAAGGCTCAAGGTCCATTTCAATGTACAAGTGCGCTTCATTACATCAACGCATTAATGTTTGGCGCAACATATCAAGGTGCTTCAAAATTTTGATGTTGGCACTATCCAGTTGTCTTTCCCTGTTCCATGTGTTGGCTTGCTTGATGAGTTGTAGATGCTCCTGCATCAATTAACATTAAAAAAAATTGAATGCAAACAAAGATGGTTGAAAAACTTACGTATAAATCTGTATCTGGTTTTTAAATCATCACTTCTTAGTAAGTTGATAGTGTAAGAAACAGATTATGGATTCAAGATTTCACTTCCCTCTTTCTATTCTGTTACTGTCTCCACCTTTTGAATTTAAAAACTCCAGCATCAACACTACTGCCTGCACCTTTGGGATTTAAAAAATCCAGCATTTACTGCCTGTGACTGTGGAATTTTAAAATTGTTTTAGGTCAAAACTTTAGTTAATATTAAAAAAAATCAATGCACATATAGATGGCTGAAAAACTTACATATTAATATGTGTATGATTTTTAAATCATCATTGTGTAGTAATTTAATAATATAAACACCAAATTATGGATTCAAGTTTTCACTTCCCTCTTTCTCTTTCATTACTGCCTGCACCTTTGGAATTTAAAAACTCTAGTGTTAACATTACTTCATGAACCTTTGGAATTTAAAAACACCAGTGTTTACTATCTGTGACAATGCACCCTTCACTTGGTCTAATAGATGCTCGGGGGTACAACATGTATCCTGGATATTATATCGCTTCTTAATATAAGAACCCTTCAGGTTGGATGGCCTTTCTTGGCATGCCACTGTGATTGATATTCCAGGATTTGACCACTGGCCCATACTTCTTTCGATAAACATGAATGGTACCCCAGGAAGGAAACCCTTTCACTTTGAAAACTTCTAGCTCACACACCCGAAAATTTCAAAAAAACATAAAAATTTGGTGGAAAGAAGAAGCAATCACAACATTTACTCGTATGTACAAATTCCAACAGAAGCTAAAAAACCTCAAGCAACACTTAAAGTCTTGGAATAAATCCACTTTTGGCAACATTTTTTAATCCTCAAGAAATCCTCAATCACCAAATTCAAAACCTTCAATAACAAATCAAACTTCAAGGCTTCACTGAATCTCTAAAGGAACATGAATCCATTCTAAACAAACAACTAGCAGAAAGACAGGCACAGGAAGAAATTCTCTGGAGACAAAAATCTTCCATTCAATGGCTCAAAGAGGGGGAAAGAAACAATAAATTTTTCCACATATCGATGCTTCAACATCGGCATACTAATCAAATTACTCACCTTTTTTCGGACCAAGGCCTGGAAATTTACAAACATGCAAACATAGAGCATGAACTCTTGTCTTACTACAAGAACCTTCTCTCACAACTCCCTATCAATCACACTAAAGCTATCGACTATATCCTCAAGCACATACCAAACGAGGTAACCAAAGAACAAAATGAGTCTTTGATGCATCCAATTACTGTAACCTCCTGCTCTGGCGCACTAAGAAAACTTATTCTTTGAGGACACTTGCTCGCAAGTGATCTGGACTTTTATGATAAGAAAACAATTATCCTTGATTATGATGCGATATGATAGATGACATGATGTTTCACTACTTTGACATGGACAGGTGCTATTGACTCGGTTTTACTGCTCGAGTCAGGGAGTGTGCTTTGGGTTGATTGTTTACTGTGATTTTAGTATATTTGATTTGATGATATGATGTGGACATGTTCTGATACGATTGTTGATGATGCAGGCTGACGATAGCTTTCCGAACAGACTCACATATGGAGTAAAGGGGCCACACACACGATTACCAAAGAGGTTGAGGGAGAGGTGTGGACAGCAGCCCTACCACAGCCTACTAGCACTCCCACCATGGGTCGAACTGTAGGTTAACGATTACCTAGTTCGAGAGGATCCACGATGCCGTGAGGGAAGACTGTGACAATCACTCACGATGACTCTAAGGGGCATGCAATAAGGTGGGGGCCTTATTCCTTAGAATCCCTTAGTCTCCCACAAGTTCACCTGGCGGAGTGTTGACTCCAGAGTTTATTGATGTCTACCAATTAGTCAAGTTGGCAAGTGGCACCCTTGGAGCACGTGGTGCATCCTGAAGGACACGTAGCACAAAAGAGACACGAGTGGCGAGTGGCACCCTTGGAGCACGTGGTGCATCCTGAAGGGCACGTCGCGCAAAAGAAACACGAGAGGTGAGTGGCACCCTTGGAGCACGTAGTGCATCCTGAAGGGCAAGTCGCATTGATTATGATGAAGGAACAAACCTAGATGGCCCTAAGACATTAATGCCTTAAGAAATTCTTAAACAACTTCCCTAAATAATTGTCGCCCCGTTCAGAATCTAAATCTAAGTCTAAAACTTCTCTAGGGTAAAATTTTTTTTAACCTTAAGAAAAAGACCCTATAAAAATAAAAATAAAAATTTAAACTAAAACCCACTTAAGTAATAGTTTAGTCTTTATAAAATTCTTGGGGTAAATGAAGAGAGTAAGAATTTAATTAAAACTAGTGGATTTAAAAATTGCAAAGAAGAAATTAATTCTTAACTTGGGAAAGTATAAAAATATATTAAATTAATAATAAAAGGAAAAGATTAAATAGCGCAACTGCCATGTTGTCTTTATTAAAAGGGGAAAGAAGAGAAAAATAAAAATTAGGAAACTAATAATTGGAGGAAACATAATAAAGGAAAGAAGGGAACTTATGGTAAAAAGCGAGGTCAACATAGTAAGGAATCTGCAATTAAGAACCTTCTAAAATGAACTAAATTAGCAACATCATTTTAGGGAAAGTATTTAAAACATGTAAGGGGATSTAGGAACACCTAGGAGTAAATTTAGGAGCAACTCTAGGTGGGTGAGGGAAATGAGACAATTAATAAATTTAAAGAAATTAATTATTGGAGGAAAGAGGGGGATGGACGACACTTGTGTGAAGGAGAATATTTAGAATATTTTTTTATTTAAAACTTAATTTAAATGTCATTTAGGGAAAGTTGGAGGTTCTAAAAACTCTATAAAAAAAAGGGAAGAAGAGGAAGAAAGGGATCAGTTGTTAGCATAATGTTACACTGTCGGATTTGTGACTTGACTGATTACTTGTGGGGAGTTGGGTTTTCCTAGCTTGGATAGGAGTGGTAGCTCAGCCTTGCGAGGCGAGCTGGGAGCTAGACGTACCATCTGGATAGCATGTGGCCCCTTTGCGGCTTGGGGGGCTAAGGGGGAAGCAGAGTACCCCTAGAAATTGGTTGGGAGGTACCGGTGAGGTCTCGACGGTCAGCGAGCAGGAGGCGCACGGAGCGCAGAACATCATTCGAAGCGGGAGATAAGGAAACAGTATGCACTTGTATTTGTGGAGAAGAATGTTGTAGGCCCTATGCTTGGATCTGTATACTGATTGTAAATGAATTCAGCAAGTTAGTACCTAGTGTTATCTTGTTTTACTTCCTTTTTATATTTAGCTGAACATTTAGGCGTGTTGCTTTCTTGAATGTGTTATATGTTGTTTATGGGTTCTACATTTTGAAGGATCGAAGGACGTTCTGGCCCACCTTATAACCCTTGGCTATTCCTAACAGCAGCCCTGGCGCCTTTTGGTGTTGAGCATTTTTCCCTGATTATCACTCCCATCGCCAAATTACAACTCTACCCTTTTATGCTTCTAGTCCGTGGTAGAATCTAAATCTCAGCGAACCTTCCTTGATCGAGTGGGACCGAAATTTAGTGCCTAAGTAAATTAATCAGTACCAAAAATCACTCCATCCTTCCCTAATGGACTGTCGACTACTACTTGATTTATCACAGAGTTTTCACCCAGCAGACTCATCCTAGGTTTTTTTTTCTTTAAATTGAAGTTATCTCCCAACTTACGTACAGTTGGCATCTGGCGATGCTAGTAGGGTAGCGACTATATTCAGATCCACAGTGATCTCATATTCATTCCGGGAGTGTATGCAGCGACTTCATATTTTGTTGGGGTTATCTCTTAGTGGGAACATCATTTTCTTTTTATCTCTGGATGTCTCCTATTTAGGCACAACGTCTTCACTGTTATCAGTATGGAATATCTCTTACCTTGCACAAATGGATTTCTTAGAACCGGTGTGTATGGTCCCAACTTATGCCTAGTATCCACTAATGATGAGCATTTGTAAATGGACCCAGCGAGCTAAGCCTGAGGATTGCCCCAAAGTCAATCACATCCTGATATAAGCAAGCGAACTTCTGGACACCAGACCGACAATTATTTTACCCCTGTGGATGTTCTTGTGTTTCGGCTGCATAAACCTTCCCTCTGCAAACTCGTACTTACCAGCACTGTGTTATTATGGCTTCTACAGATGGTTTTCAGGTATGGTTGTATAGTCATTGTCTCCTGCCAATCCATGCCTCTGAGTTGGCTGCTTTAATACTCACACAGCCACTGTACCACCTCTGCGAAAGTTTCATAGCATGGTAGGATATCTTTCTCTGCGACTTTATATTCTGGCTCTATGCTCTTAACCTTGGCATTCCCTAGATTTGCACTGAACCGAACCCTCGGGTGCCCAGCTACTTGCGGTGGTCATGGGTAGTCTTGCAAATCGCTGCTTAATCTGTTGTTTCTAGCGTGCATGCCTCTTGGAGGAGCAACCGTCACTTAGCTTTAGCGTAGACAGAAAATGCTCGAATGTTCGTCGGACGCGTCCCTGTATACGTCCTCTTTTCTCCCTCTGAGGCAGTCTATAATTTGCCACGCGGTCCCCTTCATCACTTCACTTGATAGCGACCGTTTTTCTTGGCTTTAAACCTGGCAGGAATTGGCCCTCTTCGGACCACCACTTCTTTTTAATTTAGGCAACCATTGATTTAAACCACCTACATATTTTTATTTGCAGTTATTAATGAAGAACTCAGGTTTTGATTTTTGCACCTGTTGGTAATTTAGTTTTCTTTAATTAATTAATACTGTCTCTTCTTCCATTCGTTTAAACAATAATATCCTCATTTATCTCTATCAATTTATATGTTATGTGGTGGGTCGAAGATGTACAGGAATGTCATAGTGTGGACCTTATTGTTCTAGGTGGATGAAGCGTATATTAACTTAGAACCTGGTTAGACACCCTCTTATGTTTAGGAAATGGTATTCGGCTTACAATGATGGTCATATTAGAGCAAGGTAGTGCATGTGTTAATATTATCAATTTATTACTATTATTATTATTATGGGATGTGGATTTTGGCGTAAATAATTGTTAAGGGGATCTTCTTGACTATCACTACATATAATTAGGTTGGGATATCTTAAGCCTGCATGGAACGAAATAAAATAGGACCTCCCAAAGGAGTCTAAATATGTTCCTTTACTTTACCACGTGAATAGCGAGAAGAATAAACTTTAATAAGTGAACCTTCTATTATTATAATTATTGGAGTATTAAACCTCTGGAGATAAGTGCAAATCCATAGTCTTGGTTCATGTTAAATAGAACTAGAGGAACTTGAGGTATAATTGGAAAGTTTCA
The DNA here is from genome assembly GCA_000966675.3 of Picea glauca. Classification (NCBI taxonomy): domain Eukaryota; kingdom Viridiplantae; phylum Streptophyta; class Pinopsida; order Pinales; family Pinaceae; genus Picea; species Picea glauca. The sequence goes on from JZKD02S1821851.1 coordinate 447,396, forward strand.
TTAGTTGATTATATTTTGTCAATGCATTAGAATTAAATTTATTATAACATAGGTAGGATTACCTAAGTTGCTTATTAATGGAAAACTATAGTCCCTGTGATGTAGGAATTGATTTATAGGTTGATAGTTATGTTAACTTTGTTACTTGTTAATGGAAATGCTGATTTGGTTTTAGCTGTGTTGGTCTACTTTTAAACTCATTAAAATTAGACCACCTTTATATGGTTATCGTCAATATGGTTAGATAATGTTATGTTATTAATTCCACTTTGATATGCGTTGATTAATTTAGGCTTGGTAATGTTGACAACATTGTCAAGTAGTGTTGAAGTAGCGCAAGATTACCTTGAAGGTTGAGTATATGCTTCATTCAATTCTAATTAAGGATGCTTGATTTTTTATGACAAGCGGATTGTGGCCTTAAATCTGAGTTTAGATTATACCTTGATGTCATTTTTCACTTATGACATGCATTGCAGGGCTCGTGATGGAGGTTGAATTAAGTTGTGTTATTTACCTTAATTACTTTATTATTTGCCTTGGTCTTGTATTTTGGATTAAAAAGTACACATCCCATGCAATACTGTAATAGTAGTAATGAGTTAATAATGACGCACTATTGTAAAATGCCTTAATGTAGATAACGTTGTTTTTTGCGATCTTGTTGGTTATGTTATGGTATTTATCTTACAAGGATTGGTCTGCTTGTGTCGGGCGGGTTGTAGACACCTCCATGCTCCTCAAAACAGTCGCCAGCCCTGAGACCTTAAATGGTTAAAATCAATGGGAACCTGGGCTTGAGCATTGCTTATGTGTCTTGGAGGTCCTAACCATTGCAGGGTAGGACGGGCAGGTAGTCAGTCTTACTTCTTGTCCATTGATCGTCATTAAATGCACATAGTTACTTGTTGTGAGTCTTATTTTGTCTTGTTGTGTTAGTTGTGGATGCGCCTTGTTCGTCGTCGGGTGGCAACGTAGAGTCAAATGTGTTTATTTCCCTTGTACACACGCACACACACTTTTAAACAAAAAGAAATAATTCTCTGGTTCTAAGAGGTTTGCCAGTGTAACAAGGAGGTTCGTTACATATGGTATCAGAGTGGGTTCGACCCGCGACTTGGAATCGCTACGGATTTCGTTGACATGATTTGATTATACTGTTTCTAATCGAGTTGATTGTGTGCGTGAAGGTAATAATGGTTAGAGGACGACGTGTTGCTAGGGGAGGAGGCGCGACACCTCCAGTAGCATCCACACCTGAGGGGTCTAACCCCCGGGGAGACAAGCAGGTTCTCGGACAGGAGAAGATAGCAGTTGGCAATGTTGTTGGGATGATGAGATATTTTCAGCACATGTCTGAGGCACTGATCAACCGCTTGGATAGAGATGAGGCCAGGGCACCGGCACCTGCTGAGGTTTCATTGCGTGCACCGGCCGTTACTAGTAGCATTCACCATGAACTCAAGAAGGTTAAATTTCTCGAGTTCTTTGGTGCCCCGGATGGCGCCGACACCGAGGCATGGTTGGAGAATATGGCGATGTGCTTCGCACTTCGCGATTATACCTCCAACATAAAGGTCTGCATGGCAGTCTTTCAACTGAAGGGGAGCGCTCTTCTATGGTGGAAGACGCTCCTACCACAGCTGAACATGGTCGTCGAAGACATGTCATGGGAACTGTTCGAGGAACGGTTCCGAGAGAGGTACCTTTCAGAGGAATTCCTTGAGCGTCATCTCAATGAGTTCAACGCATTACGACAGGGAGGTCGTATGGTGCCTGAGTACGAGACACGTTTTATGGAGCTGCTCTGGTATTCTCCACACCTTAACATAGAGAAACTTAAGGTCAATCGGTTCGTGTTCGGCCTTAATAGAAGCCTGCATGCAAAGGGTAGGATTATAATGCCTCAAACCTTGCACGATGTCGTCCAAAAGGCCCTCATAGTAGAGGAGGAGCTTATCAGTGGGGGTCATACCAGGACTCCAGCGAGACGAGCAGGGCAGGTTCCATCTGGAACACAACAGCACCAGACACCAACAAGGCATACGCCGGGTTACCGTGGCTTCCAGAGGGGATCCACTTTCACTACACCCCAATGAATTCCACCTCAGTAGTGGACACCTTATAGGGGACCACAGCATTAGTAGCAGCGTTTCCCACAGCAGCAACAGTTTAGACATGTTCAGTAGAACAGACCAGGTTTTCAGGCTGGTGGACCGCCATCTTCTACTTCGGGTACCAGGACTACTGGGCCAAAGAAGGGGTGTTGGATGTGTGGGGAGCCACACTACCAGCATGAGTGTACTATGGAGAGGACCAGAGCATCCAGATCAGCTAGACCCACTATAGTGGGAGATATGGGCAAGGCCCATCGGATTCATGCAGCGGTGAATAACCGCCAGGCAGATCACCATTTGACTGTGCTCAAGATGACAGGTACTATCGTTGACCAGACCCTGAGTATTTTGATAGACCCAGGTGCTACTGAGAGTTTCATTTTTGGTGCAGCGCTAAAAAGGATTAAAGTAAAGGCAGTCGAACAGGACGAGTTTAGCTTCGTAGAAATGGCTTTGGGAGCCAAACAGAAGGTTGGAGGAAAAGTTACGGGCTGTGCCCTTAACCTGGGAGGGTTTGTCATGAGGGTCAACTTGTATGTCACAATCTTAGGATCTTATGACGTCGTGATCGGTATGGATTGGTTGGAATCACATGAGGCGATACTCAACTGTAAGATGAAATAGTTGAGCTTGGTCGATGATGAAGGACAAAGACGTGTGATTGTAGGACGGAACCAGGGAGTTTCCCTGAGGTTCATCTCTTCCTTACAGTTACAGAAGAGTATGCACAAGGGGTGCAAGCTTTATGCGATCCTTGCACTAAACGAAAAGGGAGTAGCGGAAGGTATAGAACACCTTCCGGTGGTGAAGGAGTTTGCAGACGTATTTCCATAGGAATTACCTGGGATGCCACCGAAAATGGAATTAGAGTTTACCATACACCTGAAACCGGGGACCGAACCGATAGCAAGAATGCCTTATCGGATGTCGACCCCGGAGTTGTAAGAGTAGAAAATGCAACTGAAGGAGTTGTTGGACCTGGGACTGATACGTCCTAGTGTGTCACCGTGGGGTGCACCTGTTATTTTCATTCGGAAGAAGGATGGATAATGGAGGCTTTGCATTGACTACTGTCAACTGAACAAGGCTACGATCAAGAATCAATATCCCTTACCAAGAATTGATGATATGTTCAATCAAATGAAGGGTGTGATGGTGTTCTCCAAGATCGATTTGTGATCAGGATGTCACCAGTTGCGGATCAAGGAGGATGACGTCCCTAAGACCGCCTTTAAGACGAGATTTGGACATTACGAGTTTACGATTTTGCTGTTTGGACTGACAAACTCCCCAGGAGTATTTATGATTTTGATGAACGGGGTGTTCCGCGAGTACTTGGACAAGTTCGTCCAAGTGTTCATTGACGATATTTTGATTTACTCTCGTACGATATAGGATCATGATGAGCACTTGTGCTTGGTACTACAGTGTCTACGAGAGCACAAAATGTATCGGAAGTTGTCCAAATGCTCTTTTTATCAATCGAGGATTCACTACTTAGGGAAGGTCATCTCCAGCGAAGGTATCGTCGTGGATCCAGCCAAGGTCAAGGCTATTATGGAATGTCCTACACCGAATAATGTCATGGAGGTGCGTAGCTTTATGGGTTTAGCAGGATACTATTGACAGTTTGTCGAGGGATTTTCGAAGATAGCAAATCCGATCACGAAATTGCAGAAGAAAAACAAGAAGTTTGTTTGGACCGAGAAATGCACAAAATCATTTCGGAGGCTTAAAGAGTTTTTGACAACAACGTCGATACTAAAAGTCCCTGACATGGACGTGGACTTCTTGGTATGCACTGACACCTCCAAGGAAGGTTTAGGCGGAGTCTTGATGCAAGATGGATGAGTGATTGATTACATTTCAAGGAAATTGAGAAGGCATGAGGAGAACTACGCGACGCGCGATTTTGAGTTATTAGCCATCGTATATGCCTTGAAGGTTTGGAGACACTACCTTGTTGGACAAAAAATTGAATTAAAGACTGATCATTTTGGACTACAACACATTTTCACGCAAAGTGACCTGAATGCACGACAACGACGTTGGTCGGAATTGCTTAGCGAGTACGACTTCGAGATTACTTACATAAAGGGAATAGTGAACTGAGTGGCAGATGCTTTGAGTCGAAGGTCGCACATCGTTTCAGTGTTGCCTCTTCAGACGAATCTACGTGAGAATATTCTCACTTTACAGCGTGATGATGACTAGTACAAATAGGTCGAGGGTTTTATCGGACAAAACACCATGATGGTACCACGATACGAGGGATTTTCATTCGATAGCGATGGGTTATTGAGGTTTAGAAGTCGGATTTACGTACCGCCAAACGACGAGTTGAGGATGTTGATCCTGAGTGAGGCTCATAGAGCAGTTTACATGGCTCACCCGGGAGTCATGAAGATGAGGGAAGACCTTAAACCCTTATTCTTCTGGAAGGGAATGAAGGCCGACATAGTCAACTATGTGGCCAGGTGTCTGGAGTGTCAGTAGGTAAAGGCTGAACATAGACACCTAATAGGATTACTACAACCACATTCCATTCCAGAATCGAAATGGGAGGTCATTTTGATGGATTTTATCATTGGATTGCCACTGACGGTAATGAGACATGACTCGATTTTTGTGGTAGTAGACACTCTGACGAAGAGTGCTCAATTTTTTCTTGTGCGTACGATGTATCAGGCACCTGACATAGAGAGAGCTTTCTTCAGTGAGATTGTGAGGCCGCATGGCGGCCTAAGAGGATTATATCCGATCGAGGATCGGTGTTTACTGGACGATTTTGGACGAGTTTCCAAGAGGCCTTGGGAACTCAACTTAACTTTAGTACTGCGTATCACCCAGAGACTGACAGACAGACAGAACGAACGAACCAAACCTTGGAAGACATGTTGCGCATGTACTGATGGACCAACAAAAGTGTTGGGAGGAATTCTTGCCTCTAGTAGAGTTCGCTTACAACAACAGTTACCAGAGCACCATTAAGATGGCGCCTTTTGATTTTCTTTATGTCGATCGTGTCGAACGCCGTTGAGTTGGGATCGAATTGAGGATAGGGTCTTGGTGGGACCAGAAGCGATCCAAGAAATGGAAGAACAAATGCAAGCAATAAGACGAAGGATTAAAGAAGCACAGGATCGACAGAAGAGTTATGCCGATGCACACCAGGTCGACCATAGTTATGAGGTCGACGATCGAGTCTTCTTGCAGGTTAAACCGCATAAGAGTTTGATCAAGTTTGGAAAGGGAGCTAAAATCTCTCCTAGGTTCATGGGACCTTTCAATATTGTGGAGAGAAAGGGGCCCATGGCCTATCAACTAGCCTTGCCTGATTCTTTGAGGTGTATGCACGATGTTTTTCATGTATCGGTTTTGAGACATTATATTAGTGATCCTACACATATGATTGACATGAGTTCCTTGTAGGTATCGGACGAGGGAGTGCTCACGGCTGAGCCGGTCCACATCCTAGATCATCGCGTTCGACAGTTACGACATCAAATGGTAGATCAGGTCAAGGTCTAGTGGGACAGTTATAGTCCGCACCCGACGACCTGGGAGGACGCATATGATATGCGCCAACAGTTTCCATTTTTGTTTGATAGATAGACCTATGATACTGTGATACTTTTATTTCGGCATTTATACCATGAAACTTCGGGATGAAGTTTAGACCAAGAGGGGGTGTATGTAACATCCCGCTCTGGCGCACTAAGAAAACTTATTCTTTGAGGACACTTGCTCATAAGTGATCTGGACTTTTATGATAAGAAAAAATTTATCCTTGATTATGATGCGATATGATAGATGACATGATGTTTCACTACTTTGACATGGATAGGTGCTATTGACTCATTTTTACTGAGTGTGCAGGGTTTTTGACCTTGAGGATGCAGAGGCATCGACGAGACCCCTTGGACTCCGGATCGAGTCAGGGAGTGTGCTTTGGGTTGATTGTTTACTGTGATTTTAATATATTTGATTTGATGATATGATGTGGACATGTTCTGATACGATTGTTGATGATGTAGGTTGATGATAGCTTGCCGACCAGACTCACATATGGAGTAAAGGGGCCACACACACAATTACCAGAGAGGTTTGGGGAGAGGTGTGGATAACATCCCTACCACAGCCTACTAGCACTCCCGCCGTGGCTCGAACTATAGGTTAACGATTGCCTAGTTCGAGAGGATCCACGATGTCGTGAGGGCAGGCTGCGATAGTCGCTCATGATGAATCTAAGGGGCGCGCAATAAGGTGGGGGCCTTATTCCTTAGAAGCCCTTAGTCTCCCACAAGTTCACCTGGCAGAGTGTTGACTCCAGGGGTTATTGATGTCTACCAATCAGTCAATTGGCGAGTGGCACACTTGGAGCACATGGTGCATCCTGAAGGACATGTCGTGCAAAAGAAACACGAGTGGCGAGTGGAACCCTTGGAGCACGTGGTGCATCCTAAAGGGCATGTCGCACAAAAGAAACACGAGAGGCGAGTGGCACCCTTGGAGCACGTAGTGCATCCTGAAGGGCACGTCGCATTGATGATGATGAAGGAACAAACCTAGATGGCCCTAAGACATTAACGCCTTAAGAAATTATTAAAAAACTTCCCTAAATAATTGTCACCCCGTTCATAATCTAAATCTAAGTCTAAAACTTCTCTAGGGTAAAATTTTGTTTAACCTTAAGAAAAAGACCATATAAAAATATAAATAAAAATTTAAACTAAAACACACTTAAGTAATAGTTTAGTCTTCATAAAATTCTTTGGGTAAATGAAGAGAGTAAGAATTTAATTAAAACTAGTGGATTTAAAAATTGCAAAGAAGAAATTAATTCTTAACTTGGGAAAGTATAAAAAGATATTAAATTAATAATAAAAGGAAAAGATTAAATAGCRCAACTKCCATTTTGGMTTTATTAAAAGGGGAAAGAAGGGAAAAATAAAAATTAGGAAACTAAGAATTGGAGGAAACATAATAAAGGAAAGAAGGGAACTTATGGTAAAAAACGAGGTCAACATAGTAAGGAATCTGAAATTAAGAACCTTCTAAAATGAACTAAATTAGCAACATCATTTTAGGGAAAGTATTTAAAACATGTAAGGGGATCTAGGAACACCTAGGAGTAAATTTAGGAGCAACTCTAGGTGGGTGAGGGAAATGAGACAATTAATAAATTTAAAGAAATTAATTATTGGAGGAAAGAGGGGGATGGACGACACTTGTGCGAAGGAGAATATTTAGAATATTTTTTAATTTAAAACTTAATTTAAATGTGATTTAGAGAAAGTTGGAGTTTCTGAAAACACTATAAAAGAAAGGGAAGATGAGGAAGAAAGGGATCCGTTGTTAGTGTAACTTTACCCTGCCAGATTTGTGACTTGACTGATTACTTGTGGGGAGTTGGGTTTTCCCAGCTTGGATAGGAGTGGTAGCTCGGCCTTGCGAGGCGAGCTGGGAGCTAGACGTACCATTTGGATAGTGTGTGGCCCCTTTGCGGCTCGGGGGGCTAAGGGGGAAGTAGATCACCCCTAGCGATTGGCTGGGAGGTACCGGTGAGGTCTCGACGGTCGGCAAGCGGGAGGCGCACAGAGCGCGGAACATCATTCGAAGCGGGCGATAAGGCAACGGTATGCACTTGTATTTGTGGAGTATAATGTTGTAGGCCCTATGCTTGGATCTGTATACTGATTGTAAATGAATTCAGCAAGTTAGTACCTAGTGTTATCTCGTTTTACTTCCTTTTTATATTTAGCTGAACATTTAGGCGTGTTGCTTTCTTGAATGCGTTATATGTTGTTTATGGGTTCTACATTTTGAAGGATCGAAGGACGTTCTGGTGCACCATCTAACCCTTGGTTGTTCCTAACAGCGGCCCTGGCGCCTTCTGGTGCTGAGCATTTTTCCCTGATTATCACTCCCATCCCCAAATTACAACTCTACCCTTTTATGCTTCTAGTCTGTGGTAGCATCTAAATCTCAGTGAACCTGCCTTGATCGAGTAGGACCGAAATTTAGTGCCTCAGTAAATTAATCAATACCAGAACTCACTCCATCCTTCCCTAATGGTATGTCGACTACTGCTTGATTTATCACAGAGTTTTCACCCAAAAGACTCATCCCAGTTTTTTTTTTCTTTAAATTGAAGTTATTTCCCAACTCGCGTAGAGTTGGCATCCAATGATGCTAGCAGGGTAGCGGCTATATTAAAATCCACAACGATCTCATATTCATTCTGGGAGTGTATGAAACGACTTCATATTTTGTTGGGGTTATCTCTTAGTGGGAACAACGTTTTCTTTTTATCTCTGGATGTCTCCTATTTAGGCACAACGTCTTCACCGTTATCAATCTGGAATATCTCTTACCTTGCACAAATGGATTTCTTAGAACCGGCGTGTATGGTCCCAACTTATGCCTAGTATCCATTAATGATGAGCATTTGTAAATGTACCCAGCGAGCTAAGCCTGAGAGTTGCCCAAAAGTCAATCGCGTCCTGATTTAAGCTAGCGAACTTCTGGACACTAGACCGACAATTATTTTACCCCTGCGGATGTTATTGTGTTTCAGCTACATAAACCTTCCCTCTGCAAACTCATACTTACCAGCGCTATGTTATTATGGATTCTACAGATGGTTTTCAGGTATGGTTGTATAGTCTTTGTCTCCTACCAATACATGCCTCTGAGTTGACTGCTTTAATACTCACACAGCCACTGTACCACCTCTACGAAAGTTTCACAGCATGGTGGGATAACTTTCTCTTCGACTTTATATTCTGGATCTGTTCTCTTAACCTTGGCGTTCCCTGGATTTCCACTGAACCAAACCCTCGAGTGCCTAGCTACTCACGGTGGTCATGGGCGGTCTTGCAAATCATTGCTTAATCTATTGTTTCTGGCGCGTATGCCTCTCGGAGGAGCAACCGTCACTTAGCTTTAGCGTAGACATAAAATGCTCGAATGTCCGTCGGACGCATCCCTGTACACGTTCTCTTTTCTCCCTCTGAGGTGGTCTATAATTTGCCACGCGGTCACCTTCACCACTTCACCTGACAGTGACCATTTTTCTTGGCTCTAAACCTGGCAGGAATTGGCCCTCTTCGGACCACCACTTATTTTTAATTTAGGAAACCATTGATTTAAACCGCCTACAGATTTTTATTTGCAGTTATTAATGAACAACTCAGGTTTTGATTTTTGCACCTGTTGGTAATTTAGTTTTTTTTAATTAATTAATGCTGTCTCTTCTTCCATTCGTTTAAACTATAATATCCTCATTTATTTCTATCAATTTATATGTTATGTGGTGGATCGAAGATGTACAGGAATGTCATAGTGTGGACCTTATTGTTCCAGGTGGATGAAGCGTATATTAACTTAGAAACTGGTTAGACACCCTCTTATGTTTAGGAAATGGTATTCGGCTTACAATGATGGTCATATTAGAGCAAGGTAGTGCCTTTTTTAATATTATCAATTTATTACTATTATTATTATTATGGGATGTGGATTTTGGTGTAAATAATTGTTAAGGGGATCTTCTTGACTATCACTACATCTAATTAGGTTGGGATATCTTAAGCCTGCACGGGACGAAATAAAATAGGACCTCCCAAAGGTGGTTAAATATGTTCCTTTACTTTACCACATGAATAGCGAGAAGAATAAACTTTAATAAGTGAACATTCTATTATTATAATTATTGGAGTATTAAACCTCTGGAGATAAGTGCAAATCCCTAGTCTTGGTTCATGTTAAATAGAACTAGAGGAACTTGAGGTATAATTGGAAAGTTTCATTAGTTGATTATATTTTGTCAATGCATTAGAATTAAATTTATTATAACATAGGTAGGATTACCTACGTTGCTTAATAATGGAAAACTATATTCCTAGTGATGTAGGATATTATTTATAGGTTGATAGTTATGTTAACTTTGTTACTTGTTAATGGAAATGCTGATTTGGTTTTAGCTGTGTTGGTCTACTTTTAAGCTCATTAAAATTAGACCACCTTTATATGGTTATCGTCAATATGGTTAGATAATTTTATGTTATTAATTCCACTTTGATATGCGTTGATTAATTTAGGCTTGGTAATGTTGACAACATTGTCAAGTAGTGTTGAAGTAGTGCAAGATTACCTTGAAGGTTGAGTATATGCTTCATTCAATTCTAATTAAGGATACTTGATTTTTTATGACAGACGGATTGTGGCCTTAAATCTGAGTTTAGATTATACCTTGATGTCATTTTGCACTTATGACATGCATTGCAGGGCTCATGATGGAGGTTGAATTAAGTTGTGTTATTTACCTTACTTACTTTATTATTTGCCTTGGTCTTGCATTTTGGATTAAAAAGTACACCTCCCATGCAATACTGTAATAGTAGTAATGAGTTAATAATGACGCACTATCGTAAAATGTCTTAATGTATATAACCTTGTTCTTTGCGATCTTGTTGGTTATGTTATGGTCTTTAGCTTAGAAGGCTTGGTTTGTTTGTGTCGGGCGGGTTGTAGACACCTCCATGCTCCTCAGAACAGTCGCCAGCCCTGAGACCTTAAATGGTTAAAATCGATGGGAACCTGGGCTTGAGCGTTGCTTATGTGTCTTGGAGGTCCTAACCATTGTAGGGTAGGATGGGTGGGTAGTCAGTCTTACTTCTTGTCGATTGATCGTCATTAAATGCACGTAGTTACTTGTTGTGAGTCTTATTTCGTCTTGTTGTGTTAGTTATGGATGCGCCTTGTTCATCGTCGGGTGGCGACGCAGAGTCAAATGTGTTTATTTCCCTTATACACGCGTGCACACACTTTTAAACAAAAAAAAAAAATTCTCTGGTTCTAAGAGGTTTGTCGATGTAACAAGGAGGTTCATTACAATTACCCAAGAATAACTTGATCAAGCCCTCAGGGACACCCTGATGGGGACATCCTCGGGGCCTGATGGATTCACAACAGACTTCTTTCACCATTGTTGAGATATGATACGAGAAGAAGTCTGGGAAATCATAGAAGATTCTAGAAAATATGGGCAGGTGCTATAGGATCTCACGCCACCTTGCTCACTCTCATTCCAAAAGAGAACAAACTCACCTCCCCAAGTAATTTTTGACCCATTGCACGCTGCAATGTGATCTACAAGCTCATCACGAAGGTCATTGCCAGGCGTCTCAATACCATCCTACCATTCATCATCTCTCTAGAACAGTCAAGGTACATGGGGGGAAGAAATTTCTTGGATGACATCATTCTATCACACGAATTAATCTACTCGCTACATTTGACTAAGTCCCCTAGTATTCTTTTGAAACTAGATCTTTCCAAATATTTTGATAAAATTAGTTGGAATTACTTGAAGGAAACTCTTCTAGCCTTTGGTTTTGACCCCTCTTAGGTCTCCTGGATTGTCAATATCACTTCGTCCACCTTGTTCTCCATTCTGGTCAATGGAGTTCCCTCCAAACCCTTTTCCCCTTCCAAAGGTATCAGAAAAGGGGACCCAATCTATCCCTTTATTTTTATCTTAATGGCAGAAGGACTTAGTCCAACTATCAAAGCGACAATCACCAATAATTCCCTCTCAAGTCTCACCCTCCATGGAATGTCCCCACCCATCTCACATAGTCAATTAGTGGATGATATCATCATGATGGGACTCCCCACAATTCGATAATCTCTTCAAATTCGCTCAATGATCAACCTTTTATGTGATGCTTATGGTATGGAAGTAAACCTCTCCAAGTCCTAGATCTTCTTCTTCAACACGCCCACCCAGATTGAACGCCATATCACAGAACTCCTGGGGTTCACCTGCAGCTCCCTCCCTTCCAAATATCTTGGCATCCCCCTTATTGACAATCTATTAAGGAACACCTACTGGGAAGATCTATTATCCAATTTCAGGAAAAAAATTTCCTCTTGGAATTTTTGCTCCCTTAATTTGCCAAGTGGCCTCATCCTCCTCAAGTATGTCCTGCAAGCCCTCCCTTTTTATGCTTTCTCGATGCTTTCCTTCCCAAGGTTCATCCTCACCATCATTAGAAACATCCAAACGAGCATCCTTTGGCAAGGAACTAAATATGGTCACAAATGGGATTTTGTAAGTTGGAAAAAAATCTGCAGATCAAAACACATAGGGGGACTCAAAATCATAGATCCATCTATCCTCAACAAATTCCTTGTGAAAAAATATGGTGGAGATATTTAAAGAGTCCTCAAGAATTTTGGGCGTTTGGAGGAGAAAATACACAACTGCCACATCGGAAAAAAAACTAATCAGATGGAATGCTCAAGGCCATGGATCTCTTATTTGGATTGTGACCATGAAAAACAAGAGGATGATCATGGACCACTCTTTCTGAGAACTTAAAGATGGGAACTCGACCCTTTTCTGGAGTGACTCTTGGTAGCAGCTTCCGCCTGTGACAAGGATCCCACTTTGAGTACTTTTATTCCCTTAACGGAAGGTGTAGGACTCCAAAAAGTAGCCAAATTATGGATTCCTGAAGAAAATAAAGTCACCTGGCACAAGTGGAAAAACACTCACGAAGAGCTGAACATCGCCCCTAAGATAAATCTTCAACCACTGCTAGACAAGCTTACCTCCAGGAGAATTTTCAACCAACAAGGGGAGGACATCCTAAGAGGGGGGCACTCTAACACAGGCACCTTCAACCTTCAAGAGGATTATTTTCTTAGCATAGGGCAAAATCCCTCCCAAAATCAACACTTTCCTTTGGTTAACGATGAAAAATAACATTCTTACTTGGGACAATTTAATGAAAAGAGGATTTACAGGTTCCTCTTGGTGCCATCCATGTTGTAATGAGGAGGAGACTCAAAATAACCTTCTTAATATTTTCCCCTACAGTTCACAATTTTGGGATGAATGCCCCAACATCATGAGAACCTATGATAAAAATTGATCCGACATAAGGGAAACAATTGAGGGATAGAGAAATTCAATATTTCACTCTCCCATCCTCAATCGGATTTGGTAGCTACTACCTGGTTTTATTCTCTAGCAGATTTGGAAAGAAAGAAACCACAAACTCTTCAACTCCTCCTCTTTGAACTAGGAAGAAGTCTGGTCCAAAATCCTATCCAACATCATGAAAAAAATTAACTTACACCCTTGGACGGATCATGATTTGACATGCCGTCCAAATGAGAAAATCATTCTCAATGCTTGGAAACTCTGCCTCACCCCTTCTCTTTCATCCTCAATCCCAGGTCACACAACTAAGATCATCCCCTCCCTTTGGGAGGCCCCTCAAGATGGGTATCATAAAATAATTGATTTCCCCCACTTCAAAATTATAATAAAATATAAGACAGATGCTGAAAGGAACTTCCTAAAATTGTTGCCCCCATTTAGTCCAAGACAAATGGTGAAAGGAAATTCGTAAAATCGATTGCCCTCATTTTGTCCAAAAGAGATGATGAAAGGAAATTCACAAAATGATTTCCCTCATCTCAAATGAAATGGAAAAATGCTATTTGAAGTGGTGAAAGGAAATTCAATGGGAGATGTAGATAACTTCACTGAGGTACTGAACAGGCTCTCTGGCATTGAAGAAATATCTATGATATATGTAAAGTTGTCATATATGTATAAACATACTCTGGAAGCTAGTTCTCTTTCTGATAATATTTTCATTCTGAACTTACAAGGGATTCCCTAAAGAAATTGTTAAAATTACCGTGCCTTGTTACGAACAAAATCAACCAAAGTATGATACTTCAATTAAAGTTATTTTGATTATATTAAACAAATCCAAACTCAGTTTCAGGAAAAGGAAACTATTAATATCCTAAGCTTAAGATCGATAGATGATTGTGTTTTGAGATTTTTCTGAGACACGACTGAAGTCTAATTTCCTTTTGTATGATTTTTCAAAAGGTGTTTCCCACAAACCCAATGATGACTCTATTTACCCAACAAAGGCACTTTGTCTACTATTCTTCCACGCCTTGCAGGGAGACGCAATCCCCAGATGGAGCCTATGTTGGAACACATATAAATCCTAATCCTTGATCTTTACTTTCTCAAACGTCATCCTTTTTATAATGACTCAAAAGTTGTCTTTCAAATGTTTAAATCAAATTTACTTCTAGTATTAAGGTGCATATGATGATTGTCATTGATGAAGTTCCTCAGATTGATCAGACGATCTAAAGCTCTTCGAAGTAGTGGAGCTACCTGATTATCAAAATAACCAAACCACTAAAGGTCACTTCAGATCTTTGTGCTTCAGGCATTTCTCCAGGTCTTAACTTTAAAAGTATCGATACTCGAAAAGTGTCTGAAGGATCCTAGTCATAGTACATGTGTACCTTTCTAATTCTTCCTTGGATTGACACGTGTCATCCATTCCCAACCTTTTCAGCCAAATATTTGTACGAATCTAAGTAATGTGTGGGACCCCCTGGTTTTGACGCATCACCTAAAATGATGTCATCCTCGACACATCACTACGGGCAATAGCCTTTTGGAAATATATTGACAAGCTAAATTTCAAATCCATAAAGAAACAAAATCCTGAAATATTAAATCTTAATCAGTTAAGTTAATCTCGATTAAAATAAAGTTAATAACTTCACAATTCAGGAGTTTGAACGTTTATCATCAATCACATCTTGAAATTTTGAACTCTGAACTTCCGAAAAATTTCAAACTTAAAGAGGGTTAATTAAAGCCAAAAACAATTATCTTGTGATTAATCTTTCGTAGTTTCGGGCTTCAAGAACTCTATCTCGGTCTATTGTTAAAAATTTTGAAGTTTGAACACCCGCAACGACTTCAAGTTAAGCACGATTAATTAATGTGTTAATCAATATTATCTCAAAATTAATCATTCATGAATTCGCGATTCAGAGATTTTCTAACCTGTTTCATCCAAGTTCCCAATCGCAAACCGGCAATATTTATGACATTAATCACAAATCTACGGTAATGATTCTAATGGGGATTGCATATCACCAGCTAGATCTCCTCATTAAGGTAAAGATATATATCATCAGTAAAGGTATTCTCAAATTAATACGCCTAAGGTGAATAAGAATGCTTGATTTTGAATCCCATTTTCATTCTCACAGAATAGCAAGTTTTAGCCAACTGAGAAGCTCAGGCATTTTCATGCAAAAGGTAACCCAGTTCTGGTTTTCACCAATATCATGGAACCATGAAATATGGCTAAAGAAGCTGGTGAGAGCACAAATACGAACACATATGTTCTGTCAGAAACCTCACCAAGATCCATAGATATCGTAAGATCTTGGACATAGGTGTTCGATATTCTAGAGCACTAGTTGATAAATTGCCCAAATGATTCAGGCGACGAAGTAACCGAAACTCATGAAACCAAGCTCAGGGACATAACTCGGTCAGAGATACATAAAATAACAGTGAGCTTGAGGCTCATGCCGTATAACAACATGATAAGATGGGCCCTATAAAACATTGGCATTTCAACCAGGAGCATCTGTAATGCATAGAAGGTTGATGATGGGTCTTTTTGACCGGAGAATATATAAGTAATGTATAAATTGTCCCCCATTTTTAAATACAATTACAAAAATGCATTCATAATGGAGTTTGAAAAACAAGAGTGCACGCAATATGAAAAAAAATACCCTAATTTAATAAAGGACTGGTGGGGACACCCTGAAAAAATCAGATAAGACACTCATGGCATATATGCCACAACATTGTTAGATGCCCATATGATTTATGTGGCTATGATGCTATGTAGGATATTCGAGAAAAAAGACTCGTCTCATTTCCCATTGGCATGTGTACCAATTATGCATAAAGTGGCCGAGGTCTACTCTTTCAACTGGGCCAAGATGTTATCAGACAACCTGGCTAAGGAAATCACAAGGTACGAGTTGGAAAAGTCCAAAGGGGAACCTTCTCCTTTCTACATGTTTACATACATCATGGATGTTATTTGCTTTATTATATTTTCTAGGGCCCATCTAATGAGTTGGAGCTGGACCCCAACCAACGTCAAACCTATCCATTTCTATCATTCCAAGCTGTGGGAGGACAAAGACAGGGATTTCTTCTATGAAATATGTCATTATGTAGTGGTGCCTATTCATATCGCCCTATATGGTTTCCCACCTCCCATAATTTCAGACATAATCATGGCCAACCTGGGCAAAATAACAGACTGGTATATTGAGGAAATTTTTTCGTACATCAGGATTTTTGGGTTCTCAGTTCCCCCCTATGCTCTCCCAAATTTTTTACCAGATTGAGTGGTATGCCAAGAGGTGGATTATCAGATGTGATAGGGGGAATCAGTAAAGAATTGAAAGAGGCCCAAAAAAATGTATGGCCAACCTTCCCTCTTCAAGTTGGTATGTTTTCGTTGTTAGATTTTGGCCATTTGAAAGTAGAGGTTGCGGCTCTAGAAGATGTCAAGCTAGTTGATATTGAGTTTAAGAGGTAGTATCCCCAGAAGATCGTGGAAACTTACATGGCTCAATACAATTTAAAGAAGTATGTGCACGAGATTTCCCCACAGAATGAAATATTCAGGGGAGCTAGGTCATATGAGGAAGTGTTGAGCAAAGTCTGATCTCTGTCTCTTGGTAAACTATCTAATTTCTACAATTTTCAAAAGCACAGAAAGAATAGTTTTCCAAAGGTATTACAGGGAGAACCAATAACACTTTCGTCTACACAGGAAGCTACACCTCAGGGTTTGGGGGTAGGAAGTTCCGACAAATAGAGTTCTGAGGAGAATCCAAAGAATGTCGGAGTCTGAATGCAGGAAGGGGAGACTTCATTATCAAACCCACCAGGTACTCAAACAAAATCTCAACTTGAAGCTTTGCTAAAAAAGGGACAGTATACATCGTCGTCTACACCATATAAACTGGCTACGAACACAACAGAGAAACAACCGTCCACAAAGATAGGTAGCCTCATTATTTCATTAACACATTTACAATCAAGTTTAGGAAATCCCAATTCCGAAGTCATCTTTATAGATGATCTTACTCTAATTTCAGCCGAATAAATGACTCATTCAGATTTCTTTTTAAGCAAGAAGAGGAGGGCCATAGCTAAAAGAGAAACACATAAGAAGGATGGTGCAACAGTTAAAAGACAAAGACTGTTGTATGATGGGAAGAATCTGGAGGATCCAGAATTCGCTAAGGAGATGGCACGTTCATTAGGTTCCTTTGCCACGACTAATCAATGGTCAATAGAAATCTAGCTGAGCAGTTGAAGAAGAGAAACCTATTGGTAGGGAAGTTGCAAAACGAGATAAGGACTATGGAACAGGACATGAGAAATAAGATGAACAAATAGTTTGAACAAGTTAGAGCCCGTGATAGTCATCAGATCCAACAACTGAAAGCTAACCTGAATGAGCTCTATCAAAATTCACAAGCCAATAGAGGTTTGGTCACTCAACAAGAAGAATTAATCAAGAAATTAAAATCTAAGATAGAATTGGCTAAAGGTACAACGGTAGAGATGACATCTTTCCAGGCTCAAGCACTGGAAGTACACGAAAAACTAGAATCACCCTAGTAAGATCTTTTTACAAAACTGGAAGCCATTCAAAATTGTTATCGGGTGGTAGACCTTTCCCTGAATAACATTTACATTAAAGAAAGAGAAGCTCGTTCAACTTGGGATAACTTTCAGGATGCTATCTTACTAGTACCAAAAGTATGAAGTTCCTCGACTGTCTCTGTCTGAGCAAACCATAGGCGACATAATTTTGAAGGCCTGTGAATCAAATCTTTCTGAAAGCAAAAGATTGGCCAGAGAAGTACACGAATCTTGTCTAGAAGCAATATTTTCACTGGACAAAGGGCTACTTGATGTTGAAGGAAATAGTATCTCCAAAGCCCTGGGGAAGATTGACATAACAAAGAACCAACATAATTCTAGGACAAGCAAAGAAGAGGCCATGACGATCATCCAACAAATGAACCAAATTGATCTTATCCAAATAAACAAATGGATAGAAAACCCAAGCTTGCAGTTATAGGTCACATCTTTGGGAGAAAATAAGATACAGGAAAAGTTTCCTTAGGTAGAAAAGAAGCTATACATTTTTTAGGCAAATGAAACAACTGAACCTTCTGGTTTAGTGGTATAGTTAGTGAGTAGATGCATCCAATGTGTCGAATATGGGAAAACAAACACATCTGGAAACAAGTAAGACAACATGTACATACTACTCATACAGGTCAAGGTCAGATGTCAGTTGTTCCCAGGCTAAAAGATGAGGAAAAGAAACGTCTTTGCTAGTAGACGAAGAGATAGAGGGGGAGGCCAATCGAATTTTTTAGTTTTATATATTGTAATATTTAATATTTTTAATCATGAGAAGTCCAACTGTTTTGAGTTGAGACCATTTTGTATAAATACATAGATTGAAGACTTATTTTGGGTTTCTTCTTGTCGTTTGTAATAGAGAAAACTCTCCTTATAGAGTATTAATACAAGTGCAGACATATATTCCAAGTTTTGTTCAATCTGGGTTATGTGTTTCTTTGTTTTCCGTTTCTCAACATTTCTTTATGTAGTCCTTGTTAAATGTTTGATTTCAATTTAGTAGAACAACTACTATAATCTTATTGTATCACTGATTTATTAAGTAGGCGACTTTTCCTCTGCATTTACTGTGAGTAAATCAAGACCTACTTGTTGTGTAGATTCCTGCATTTTATACTTTATTCAAGGTTACACTATCTCTTTCTTCTACTGCAAATAAGGTGGGACTCTTAAGTAATTGATGCCCTGCTTTGTTTTACAGTTTTGTATCTTTCTCTCGCACCATTCAGTATTACAATTTTGACTCAGACACTAAACACTGCCTCTGTGTTGTCAAACTATTAATTTCATTTAAGAATTTTTTCTCATATAACAAAGATTTAATAAAAGTTTTTAAAGAGAAAACAAAGTATGCATGCTACAACAAAATAAATTACTCTGTAATAAATCTAAACATTATCATTAGTTTACAAACTCAGATTCAAACATAAACACATTATTAATACTCTCAAAATTTCATTATCAATTTTCTCTCTATCTTTCTTTAAAATCATAATTACATGGATATATATACAATTGTTTAATCGATTAACTTGCCCGTTGGCCACCCCTTTGAAATGGGTGGTGATTATCATTAAATGAGAAAGGCCGATAATTAATTTATGGGAGGTGGTATCTCTTCACAATTTGATCGGCTGAGATAAGCCGTCTTTTAGGCGGTGGAATGATTAATTTTCTGACAAAAACATCCCTACCTCACAAATTTACCAACCAACTGCGGATGCTGATACAGAAGTTGTTCCATTGCCAAAAGTTTCAAGGTTATGCCCTTGAAAATATCATGTCATCAACCCCAAGAAGCACAATCTTGCCAATCTTGCCATCATACTTTTCCTTCAACTGACTAATCCGCCACTCTGTATCAGCAAGCCTGAAGACACCTTCACTATGACTCGTGTCTATGCCCACAGGCATAATCTTGAGCCCCACAGTGCGTCCATAATACTCCAGCCGTATATACCATCTCTTGCACTCGTACTCCAATCCCAATATCCTACTGCAGCAAGAAAGAAAGTTCCTTGCATTATCAAATGTATGGAACCCAATCAAATCAGCATTTAGGAGACCCTGAGAATCCCTTCACGCACTGGAAGAGTGCGGTAAATCTCAGACGAGGGAAATGTTCTGTGAAGAATGAAGCCTATCTTCATCTTATTGAACCTCTTTCGCAGAAATGTCGGAAGAAGCATGAGATGGTAATCCTGGATCCACACAGAATCCTCATCCGGGCTAATGACCTCCATGGCCCTATCAGCAAAAATGTTATTAACAGAAACATATATCTGCCAGAGCGACCGGTCAAATCCTTACCGTGATCAGGTGTCAAGGGGAGCATGTAATGGAACAGTGGCCATAACTGCTGCTTGCAGAAGCCATGATAGTACCTCGTCCTGAGATGACTGTGACAAAAGGCAGGGACACAATTGAAGCTCCCAAGAAGAGTGGCTGCCACCACATCTGCCTCCTTGGGATCAATTTCAACACTGAGACAACCCACATAAACAACCTCAGTGTCTTCCCCCAATCCATCCCTCAAATGAAGCAATAAAGAATCCTTGTACCACCGAAATGACCACCGAAGATTATCAGGCTTTCTCATTGCAGTCAAGGGCGAAACATCGGCCACTATGATTATTCTCTCCCCAGCTTGGAACCCTTGTGGCGAGGGTGCCATTTCCGCCGCTGTTTGGGGTACATTATGTTCATTCTTCATCCCAAATGGTGAAAGATCTTCCTCCAACTCCACATAAATTGCAATCGATTTGGACACCATAGCAGATCTCAACAGTTTCCCGCCTATTCTATCATCTATTATCCTAACCAGCTATCTAAAAACCAATCTATATATTTGTCCAAGAAGTTGACAAACATATATGCTTACCTCACTGCATTTGCTGTTATTCCCTGGCTTTGCCTTCAAGAAACCATGCATGCAACCAGCAGGTTTGATTGCTTGCTTGCTGCTCGACAGTAGAATAGATCAGTCGACAAGAATTTCATTAGCCCATCTCTGTTACGTTGTTCTCCTCGTCTCATCCTCATTTCTCGTCTCTCCTTCAAATTTCAATTCGATGGGGATAACATTATTATATTTCTTTCTACTCACGCACCCGATTGGCATAAATTGCAAAGTTGTAGGGGCGTGTGTATCTAGAGTCAACGTTTTCGTTTTCGTGATTTACTTCTTGGGACATATATTCATTTGTAAGCTCGTCCTAAATATTTAGATATATATTTCTAGATTGTTTGTATATATATATATATATTATTAGATTTTTTTAAGGATTATCCATTGTGTGTTTTCATGATGTAGGAGGCTACCAACTCACCCACCCACATCTCCTAGAGAGTCGTATGACATAAAGTCTACGTTATCTCTACTTACATAGACATCTCAAGTTTCCTTACCAATCCAAAAAGGCGAAAAATGAGCGTGCCATTAGAATTTTCTAGGAGATGTTAACATCGTGTGGGGGTGGGTCACCTCCTCCATCATGAACACACAATGGATAATAATCTCTACTTACATAGACATCTCAAGTTTCCTTACCAATCCAAAAAGGCGAAAAATGAGCGTGCCATTAGAATTTTCTAGGAGATGTTAACATCGTGTGGGGGTGGGTCACCTCCTCCATCATGAACACACAATGGATAATAATCTCTACTTACATAGACATCTCAAGTTTCCTTACCAATCCAAAAAGGCGAAAAATGAGCGTGCCATTAGAATTTTCTAGGAGATGTTAACATCGTGTGGGGGTGGGTCACCTCCTCCATCATGAACACACAATGGATAATGCTTTTAAATAAGGATTAATAATATATGTATGTACAAACATTTTAGAAATATCCATCTAAATCTTTAGAAGGAGCTTACTAATGAATATACGTCCCAATTTAGAAACCATTGAAGACGGATCCACAGACTCCTACAGCTTTGCAATTTATGCTAATCGGGTGGGTGACTAGAAATATAATAAGCAACTTTGCAATTTATGCTAATCCGTTGCGTCGGTAGAAATATAATAAGGTTATCCCCATCCAATTGAAATTTGAAGGAGAGAGTGGAGAGACAGACATGGACCAATGAAATTCCTGTCGACTGATCTATTCTACTGTCCAGCAGCAACAGAAAGTAATCAAATTTGTTGGGTGCATGCATGGTTTCTTGACAGCAAAGCCAGGGAATAACAGCAAATACAATGAGGTAGGCATATATCTTCTCGACTTCATGGGCAAATATATAGATTGGTTTTTAAATAGCTGTTGAGGATTATAGATGATAGAATAAGCAGGTGCATAGGTGGGAAACTGTTGAAAACTGCTATGGTGTCCAAATCGCTTGCAATTTATGTGGTGTTGGGGAACGATCCTTCGCCATTTCGGATGAAGAATAAGCAGAATGTACCCCCAAAAGTAGTGAAAATGGCGCCCTCGCTACAAGTGTCCCACGCCACAAGTGTGCCAAGCTGGGGAGAGAATAATCACAGTGGCCAATGTTTTTCCCTTGAGTGGAGTGAGAAAGCCTGAGAATCTTGGGTGATCTTTTGGGTGAGACAAGGTTCTTTATTGCTTCAGTTGAGGGATGGATTGGGGGAGGGCACTGAGGTTGTTTATGTGGGTTGTCTCAGTGTTGAAATTGATCCCAAGGAGCAGGATGTGGTGGCAGCCACTCTTATTGGGAGCTTCGATTGTGTCCCTGCCTTTTGTCACAGTGATCTCAAGAGGAGGTACTATCATGGCTTCTACAAGCAGCAGTTATGGCCACTGTTCCATTACATGCTCCCCTTGACACCTGATCACGGTGGAAGATTTGACCGGTCGCTCTGGCAGGCATATGTTTCTGTTAATAACATCCTTGCCGATAGGGTCATTGAAGTCATGAGGATTCTGTGTGGATCCATGATTACCATCTCATGCTTCTTCCAATATTTCTGCGAAAGAGGTTCAATAAAATGAAGATAGGCTTCTTTCTTCACAGCCCATTTCCCTGGTCTGAGATTTCCCGCTCTTCTAGTGTGTGAAGAGATTATCAGGGTTCTCCTCAATGCTGATCTGATTGGGTTCCATACATTGGATTATGCGAGGCACTTTCTTTCTTGCTGCAATAGGATGTTGGGATTGGAGTACGAGTCCAAGAGAGGTTTATAGGTATGGAGTATTATGGGCGCACTTTGGGGATCAAGACTGTGCCTGTGGGCATATACATGGGTCATCTTGAGGGTATGTTGTGGCTCGCCTTTTCAAGCTTTTGCTCCACATGTAAGTTGTTTCAGTAGGGGCCATTCGGAATCATCCTTTTTATTATTTTTTTCTGGACTAATAAAAGCTGGGGTCGGACATAGCGACGACGAAGGTTGAATATGGCCAGAGTTCACAAGTTGGCCAATTTGGCGTTCTATTTGAATAGCCTCTTAAGGATCTAGGCGATAGGATAGGGCGTTGGGAAAATAAGCACTAAACTAGATCAATTTTTCGCTCAATAGAGCTAGACGGGTTAGTCCCGTGGAATCGGTGAACACAGATCTGCAAATCTTACATACATTCAATACGCAAACTAAGAACAAAGATCTGCCAATGCTTCATACATTCAATACAAAAACTAAAAACAAAAACAAAGATAAACAAGGAAAATAACCATCAACTTTATTATGAGAGAGAGGTAAGCCTTTTATAAGAAACGAACTTTATTATCAGAGAGAGGTGAACCTTTTATAAGAAAGGTGAACTTTTAACCTACTCTTTATTAACACTTTACAATAAAGTTATGTTCAAGTTAATAAAATACTAATACATCTATTAGAGAGTGCTCCCTATTAGAGAGTGCTCCCTTCATAATGAGTGGCCAAGGAAGGGGTGTGTTTCGCCCATCTATTTAATTTTTTTTATTTTTTATAATAATTTTATATGTTGTAAAGATTTTATAAGGTGACTTTGATGCCAACTCGTGCCCTCGGCGACACGGTCGTTTTAACTAGGACCTTCAACAACGCGGCACAAAGAGTTAACAAACTCTTCTGACTCCCTCGGAAGTCGTTTACCCACAGTGCTCTTCTCGGCGAACTCTCTTTCACCAATCGGGAAATCGGGTTTCGCAGACTCGTGAGCCTTGTGTGCACCTCCCGTGCAATATGAAACTCCGAATCCCGATCCCCGATGTCAACGGTCAACACTTCTGTGTATCGGGGATTTCCCTATCGGGAAATCGACAGATGAAAGGTGGTGATTTACTCACCTTTCAAAACCCCGAACGCCGATGTGCGATTGCCACGTGCTGTCCTCCACTCCGTCTCCGTGGGACCCATCGCAACTCGGGGATTTGTTGTTTCTCTGTGCTCCCTTCGACTTCAAAAACGCCGAAGTGCCGAGTCCCGACTCCTCGGGATCTCGTGCCACCTGTCCCTCCGATGATTGACGGCTCCGATTAAATCGGGAAATCGCAACTTGCGATTTCGACGTGCATGCAACTCTTGCACTCACTAATCCCGATATGCCAATATTCGATGGCAACCGGATTCTCTCGTGCACCTGCGAGTTAACCCCCTCGCAACTCCTCCGCGGTCTGACGGTCTGCGGGACTTCGTGACTCTTCACAACAAGTTCAAGTCGTCGATTCTCTTCCTCTTGAAGAGTTCTCCGCTTCACCAGCTTCGTCCTGTGTGAGCGAAGCAAAGGTACTATCCCTCCTGAGCTTTTACCAACTCGGACTCCTCCAGAGTGTTTGCGCACACTCCCTGTGCTCAACCTTCAACCACTCTCAACAGTACTTGAAGTTTTCCAGGTTCTGCGCTTTCACAGTTACAACAACCTCGGCTTTTCTTTTCTCAGGCTTGCTACTAAGAATTCAATCCGACCTGCACTTCACCTACACGGCTCGAATAACCCAACACGATTTTTTTTTTTTTGGTCGACGAGAATAAGAGCTTCATTATTGAACCTCCTCAATGCACTCTATGCGGAGGAATTTGACTGCACTCTATGCAGGAATCTCCTGGTTCGAACCGTGAAACAATTGGAACTTATTCCCTCATTCTCTCAGGTTTCGAACCTGATATGAAATCACATATGCAGCATATAGAAGATAAGCATAAAAAGAAGCAAGTATGCAACAACATAATATCAGCAACACACAAAGATCAAACACATCTATGGAATTGAATCAAAACTTTCCTATTAATTCAATATCTGTACATGGGGATTCTTCACAAGCTCTCTGCTCTGCTCTCTCTTCTGTATGAATGAGAATGATCATACAATCATACAAAGGAGGGTGTCTATATTCCGTTTTCCCTCTCGAAAGTAAAACTATCTAATCTACAGTTAATTCCTATCTAACAGCATTAAAACTATTAAATGCCTTCTTATCTACTTTACAATACAAGTGCGCTTCTTATGAATGATTTCATTCAAACGACGGCGCAACAATCTTTTCAAAGTAATTCAAAAATGTATGCACTGGCGTTGTCCAGCTGTATGTTCTTTCCTCCACGCGCTGGCTCGCTTGATGAAGTCGTAGATGCTCCTGCATCATACTCCTCGGCTCAAAAGATTTCATGGGCTCCTGTCCATGAGCTCCTGCACACTATACCCATGCTTCTGTATAACGGCCTCTGTCTCCCAGCTGGCATCCTCCACTGGGTGGTTCTTCCATTTCACCAGGTATTCAAAGTACTGCTTTCTCCTGGTCTTCTTTCCCACTCGCTTTTCCAGTATGCACTCCATCTGTGGTTTCTGCGCAACTGGTAATTGTTTCTGCCATTGGATGACTGGTTCCTCAACACTTCCATCTCCTGCATCTTCGACCCGGTAGGGGTATAAATCTGAAATGTTGAAAATCGGCGATATCCTGATGCCCTCTGGCAACTCAAGCTCATATGCGTTCTCCCCAAACTTTCTCAGGACTCTGCAGGGTCCGATCTTCTTCATTTTGAGCTTGTTATATGTTCCCCTTGGGAACCTTTCCTTCCTCAGGTGCGCCAGAACCATGTCTCCAACCTCAAACCGAAGCTGCCTCTTTCTTTGAAAGGATCTACGCTTATATTCTTGATTCGCCTTCTGCAGTCGCTGCTTCACCTGTGTGTGAAGTTCTTGCATCGCCTCTGCGAATTCTTCGCCCCTTGCGCTGCTAGTTTCCGCTTGTTCTGGCTCCCTGAGCTCAGACACTCCTCTCGGCTGTGTCCCATACAAAATTTGAAATGGTCTCTTACCTGTACTCCGATTCACTGAATCGTTGTACGCGAATTCGGCCTGTGGTAAGATTTGATCCCAACTGGTGTGATGCTCTGTCACCAGACTTCTCAACAGGTCTCCTAAGCTCCTGTTGACCACCTCTGTTTGTCCATCTTTCTGCGGATGGTATGCAGAACTGAATGCTAAGTCAGTCCCCAGCTTCTTCCATAGCGTCCTCCAAAAATGACCTATGAACTTCGTGTCTCGATCCAAAACTATGCTTCTCGGTAATCCATGCAATCGCACAATCTCTTTGAAAAACAAGTTGGCTATGTGGGTTGCATCGCTGGTCTTATGACACGGAATAAAATGTGCCATCTTCGAGAATCTGTCCACTACTACGAAAATGGAATCCACGCCTCTCTGCGTTCTCGGTAAACCCAACACAAAATCCATACTGATCGCCTCCCATGGCCTCTCAGGTATGGGCAATGGCTGATAGAACCCTGTGTTCTGCTTTCGACCTTTTGCATGTTGACATATCCGGCACCTGTCAACAAACCGCTTAACATCTGCCCGCATGCCCGGCCAAAAATATGATTCGCACAACTTGGCGAATGTTTTGTCATGTCCGAAATGACCTGCTAAGCCTCCATTGTGCTTCTCCTTCACCAAATTCTCTCTCATAGAGCAATCTGGAATGCACAATTGATTGCCCCGAAACAATAATCCATCCTGGATCAGGTAGTCTAGCCAAGGACTCCGATCCCTGAGAACTGGGTTCTCAGCTGCCTCATATGCCTTGCCAAAGTCTGCATCACCTGCATACATATCCTTTAAATTTTCAAAACCCAAGGTTTTGACCCTGAATTCCTGCAGCAACAAGCACTTCCTACTCAAGGCATCAGCCACCTTGTTAGCAGTCCCCGAAATGTGCTTGATCACAAACGTGAAATTCTGCATGTACTCTACCCACTTTGCATGCTTCTGATTCAGCTTCTCTTGCTGACTCACGAACTGCAATGCATGATTATCACTGTACAGAACAAATTCCTTGGGTATGAGATAATGCCTCCACTTTTTCAATGCCTGTATAATGACATAGAGCTCCTTATCGTACGTGGAATATTTCAGCTTCAGATCATCCAGCTTCTCGCTGTAATATGCAACAGGTCTGTCATCCTGACTTAAAACCCCTCCAACATCATACCCACTGGCATCACACTTCACTTGGAAGGTTTTCTGAAAATCTGGCAACACTAACACTGGCTGCTCGGTGATTTTTCGCTTCAACAAATCGAAGCTTCTTTCAGCCTCTGCTGTCCAATGGAAAACCTTATGCTTCTTTTTCACAGTGTCCATCATTGCTGCACTGATTCCACTAAAATTCCAAATGAATTTTCTGTAGAAACTTGCCAAACCGTGAAAGCTCCTTACCTCAAAAACATTCCTTGGCGATGGCCAATTCCTGATTACTTCAACCTTCTCAGGATCCATCTTCAGTTCATTTGTCGAGATTACAAAGCCCAAATAAATGAGTTCTGTCTGCATAAACGAGCATTTCTTCAAATTGATCAGCAGCTTCTCCTACTGTAACCTTCTCATCACAATGTCCAAATGCCTCAAGTGTTCAGCTCTAGTCTTGCTGAAAATCAGTATGTCGTCCAAGTATACGACTACAAATTTCCCAATGAATTCCTACAAGACTTCATTCATCAGCTGCATAAATGTGCTTGGCGCATTTGTCAACCCAAACGGCATGACCAGCCATTCGTACAAACCCTCATTTGTTTTGAATGTTGTTTTCCACTCATCTCCCTCTCTCATCCAGATCTGATGATATCCGCTCTTGAGGTCAATCTTTGAAAAATAATTTGCCCCACTCAGGCAATCCATCAAGTCGTCCATTCTCGACAGTGGAAACCTGTACCTGATGGTGATTTTATTAATTGTCCTGGAGTCTGTACACATCCTCCAACCTCCATCCTTTTTTGGACTCAGTACTGTCGGAACAACACATGGACTCAGACTCTCCCTCACTAGTCCCTTGTCCTGCAGATCCTGTACCTGCCTTTTGACCTCCTCGTTCTCCTGAGGTGTCAACCTGTACGCTGCCTTATTTGGCAAACTTGCTCCGGGTATGAGGTCAATGTGGTGACTCACACTCCGCATCGGTGGCAACGAACGAGGTAGTTCATCCACGATGATATCAACGAACTCTCCCAGCAGTTCCTGAATCTCTTCCGGCAAGTCGTCCACTCTTGTTCTTGTCAGGACAATTCTCGGCTTCCTGACAACAAAGAACTGTGGATCTTCATTCTTTTCCATCTCTGTGAGAAGCTCTTTCCCACTCATGAGAAGTATCGTACTGCTCACTTCCGGCTTCACCTCCTTATCCTTCATCGGAAGCAATGTGTGTGATCTTCCATCCTTATCCAAGGTGTATGTATTCATCCTCCCATCATGAACAACATTTATGTCAAACTGCCATGGTCTTCCCAATAATACATGATAGACATCCATGGGAATGACATCACACAGAATTTCATCCCTATATTCACCCATTTTAAAATTGACCAAGCATTGCTTTGTAACACATACCTGGTGTCATTTCTACAGCCATGTCACTTTATATGGACTCGGGTGTTTGTTCGTTTTCAGCTCCAGCTTCTCCACCATCTCGGTCGAAATGAGATTATCGGTGCTCCCACTATCCACTATGACCTTGCATTTCCATCCCTTGGTCTTGCAAGTCGTTCTGAACAGTCGGCATCTTTGAGCTGTGTCCACCTCCTCTTTATCAGGTTTCAAAAGGACCTTATGCACTGTCAGTGACTTCCCACTTCCAGTGTCTTCATCCTCCATGTCACGCCTCTGCACCTCAGCGATGTGAGATTTTTCTCTATCCATCTTTCTATTTGGACAGTCCACGGCTTTGTGTCCATCTTTACCACACGTAAAACATGTGATAATTCCTCCTCTGCCTCTTCCTCTACCTAGAGTACGAGGAAAAGTATTGGCATCAACGTAATCTCCTTGCTGATCTGTTTGCTGTCTCCTCGGCTCAGCAATTTGCTGCCTCTGCTGTGAGGTTCCACCTCTTTCAGCTTTTCCTTGAGGCCTCTTCCAATCCTCCTTGGGCTTCTGCATTTTTTCTTGGGAAACTGCTTTGCCTCTAGGCTGACTTCTGCCTCGCCCTCACTGTCCCTGCTTGCGGTTCATCTTTTCCTCAGCTTTTAGACCCATCTGGTACACATCCTCAACTGTTCGGATGGTAACCATGCTCAATTCATCATGAATGTCATACCTGAGACCATTCAGGTATCTCACCACCTTTTCGTCATCACTCTCCCGATGACCAGCTCGAATGTTGAGCCTATAGAACTCCTCGGTGTATTCTTTCACCGTCATCAGCTTCTGTCTCAGGTTCTGCATCCGCCTGAACAGAGTGATCTGGTAATCTCTCGAGATGAACTTCGCCTTCATCTTGGCGATCATCTGATCCCAGCTCTTGATCTTTTGTTTGCCTTTGGAACGCCTGTCTGCTTGCAGCTCGTCCCACCATAAGGCTGCATGTCCCTTCAACTTCGTGACTGCATGCCTTACTTTCTTATCATCTTCGATGTCTTCGTAATCGAAGTAGGTGTCGAGTGCTCGGATCCAATCTAGCAACTCTTCTGCGTTTAGACTTCCCTCATAGACGAGAATGTCCATCTTTGTCTTTGAGCTCATCCTCGAAATGGCTCTGATCAACCTCTTTGTTGAAGCATCTTCTGCTGTGACCTCTTCTTGGTCATGTCCAGCTTCCTCTTCAATCTCAGAATCGCTGAAATCTCCAGTGCCAGCTTTGCGTCTCTGCGCAGTTTCCATCTCCTCCATCCTCACTCGGAGATCTCGCATCTGGCGTTCCATCTCAGCATTACCTGTCGGCCTTCCCCTTCGTCGAGAATCCCTGTCCTCACGATCAGGTGACTTCCTTTCTCTCCGGGGCGGCATTATGTCTCTTCTATCTCTGCTTCAGAAAACAAAGACACTCCCGGGCTCTAATACCACTCTGACGCAAGTCGTGAGTATCAGAGTGCTTCCTCTTTCTCCTTCTCTTCTCTCGCCTGCAATATACAGACAAGACTTAATGACTCTGATACCACTCTGACGCCAACTCATGCCCTCGGAAACACGGTCGCTCTCACCAGGACCTTCAACAACGCGGCCCGAAGAGTTAACAAACTCTTCTGACTCCCTCGGAAGTCTTTTACCCACAGTGCTCTTCTCGGCGAACTCCCTTTCACCAATCAGGAAATCGGGTTTCGCGGACTCATGAGCCTCGTGTGCACCTCCCACGCAATATGCACCTCCGAATCCCGATCCCCGATCGCAACGGTCAACACTTCTGTGTATCGGGGATTTCCCTATCGAGAAATCGACAGATGAAAGGTGGCGATTTACTCACCTTTCAAATCCCCGAACACCGATGTGCGATGCCACGTGATGTCCTCCACTCTGTCTCCATGGGAGCCATCGCAACTCGGGGCTTTGCTATTTCTCCGTGCTCCCTTAGACTTCAAAAATGCTGAAGTGCCGAGTCCCGACTCCTCGGGATCTCGTGCCACCTGTCCCTCCGATGATCGACGGCTCCGATTAAATCGAGAAATCGCAACTTGCGATTTCGACG